>JAKZAP010000009.1:1286080-1864567 GCA_023053575.1 Branchinecta lynchi | reverse complement strand
GCCATTTCCAGCAGCCCAGCGCAAATCCAGCATAAGCAGCACCATTTCCATCACCTCCGGCCTTAGACAATATCAGCTCCAGCCTAAACCAACATCATCATATCCAGCGCCTGAATCAACATCGTCCTATCCAGCGCCCGTACCAGCTCTGCGACGCACATCTCGCCAGAGTACGCTCCACCTGCCCAGCCAACTCGCAGTCTTCGGCCACCTAATTAACCAGCTCCAGCTTTAACCACCATCTTTCCCGCTTGCTTATGCAACATCACCATCCACCATCTACACCGTTCCAGCGCAACACCAGCACCATCCGCTTTTGCCATACCGGTACCAGCAAACAGCTCCACCTGTTCACCAACATCTTCCCCGCCTGCAAGACCACCCATCGCCTATGCCGCTCCAGCAACACCAACACCATCCGCTTTTGCTATGCCCGTACCAGCTGACCCCTCAAACCACAAAGCTGACGAACCACCATGCCGACTCTACATCGCCACTCCACCCTCTTGTATTTCTCTAAACTTTAAAAATAATATATTTTAATTTGGGTCTAAGGTCAGATTTATGTAACATTTATGGTTAACTTTTAGCAGATGGATGCCAAAAGTTTGTTAATCTGGTGCTTAACTTTTAAGTCCGTGGGTCACGGACTCAATATGGAGGGGAGGTATGTTACGGTGATGCCATCTGCATTCCGTACGTTTTCCTTATGCCGCCGCTAGGCAGCGTTACTCCCTTCCATTGCCTGTGTCTTTTATCTTTTATACCGTCGCGGCCACTCTTTCGTATTACTTATTAACTCTCTGCCCACGCCGGGTGTGAGTCACCTTCTTCTAAGGACTTCTTTCCCGGTTCCCGGCCGGGTAACAACTATTTTCACTTAAAGATTGTTCTTTTGTAAGTACATCTATTAATAAAACCTTTTGTTTACTTACGGACCATAGGTCACTTCTATGAGTCTTTGTTAAGCTCCTTAGAGTGGGCTGGCCTGTAAGGCCTAGTGTATGATGGGTGGTTGATAACCTGTTTTGTGTTCGGTATGCAAACCATAGTGTGAATCGACCAGGGGAATCCATAATGAACCCGTGAAGTTCTGCACGTGTAGTAGGCCACCAACGCCCTGGGCCATCCTGACTCCGATGATTGTTTACCTGGACATTTACCATCTTATGTCCGGCTTACTACACCCCTCGCCATAACATCAGGTTTGAGAGTGCAAACTCCATATACAAATACAGTCATCGTAACACTATGCTTCAGAGAAATATTTTGTATTTTCGAAGGCTGCCAGCGTGGGAACAATAGAGCTTCCACAAACGTTTCGTAAGATCCAAAAAGTTTATGGAGCCACAAACACATTCTCAGCCACTTTGGATGACTACATTGCATCTACTTTTAGCAATGCCCATAGCGCTTGCAAGGTAGGGGTTTCAGGACTTTCGGCATATCTAGTAGCTGTTTTGTGGACCGGAGTTTACATTACGAAGAATCCATCTTACGCAGGCATAACAGAAGACGAATTAGCAACATTGTTTCTAGTTCCTAGCATGTTGGGAGGATTACCGATCATTTATCTCCACAACATGTTTGTGAGAGCTGAATCAGATCTGTTGACACCATTCTTATCTTTGCTCCAATGTGCGGAAGAGTCTAACAAGTCTTTGCATGCAAAGATGATGAAATTTTTGAAGATTACAGTCAAAAAGGAAAAAGATTCCGACTTTACTCTTCTTTTGATAGACCCATACTGTCTTAACATTGAGAGACCAACATTGCCGAATTCGATTTTACGATCAGCGCTAGAAAAGATCTTACCATCTATCATGAAGAATGAAACAGTAATCGAACTTTACAAAGCAGCGCATTCTGATACCAGCAAAGCTTTTGTGGAAGCTCTCACAAACCATTATCATCTTGCGATCAAACCCCTGTCCCAATTGTATTCAGCTACCCCTCAAGCTGTTTTGAGAGATTTGATCATGAGATTTGACTCAGCAAAAAGTGTACGTGAAGTATTACTAGTCAGATGGGGGAAGGGAAAAGTAGGGCATATTCTGGGGAACGTGGTTAAACAAGAGTTTCGATTGCAAACCTGGAGATACGAAACGTAAAGACGTGTTTCTAGATTACCTTATGATGTGGAAAGCATTCTAGAAAGAAAATGCCCAGCCGAGCAAGCCTCACTATTACGGAATTTGACATGGAGACGTAGTGTAGACGGTATTACAATGCCCTCCATGCAACATTACGTATATTTTACCTCACCAGATCTTGCTGCCGTAGATGATCATGCTCGAATGAATCATTTCATGTTCTATGTGAAAGAGGTGAAAAAAGATCAAGGATCAACATTGCGTTATTCAACTTCAGAAGAGAAGCCCTTCCTTGGATATAAAACATCGACTCGTAATATCTCTCCTCAAGTTAACATCGCGGAAAAAGACCCCATTCTCACCAGGCTTATGAATCTTGTCGATTTATCAGAATGGTTGAATGTAGGAGGCATTCATCCCACATTTGGAAGGTGTGTATCCAACGCAGATGAATTGATTGATATCTTGTTGAAGTTATATACTAATTATACTCTAAAGGACCTGAAACCTTATGGTGCTGAAAGGAAAGCCGGGTGCAGAGCTCATCACATGCGAGTCCCGGGATATAATGAAAGCACAGTACCGAATTGTCTGTCAAACCTATATCAACAGATTATAGGTGAAAGTGATACACATCTAGTGTTTAGGGGATCGAATGTCTCCGACAAGTTCTATACGAACTTTCTACAAGTGTTCTGTTATTCGGTAGCGATGATCTTCTTACCTCTTCAATGGGGTAAAGTTGTTGCACCAAGTCCGAAAACGTGGGCAGTAACAACATCATGCCAGTTTTGCTGCAGAGTCATCAACGAGTATCCTGTTGTTGTCGGTCTTAGTGCTGTAGCTGGAACAGAAGTACCTCGTCTTCGAGCAACGAAAGTGAATGAAATGGCTATCCGAAAGCTTGAGATGGCAGTGGAACATCTCCAGGAACATGAACTACGCCCCACTTTGGCTATGATCCCAGATAGGGATTTAGCATTTGCGAATTTGTGTGTGGCTGTTGAGATGATGTCTCAAGAAGTTCATACCAGGAGTAGGCTAATCCAAAGATGTCCAGATGCTGCAAAATCAGATGAAAGTACCCAGATCATATCTACCTTAGCGGGATCAGGCAGAACTAAAGTCATAGGACTCACAGAAGTAAAATGTTTATCCATACAAGCAATCATATGGGCTTTGAAAACCGTAGTTCTTGAATACGTGGAAAAGAACTTGAAAGTATCGTGACAATGACGATCTAGTGTTGCTTCTTCAGAATAGTCCAGGGCCATACTATCCTTGGCATCCTGTTTTAGGATCGTTGTATCGTGCCGGAAGACTAAATGAAACTGTGCAAGCTATTCAACTAGCAACTGGAAGAAAAGCCCCAGCTTGTTATTCTAATCCATCTACTACAACTACGTATATAGGAACTGCGTTAGCTCTGACAGCTGATTACGGAAATGTAGGTGATACTGTGGTGACATTATCCTATTTCGGAACAGAGGGCACGCTCCATCATATTGAACGTCACCGTAGAGTTTGGACTCAATATGTTGTGTTAAAGATAGCAGGCTCAGAGTTATCTTGTAATGTGAATTATAATTCGTTCAGCGACTTTCAGAGACTTCAGGTAATGGTTTGTCTGAAGCTTTGTTTGCTTGATTTTCCTGAACTGAAAGATCAGATTGAGACTTTATTATTGACGCACGGAGACCATACTCATTATGTAGTATTGTTTGACCTAGACGATCAAGCAACTGTCTCGATGACATTTGATGAGACTGACGGCGTGTTTTTAGATGACAATGCAGAGAAAATTTTCCTGGTGTTGCAGAGACGATTTCCAAGAATTCCGTGGATCAAGATAGCGAGCCGGATGACTAGAGATATGGAAGAATTCTCTCCAGAAGTTTCGGATGAAGCCCGAAGAATTGTAGATAAGTATTCTACATTGCAGCTTAAGATTGCGACTTTAGGACAAGTTGTAGGTCTTGTCAGATCACATCCCTCCCCTTCTACTCATATTTTCACCAAAAGAGAAACGGTAGAAGATGGATCATTCAGCGTAGTCGTTCCTGCAAGAATCAGTTTACGAAATGTAAAGATTCGACACGTAACTGATGATTTACCATTGGGGATGATACATACTGGAGAGATTCGCGATGATTTTGCTATCGCGAGAGTCTGCTTAGATCCCTCTTACATGCATAGACCATACGGCCATACAACGACAAGCATTAATAAAGTCATAGAAATCCTACTGTCTTTGAAAATCACTGAGTGTCCTATTAGGATAGCTACTCTAGGTGAGGGATATGGAGGAATCACAGAAGGACTTGCCAGACTGTTTCCTGACAGCTATATTCTGTATACGAGTTTACCTCCTGACGAGCATAGTGAACCGATGAGAGGTTCTTGCCCTGTGTTATTACTCTTTATACTCGGACCGGCGGCTTATGTCCCACTTGGGATCATTATATGGTAGCGTTCGAGCGGCGGCAGTATTCAACCTTCGAAGGCGTATTTAGGATCGTAGTCTTTCGTTTCAGGAAGTCGACTCTTTTCTTTTGACACTTACTTTATTTATTCCTTTAGTACAACTTGCTTCTGTTAACACGTAAGGTAATGTAATAATAAAGACACATGTCTCGCTACAGTCAACTCTCAGAATCATCTACTCGCTTCACATCCAATTCCTATTCTTGCTTACTGCGTAGGAGCTAACCTTCAAAGTTCAACTAACCGCACAGGAAACTGATAAGGCTACTTCCATCGTCCCGAGGCTTGAATTATTACCAAATATGGAGTTGCTTTTCTCAGCCCGCATTATTTCAGATTACGATGATATGGGGCTCTCTCGGAGGAAGAGTCCCAAGTCCTCCTCTGCCACACTAGTTTTCTTGTGAGGAAGGCCAGCAGGTCCTTCCTTGGGATGTCGCACACTGGCACTCCCCCCACATTATTGTACTCAAAATCCTCCCTTCCAAAATCCATTTTAAAAAACTTCAAAATCACTACACTAATGTCCATCTTGGCCATTTTCACTGACTTCTTTCCACTCGTACCGTGCTGAACGGCGTTCGACCCGTGTAGCCACTTGACTCAAATAAAATGCACTATCCAAGTACCAAAAAGGTACTACCAGGGGAGAAAATGTAATACCTAAAAAAAAATTTGTTGTCTTCCCTTGCCGCTACTGTAAATGCCTTTAGCACGACCCTATACATATGGCCTGAATCGAACCTTCGTCAAAACTATGGTTTTTCCTTCTTGAACAAATTCCGGTTAGGTAAAATCTATAGAAATATTATATCATTTCTTACAACAGAAAGCGAAATCATCCTCTTTTCTCCTCTTCTTGTCTGTTCTTGCAGATTGGCCTATTGCAATTAGGAGACAAGGGCAGGGGCGTCAGGACTGGGGGTAGGGGGGGGGCAGCCCCCCCCCCTTTCCTTCCTCCCTTTAGTACTAAAACGAGGAAGAACTTTGAGGGGTGGGCAACTACCAACGGCGACTAAAATCCCCACAGTCCAGCGAGGGTAAAAATTGTAATTCACCTTTTCATCTCTCGTGCTGACGGTAGGCGACTAAAATCCTCCCGAATCCAGCGAGGGGTCGGCAATTAGGAAGTACTAAAACGAGGAAGGAAGGAAATATCGGTAGGTAGGTGACTAATTCCCCGAGTCCATTGAGCCGTCGGCAACTGATCCCATCCTCGTTTTAGTATCGTGCCAGGGGTAGGCATTAAGATCAGCGAGGGGTCGGCAAACTCTGACGGTTCAAACCCGAAGTTCACAATCCGTTCCTCATTGTAGTGCGGGTAGGCAGTAAGATCAGCGATAGGTCGGCAAATATAAAAATTGTAATTCACCTTTCACTTCTTCTTCTGACGGTAGGCGACTAAAATCCCCAGAAAATAAAATTGGCAACTAAGATAAGTATACCATTTCCTTCCTCGTTAAGTACCTTGAAAGTACTAAAATGAGGAAGGAAATTACTTTTCCCCTTAACGGTCACTTCCTTTCCAGTAATTCTTCTTCCTATGATCTCAAAAGATTATGGGAAGATAACTTAAGAGAAAAATAAGGAAATCTTGAGAGCTTGAAATTTGTTAGCTCTCCTCCAGTTTCTTGTAATTCCTTATTATCATCTAGTATATTCTCTTATTAATTCTTTATAAATTTCGAACCTCTTCTGATCTCAATTTCTCTTTACAGATCTTCGCTGGCGAAAATATGAAGGACACGAAATGCCAGTACCATGACAAATATTTGTAATTAAACCAGCGTAACTTAACACAAAATATAAATCCTTCCACAGCTTCTGTTCTTCTTCTTCACGTATTTCGCCTCCTGCCTCCTGATAAAGAGAGGTAAATCTATTGTAATTGCATGGATTTTTAATCTTTTGACATTCATAAGAGAGCTTTACATATATTACTAGAACTTGTTTTTAATATTTATTTTTTAACGATGTAAGTTAAATCACTTAATGAAATCCTTCCTCACATTACGGAATTATTCATTCCACAAAAAGATCTTCCATGCAATTAATAATGTATTTGCTGCTGTTCCATCGTTGATCATTCAAAGACGTGACGGGTGACGCCTTTTAGTACATCGACCTGCAAATTGTGAATCGTTAGCCCATGTCTCCCGTAACCACTACGATTTCTATGTTGTTTCGTATGAGATCAGACTCGATGAATTCCATTTCTTGTAGATAAAAGGTACTCCTTGCTTGTTAAAACCAATAGATTGGATATTACTCTAGTGAATACACATGTCTTTGTAGTTTCGAGATCCTGAGTACGACAGCCGATACATAGAATGTCCACAACACCGCTACATAGCAACATAGATCACCCAGTTTAACGTGCAGTCTGAACTTGTGAATAAACAAACTAAAGATTGTAGCTTAGCCTTTAACATCTTATTTAGCAATGGGGTCTTCAATTTTCAATGATTGAAGAATTAATCCTGATGTCAACTGAGCAATTTGCCTTCAGCATAGCAACAATGAATCCCCGATTTTGCAAACGTTATGTTGACAATGGCTTTACAGCATGGAAATCAAAGGTAACGTAAATGGTCGCATTTGTCGACGCTCTAGTCGAACCGACAATCTATTTCACCACCGAATTTGAGTTTGACGACCTAAAGCTAAAACATTTAGACGCGCTGGTCGCTAACGTACAAGCGAATTTTGGTTGTTCGGTCTACAGGTAACCCTCTCACAACGGCAAATATCTGTTTTACGATTCGTACCAACCAGAAAACTAGGTTTTCATATGAAACTCTAACAGACAACGAACCAAAGCCAAATTCGGGACGGATTTCATGACAACGAATTTCCCCAATTAGCTGGTCGAGAAAAATGATTCAGAGAAGACTGAAGATCCATTCGGCCTCCAAACCGGCTCTGACCAAAAATTGTCTATTGCCGTACGTTAATATCGTCGAAGATCAAGTTCCAAACCAAAACCAAAGAGGTATTTATTTGATACCCTGCTACTGTGTGAAGCGCTATATCGGCAGTACAGTCTTGCAACCTGCACCGGACTTCACCAAACTAATAGAGAATCCATTGAAATTTCGATAAGCCGTTCAGGTACAAGCCGAGGCACAAGCGAGTACTCACCACCAGAAACATGGAACGACATTATCAGCGGAAATTCAGGCTACCCCAAATCACCGATTTGTTCTGTAAAATCAGTCTGCCGGAGTGCTATTGTGTTTCTATCTTTGCCTCAACTGGGTAGCAATAGAGAGCATTTCTTCGGAAAATGGTCCAAAGATCCACAAGTGGAAGGGAACCCAGACCACCAAAGATCACCGATTTGTTCTGTAAAATCAGTCTGCCGGTGTCCTATCGTGTTTCTATCTCAGCCTCAACTAGGTAGCAATAGAGAGCAACACTCGCATCGGAGAAGGGTAGGATGAAAACAGTAAAAAAATCGGCGAATTATTCTGTTAAATATGTGGGGCCGAAAACATTAACGCAACAGAAACATGAAACATCAACACCAGTGGGAAGAAACCCAAACCACCAAAGATCATCGATTTGTTCTTTAAAATCAGTCTGCCGGTGTCCTATCGTGTTTCTATCTTAGCCTCTAGCAACACGAGCACCGGAGAAGGGTAGGAGGAAAACGGTCAAGAATTACTCTGTTAAACATGTGGGGCCGAAAACATTAACGCACCAGAAACCTGAAACACCAACACCAGCGGAAGGAAACCCAGACCACCAAAGATCACCGATTTGTTCTGTAAAACCAGTCTGCCGGTGTCCTATCGTGTTTATATCTCAGCCTCAACTAGGTAGCAATAGAGTGCAACACGCGCACCGGAGAAGGGTAGGAGGAAAACGGTCAACAAATCGGAGAATTATTCTGTTAAATATGTGGGGACGAAAACATTAACGCCCCAGAAACATGAAACATCAACACCAGCGGAAGGAAATCCGGACCACCAAAGATCACCGATTTGTTCTGTAAAATCAGTCTGTCGGTGTCCTATCGAGTTTCTATCTCAGCCTAAACTAGGTAGCAATAGAGAGCAACACGCGCACCGGAGAAGGGTAGGAGGAAAACTGTCGTGCTCTTTTCTCTTCGACATAAATTCATACAAAAAGGTCACTTTTATTATCTTACAGCACAAACAAAAAAGGAAAAGTAAACAGACTGTCGCTAGTCGAGCCGGTAAAACAGCACCCTATGAGTCTTAGCTCTGACTGAAATCATTTCACCGGATTGGCCGTAGCTAAGGAGAGGGAAGGGGAATAATTCACGACAAAAACGGTTAACAAATCTGCGAATTACTCTGTTAAACATGTGGGGCCGAAAACATTAACGCACCAGAAACATGAAACACCAACACCAGCGGAAGCAAACCCAGACCACCAAAGATCAACGATTTGTTCTGTAAAATCAGTCTGCGGGTGTCAATGTCGTGTTTCTATCTCAGCCTAGATGTGGGGCCGAAAATATTAACGCACCAGAAACATGAAACACCAGCGGAAGGAAACCCAGATACCAAAGATCACCGATTTGTTCTTTAAAATCGGTCTGTCGGTGTCCTATCGTGTTTCTATCAAGCCTCAACTAGGTAGCAATAGAGAACAACAGTAGTTATGGTAATAACAGGAATGAGAGAAGATATATAGGGAGAGGATATAGGGGAGAGGATATAGTAAAATCAGTACTCTCTCCCACCATACCCTCTCCTAAGATATCCTCTCCCACCATATCTTCTCCCACTACCCTCTCCCACCATTTCTTCTCCCCTATATCCTCTCCCAGCATATCTTCTCCCAGTACCTGCTCTCTTGTCGGTCATAGTGACTTCGGTTGTACCCACTGTTGCATAACATATCCTCTCCCTCCCATATCTTCTCCCAGTACCTGCTTATTTCTAGACCCAATCTGACATAGTGACTCCGGTCGTACCCTCTCTTGCATAGACCTGCTCCGTGCATGTCTGTTATGGGAATAGCCTAACTTGAATGGTAGGCTAACCAAGAGTCAAATAAACGTTGAGTTCTTGGAAGAGGTCATTTAACTTTTAAAGTACATATGATGATCGTTGATGTTCTGAGAAATTATAATTCTGAGAAAAAAAGAGGGGGGAGGGGGGGGGGGTGTCACTCCTTAAAATGTTGAAGGTATAAAATGGTGGAGGGGCAGAAATCTGGCAGTCAAACGTACAATTTGAGTGAAATATATACCAACTGGACTAGCTGATTCAAAGGTAAAAGTTTATTTTCTTTACTTGGTAGGAGCCGAAATCTTCTTTTTCTTAACTGAACGTCAATCGGTACTTAAGCTTATTTCAAAGTAAAGCTCTGTTTTTGCTATATACCATTTTTTAAATCTTTTTTGAAACTGAACATTTACTTTTGTTAATATTTTCTTTTTAATTGGTACAGTTGAACATTATCTTATCGTGTTTGTGATAATAACCTTATTTTTTCAACCCTATATAACTTATTTTTTTCTCTACAGATGTATCTTGTGTGTCCGTTCTGCTTTTACGTGCTTGGGGGAGAAGACTGTGAGCGATGTACCACCAATACCGGTGACCTCAAAGAAGATTGCAGTCGGTGTAGTCCGTGTCCACTACACAAAGATGTGAACGTACGAGATGGAGACTGCAGACTATGTAAGAATGGGTCCTGTAACGAACATGCATCTGGATTTTTATGTGTGACCTGCCATAATATACCTGCATGCAGTGGATCTCAACTTACCTTGGTCTGGTCGTGAAGAATCAATTTGTATCGCCATAATATTTAGTACGGCAATGGTCAAGGAAAGGCTTTCGTCTATTTTACGAAATCAAGCCTGGACAAGCTTTCAAGAGTAAAAATGAGAAAAAGCTTTGGTATGTACGTCACAACTGTGACTACGAGGAAAGTTTTGGTTAAAAACCAAGTGACCTGTTCATTGACGTCACCGAAAAATCGGCTACAGGAGACGATGTTCTCCGGAATTTCATGGAAGCGGGTAACTTGGAAACCTACGAGTTCGAGAAGTGGAATCTATAGAGTAATCTTGACTTTACGCGGCGTACCTTGAAAAGAGAGCAAACTGTTTTTCGTCGGCATTGCGAATTAGATTTTCTGTTCTTTGATGATGTTTTCTCAACCAGTATGAAACCGCTGGCTGTCAATGATACCAGTTCTCAAGCTGACTGGTGTTCTGGATGGATCTAAGCGTATGTGAATAAACGTTCTGCTTTTGTGTACACCTTATATTTTGTCTGTATCGTAAATCTAAGTTGACAGTTATACACGTTGTTCTATTGCTACTGTATATATATTGCCTATTTTTGTTGCTTTTTTTCCTATATTAAAAACGTAGTCAGAAAATAATTGTCTAAACTTTTATTGATAGGTAAAATCAACCCTTTTACAAAAACTATCATCACACTTTAAACTTAGAGCTCGAAAATCAATATCATACAGATGACACAACACATTTTCTACCAGAAAGTCATTAAACCGTGGGACATTGGTGTATATTTTCAAAAACGATTTGTAAGAATAACCACGACTGCGAAAGATTAGAAATAATAGAGCGTGGAAACCACAACTTTTTGTCGAATAACCTTGAACTTGCTGGTTTTGCTGAACAATTTTCTTTCCTCTCCCGTCGACAAAGTCCAAAATATACGGCTTATAGAACGAATAAGGGATCGCCAATCCGTCAAAAATCTCAGTCTTGTAATTATCCAAATACAGACTGATCCAGTGACCTGTTTTCTGAGAAGAATCACTTGAGTTAACCACTACCAAGGCTTCATATTCTTGGATTAAATGCAAGTGATCAGCTGGTAGACAATAAACTGGAAACTTGCTTGTAAATCCATCCTTCTGAAGGACTGAGAGTATCTGATCTGTATTCATGGTGCCAAATCAAGTAATACGCCACCGTCTGGTATAATCTCCCAGTATGTCTCAAACTGACTGACAGACAACAGGGTTATGCTCTCTGCAAGTGGCATGGCACAAGTGCACTCTAGAAACTACAACAAGGAGTTTTTTTTATTCACAGTAGAAAGAGATACAGGAGTAACCATACATAGTATAGATACAGACATAATAGTAAATATTGACGCTGAAAATATATCTATCTGAACTTAGTTATCTCCGCTGATTGAATATTAAGGCTAAGCACATTTAATTTTTCAGATGCTTCAACAGTATGCTAACCAAGACGAAGAAATAGCAGTCGTGGAACTCCGAGAAATCCTCGACAGAGGGAGACAATGTGAAGAGGCAAGAACTAAAATTATTCAAGTGTTTAGAAAGATGCTTCATCACAGTTAATTCCACAGTCTTAATTCATAACATCTCAGTCTGTTTTTTTTTGCAAAAAAATTATTTTGACTTTCCTGCAGAGATTTTCATCGCAGTGACCGATTTGGCAATTCCTTTCGAATATTAAAATGCCGAAAGAACGTTGTAATCCAGAGCCGCGTTCGATTCACTTTTCAAGTTAACTGAGATCGTCAGTCACAGTTTTATTTGCGATTCTCGGTTAACTGGGGCGTTCGATTTACCGTAGTCGACTACTGCAGCCTACACAACGAATAGAGACAATCCATTCTAGAGACATAAATAATATGCAAATGTAGGAAGGAAACGGAGAGTGATTGACAGTTGTGACTGGGATGCAACAGATACCCCTGAAATATCAAGTCCACCACTTCCAACCCAGCCTACTGAGCTCCTCTCAACAACAAAAATTTTGCTCGAAGACTTTCTTCTCAAAAAGCTCTCAAACTGAATACTTTGAGAGAAGAAATTCTTCAGCTAGTTCATCTGACTCAGTGGCAGTACCGTAGGAAGGTTAATCACAGTAGACATCAACAGCACAACGGCTCCCAGTGAAATTGGAACTCAAGAAAATAGTATGTGAAAGATTCGAAGGAATATATATGATCTCCGAAGAATTTAGAGGCTACAAAAATGGAGATACCAATGCAAGACAGACAATTCGACCTACAGGAGTTGATAGAGGCTCGGAAGGCCCATAGACAAATTTTCGAGGACCTTCGCGAGAAACTGAATGAACGAAAAAAAACCCACCAACAAATGGAAGGGAGGGCAAACATAAAGGAGTTAAAAATCAAACAAGAGCAAAATCAGCAACAAATAAAAAAGAAGGAGTTTCCTGGAATATTTTTAACCAGTTAATCCGAAACGTCTATCTAGAAGAAATACCAATACCATCCGGCCAGCGCTGTACAATATTTGAATGAATTGCTCTGTTTGTCTTGGGAGTCTGCATGTGCAAACCTGCAGAAACAAACATCCCTATTTTGAAACCGTCACGGTTAGGAAAAGAATTATCTCCGTGGCCATGTCTGTAAATGCATTTCCATTGGTGTGCTCAAGTATGGTTTCCTTGTTCAGGTGTTCTTTAAACTACCCAGCCCAAGTTCAAATAAGAACGCTTAACTCAGAGCTCTACAAATTCGGGCGAAATCGGACTGTAGATCTTTGCTATCTTTCTACCCCTCAGTTATCAGTTCCACCACTTCTAACCCAACCTACTTACAGTGATTCCACTTAGGGAGAGGGAGATTACCCTATTTTAGCGTAAAATGGACTTTTTCAGGGATGTTTTTTTTCAAATCTAGGGATTCAAGGTAATCTCGGGGAAAACCCCAATTTTCAAGTTATTCTAGGTTTATTTAAAAAAAAGGGCGATAATCCTGTGGTAAAAGTTCGCTTTGTTATCTGAAACATCTATTCGAATTCTGACTGTGGTAGCGGCTCTCAAAATTTTCCCGACAGACGTGAAATACAACAATCTATACAACACCTTGTATAGATGTTGACATCAAATCCGATTCATGTGATACTGATGAGCCAGGAGAAGTTTGACGTGCCAGGAGGAAAAGGAACCAGCTAATAATACAAAAAGAAAGAATGAAGCAAAAACCTCAACAAGTCTCTCAAACTTTACAATGTTGGTTGGGGAAAATTTGATAGTTCTCGCGGTTGGTTGAAACCGGTATAGCTGTCAGCGTTTTCTGTAAAAATGAGCTTCTGTGTGGAAAGTTCAAGAAACCGAAGCCCGTTTAGTAGGTTTTGTAGTGCCAAAAAAAACAGTCTTTGTTCCTAGATGAGGATTTGGTTTCATTGGTCAAAAGTCTACCTCCAAAGAGGGTGCTGGATAATGTGAAGCTTGCAATGCAAAAGGCAACCAATATGGTGAGACAGGGACTAGCTGTACATTACAAAGACATTCTCATCGGGAAACTAAGGATGACTACCTTCTCTTTGGTTATGGACGAAACTACTGACATTAGCACCACAAAACAGCAAGCTATGTGTGTCACTTCTGGTCCATAAGACATGAAGTTGCAGGTCGATCTCGTCGACGTAAATGCATGTTAAGGTGAGTCGCCGAAAGGGATTTCCGAGACCATTAAGCTCACTTTGCAGAGTTTGCTGGTGCCCGTGACCAATCTGTTAGGTTGATGTGCTGAATCCACCAACACGATGATCGGTAACCAAAAATGCATCCGTTCGTGGAACTCAAATCACAAATCAAACTCCATGGTAAAGGGATATTCTGCTTGTGATAAGGTCCTTTTCGACCGTCAATTTCGCGATCCTAAAGGAATAATAAAAATAAAATAAGGGTTCTGCGCCTAAGCTTTTTCCCTGGACTTGTTCAAAGCAGATACATGTCAGAGTGAACAAATTTTTAAGGGGACTATTTGTGGTACAGAATTATGTTGGAATCTGACCTTGATAAACATCTCAGTAAGTTCCACAAAGTCAAAAACCATCATTTCAGTAGTGACTATTTTATTGGATCAGCTTTTCATTGATGCATCTGCTTCCTTTGTACTAGAAAACTTCTCAGTTGACCGCAAAGTTCCTCAAAAAAGCCTTTAATACGATTGACCACCAAAAGTTGCTGTCTACAGAGTAGGTGTAAATGGTGTGAGCCTTAGGTGATTTGAGTCTTACCTGTGTCAAATGGATGAGTGTTGTGTCATCGACTTCCGGTGAAGTGCAGCGTATCCCAGGGATCCTTCCTAGGCCCATTACTGTTTGTAATATTACTGACCAAAGAAGCTGTATCTGTCACAGGCTGGAATTATCCTATTTGCAGATGATGTTTTAATGCCCGGCAGTCCCATCGATCGAACTTCTGTTGTTGTTGTTTTTTTAAGGGAAACAGCGCTACTGAAGTTTGTCAGGTGGGCTGACTATAATATTCTTATTTTTAAATTATGATAAAACAAATTAGTACAATATTTTCGAGGATGGGTACTGTTGATACAAATCTATCGTTGAATTTACAAGGAAATAAAACCAATAGGGTTCGGGAAACAAAATATTTAGGGTTCATCATACAAGCGAATTTATCATGGAAGGAGCAGGCTAATACCATATCAATCAGAGTATCTAGATCTCTGGGCGTGCTTCGCCTCATTACACATTTAGTGAAAGAAAGGTTGCTTACTATAGGCAAATCACTTTATTACGTTATTTACGTTATTTTGTAAAATGGAAACAGAGCACGAAGTTTGTCGGGTGGACTGACTATAATATTCAAAAAGTACAAAATAATGCAGGGACTCCATTTCGTTCTCTTGACACTAAAGCAAAACGGTTTACATTTTACACAAAGGCAATACGGAATACCAGTACTAAAGCAAGTCTATAAGCTACTCCACTTGTATCATCGACTACCTTGTGTTTGTTGATAACACGAGATGAAATGTTTGAAAGGTAAATTGTGTTGATGGCACCTTTTATGCAGAGAATTTGTATTTCCATGATGATGCTGCTGAAATCCGTATTAGCATTTGGGGGGGGGGGGCTGTGTACCACCAATCCTCCTGACAGACACACATCAAAGCATTGAATTTGCAGTATAGAATTTGTGTCTGGCGACACACTTTTCCATGTAAATGACATTCCAAAGAGTACGAGTCATGTCTATACAGACAAGGCCAGGGGTTTATTTATTATTCTGTATCTAAAATCTTCAGACAGAATAATATTTGAATATGGTTGATTCATAATACTGCTTCAGTATTTCTCCTCAATCCTTTACTATAATTGAATAGCTCTAAGCGCAAACGGTACCTCGAACTAGGTAATGTTTTTGCTCAAATGTTAACTCACAGACGTTAACTCACTTTCAACTAAGCAATGATTTAAAGAAAAATTAGACACAGCTCTGTCTGTTCTTACGCTGTTGCCATGTCCCTTGCCTAGGACGACAGTCTTGACAAAATTTGCATAACGGGTCCGTCGAATAAGCTCCTCAAAAATACGCATTAAAGACAACAAACCTGGCTGACGTCATGCCTTAAGGGACAATAGAAACTAATGGTTTCACAACAATATACTTTTTAAAATATATTGTGAACTTCAAGATTGTTATATTTGTTGCCAAGGACAGGACGGTGCAAGCATATCTTGTTCCTGAAACCAATGTTTTGTTTCAGTGGCAGCAAAAAAGGAGTTGTAGCTTATAATAAGATATCAGTGCTGAAACTCTGAAAAGATAAGCTGTGATTTCTTCGACTGATCCACTCAATTTTTATTGTTTTTTTCTTGTAATTGCTGACCTTTAAAACATGAGTTTCTACCTTAGCTGATCAATTCTGGAAGCAGCGACAGTGACCGGGGAAATTTCTGGATCCCTAGCGAGTCTAGATTGTGACCCCACCAAAATTGCGAGTCTAGATTGTGACCCCGCCAAAATTGCACTACCGAAGAGCACGTAAAAACAGACTTTGACAGAAATAGCGTGCATTTGATGGTATGTGTGTGGGGGGGGGGGGGGGAGGGGACGTAAAATACAGACAATCTTATGGGATCCCGTGTGGGTAGCATGGGACACCTGTGAGATCGTGAATTGTGTCCGTCTGTGCGTCGGTCTGTCCGAAACACGACAACTCGCGAGGAAGTGCTTTGATGTTGATGATATTTGGCATGTAGGTTGCTTTCAACCAGAGTCAGGTCAAGATTGAAGATGGGCAATGTAACTCAACAGTTGCGGGGGGGGGGGACAGGTGGGGGTAGAATATAATCAAAATATCTTAGAAGTGGAGCCGAGGCTTATAATAGCTTGCGTTCAGAATCTGACTGACCACTTCATAATCTACCCTACCAAACTGCACAGTCTTGTTTCTTGGACGCTGGGAATCCCATTCAGCTGCCATCTCGTCATGCGGAACGCCTACTCAAATGGGAAACCTGCAGTTCTCGTCTGCCCCGTTCCTCAGCGTAGGTATAGCCAAGTCAGGAGAACGTTTGATCAAGCCGGTATTCAAATGATGTCAGAATCATCATTTTACGATGGGACTACATCTAAGGTGCAACATACGCGGTTTAGGAGCGTCAGAGGGCGAATCATTTTGGTCGGATTGCAAAAGATATATTAGAAAAAATTTATAGGCCGATCGATAGAGCAAAAATAGTCCTTGCTGTCGATGGAACTATTTACTCGAATTTTATCAACTATTTCGATCTTGATTATTTATCATGGAAAATTTTAGAGCAACTTGTCTGATGTTGCAGTACCTGTCTCAGGTATAGTTATCAGTTCCAAAGGATGTTCTAGTTTAGCTTCAGGAAACCTTCAGGAAAATTTTGTAGAATCCTGACCGGAACATATTCATCAACTTTTTTCTGGGGGGGGGGGGGGGGATTCTAGATTCTTTTCGCACTCACAAGTACCGGATGGCTTGACGGATTCGGGTGAAATTAGACAGGTAGTAAGAAAAGGGTCCCGTAGATGTGCCGTTTTAGGGTCTGGGTTTGGTCCGTCCATAGTTAGGGGAGAAAGGTCTTCTAATATCCTCTGGCATGATGGCTTGGCGGGTCTAGATGAAATTTGACTGCTGGAGCGTGGAAATACCCAGGAACTTGACGGATATGGAAATAATACTGTCCCTACAGAGCAATAGGTATTCATGAAAGTATAGGTACAAGCACCTCAGCCAGACCATGCAGGTGCAATGTGAGCTCGAAGCTCTTGATAGGTGAATATTAAGTGAAGACAGACAGGGGTATCTTTATGCGAACCCAATCTTCACTTTTGTTGGCCTGCGCAACAAGTCATTCACTAATCTGAATTGTCGATCTCGTTTACTGAAACAAAAATTTTCACAAACTCTCAAATTGAAATTACATCTGTCAAGGCTAGGGGTAACGCTCCATTGTTCCATGTTGGCTCAACTCTTCTTTCCCTTCCATGCTTAAGCGTATATTTGTTTCAGGCCAAAGTGCTGCCATGGTAATCGCCACGATAATTCATGTACCTATAAACAAGGTCTGTGACATGGAACTGATCCAACGTGTCGAGTCAGGAAGTTCCCAAATGATGGAGACTATGGAAGTTCAACGATTCCTGGGAAGGATACATGCAAATAGGGTCATACCTGACTTTCTGGTTTCTGACCGTTCACCGTCTGTTCGTAAACTTTGTCGTTAAATGCTTGACCCGAGGACACAGCACCACTTTGATATTTGGCACATAGCGAAATGTATGTAGTTTTATCCCATATGCTGCGGGTCAATCGATACGAAATGTCTAGAATGATTGCCTTGAAGCAAGCGATAAGTCCATGATAACAAAAACATGTGTCCTTGGGCAGTATGCAAACATCAGCGACAAAAATATAGAAACAGATCTTGGTTTGTTCCAGCGTTCTCCGAATAAAAACACACATGCTAAATCCATATCGAAACTTGGTTTTCTCAGATGATTAGCTATTCTCCTAAATAAAAGTAAAAATGTTCAAGGAGTTTTGGCGAAGACTGGATGTGGTGAAGACAAAACCTAATTGTCTGGATCAAATATTTAATTTTGGAGATCCCATTGAAACCATTGGTCTTGTTTAAGGTGGATCTCTTCGTCATGTATCCTACTGTTTCTGTGTGTACATTATTGCCAATGACATCTATCTACTGTCCGTACGGTATCGAACAACCAGGCCGCATATGAAAGTGACCTTTGAAGGGGATAGCTTGTTCTATAGTTTATGATTCGGTATTAGTTTTCGTTCTCGGCCTGTACTAAGAATGACAAGTCAGTCGGTATAAAATTAGTCATATCCGTTTTCTATTATATCACCGACTCTGCGAGAACGGGAGAAGCGAGCTTTGGACACACAGAAGCTAACCGAAAAAAACATGGAAACCTTGCAGAAGGATTACAGTATGTTGCGTATATTTTTGATCTGGTCAAGTTTTGTTTCTGTCAAGAAACTTCTGTTTCACCCATTTTTGACGAGTTTTTGGAATGGCAGGGAATGCACCGACGGAAGGTCGAGTCGACAAAGAGAACTTGAGGTAGGTTGGAAACCATTGCCAAGTTCCACTGCAACGCAAACAAATTGAGAAATTAAAAGACGTCCCTAGGTGTATTGACGTAAACCATGGTAATACCAATGAGGATGGGCACCCGACGATACAAGAGACCAGCAGTAGCATTTAGTAGCTTCGTATCTGTCCTTGCGAGTCTAGTTTTCTTTTCGTTTAAGGAATCTCGTAAACAAACAAAAGTGCCCCTCTATGAAGTTCGTTCTTGGCAAGTTCCTGAACAGATCCAACCTGAACCTGCTTGCGACCACTCTTTCTGTGAGAAGACCTCCCAGTATGTAAACCAGCTAATTTTCTATAAGACAATATACTCTGGAGTTGTGCATTTGGGGCTGAAGGATCATACAACATTCCAGAAGTAAGCATATCTTCTTTGGAACGTCCTTCTTAGCATGTTCTTCCTTTTAGAAGGACTGTACAACATTACTAAAAGGTGTCCGTAAGAAATTAAGAACTGAAGAGAACATATATATACCTTACTTGTGACTTTCACGACAACCCCGTGCAAACGCAACTTCGACGTCACTGGATTTCCAACTTACTTGACGACCAAATACGAAGATTCATAAATCTCTTTTGTTTGGTACGAGTCTGCTGACTGCGCAGGCATTTAGGTTGGCTGGATGCAAAGATTACAGATGGAAAAGAACGCGAGAGTGTTGCTGATTTTCTCAGAGTCTGCGAATTAAGAAGAAAGATTTTTAGGGTTGCGTTTAATCAACTCAAATTTTCTTCCAGGGTGTTCGCGACGCTCTCAAACCTTGAACGGCATAAACCAGAGATGGTTCGCCCAAAACCCTCTGTTTGTGAAAGAACGTCGCGTTCTGAAGAAGACATTGTTCGATTTGGCCGTAGATTATCGCCAATTCCTAGGCGCCAGGAACAAGTATGAAAGTGAGTTCGACAAAAAGAAAGAACTAGTATACACTTCCTTAGGGTCGCCGAGGGCCAAATCCCTACATCATTAAATCTATTTTGACCCTAATACAACAAGGCTGTACACTGAAAAAAAAAAGTACGAAAGAATAACAGACAAACTAATAAACAAAGAACATTAGACGAAAATCTAAGTAACACTCAAGCATGGAAAAGTTAATCTCGTTCGATAAGTTAAGTAGTTTTTTTAAAGACTGTTACGACACATTTATTCCGCAATTATGCTCATTTTGTGTTTTTATATTTGTTCCTAGAAAGACCATAAACCAACTTTGGGCTACGTCCTGCTGCGACATTTACAATAAATAATTGATGCATTGATGTAAGGAGGAGATTACTGAAAATCTTTGCGGATTTCGTGGGAGGTGGCCTAGACGTCATGAACCAGGCTAGGGGAAGGAGTGTTGAACGCACCTATATTCCCACGTTCGGACGAAATGGGCGAATCCGACAATGAAAGGATTCGAATCCGAATCAAGGGCTGTGAAATCAAACTCAGAACTACCTAACTCTCATGATATTGCCAGGTCTAGCTCAGGCCCTGCCCAAAGTACACCTTTTCTTGACGATTATTGCAGTAGACCTATTGAACCTCCTGCTGGTATAGTCGATGCCATTATTGATGCTGAAAAACATGATTCAGGAATATTAATAGGCTTATAATGTTTGTCCCGTCAAAAACCTGATCTTCTTAAGTGACCCAGATTTCATTACTTTAAAGTTGAAAACAGAATAAATAAAAATACAAGGTAGCCTGATACTTTGTTTTAAGACCCCCGCCAGTTCAACCATTTCTATAACAATTATGTGCTTCTTTTGATGTAACCATACTCTAATCATTAATTCACCCAAGCCCCACTATGTTACAAAGCAAAACTTAAATCTTTATTTCCCGATGCACAAAATTTAGTGTAGGATGAACATCTTCTGAACCACAAGCTTGATTTTTAGTGCAGCAACTTTGCGGGTTTCTTTCAAATTCCATGGACTTCCATGTGCGGTAAGCACAATTTCGCAATAAACCATGGGATTCTTGTATTAAAACCCAATTCGCACTTACGGAATAGTGTTCCTTTTTATTCCGCATCTGCGCCGACAAGATTGGTCGCCAGTGCTTGGCCTCAATGACTATTTGTCTGTGGTGCAGCGATTCAACGAGTGTATTTGCAAGACGACAGCTTAAACAAGAAAGGTCCTGGAAGGGTACAACGCACTTCCTGCAGTTTCCAGCATGGTTTCAAGCTACCTTCACGCATCCTTTGAAGATATGACGAACTTATTGCCGGAATCCTGTCTGAAGTCGCGGTAGCAAGAGATTTGGCTATAGATGGTTGGAAGTACTTCATCCTGAAAGACATGCAACGCTCTGAAATGGTACTCAAACTGTGCCATGGTTTTACGGATTGTGGCCCAGGCGACAGTGCATCCTTTAAGATGGACGATTTGGAGTTTCTCAGTTGCTTTGAGGACCCATTGCTAAAGAGCAAAGGGAGAAAAGGCAGAATTTCAGTAATTAGGAAAAAAAAGATATAAAAGAAGTAGGAGGAGCTGCTGAAACCAAGAAGAAAGTCAACCAGGCCGCATCTCGAAAACACTACTTACGTTAGTCGAGGGAAGAAGTTTTCAGAGGAGTCTAACTGCTCGCCCCATTTTACAAGCCCTGTAGGCTTAAGACTCACAAATCGTCGACGAAACACCGGTTAAAGGGGATTTAAGAAAATTGGAATTCGCTGACTTCTTCTTCCATACTCCAAGATTTCCTCTTTCTCATATCGACGGTGCCGAAAGGTTTCCAATACTGAAATACCCCGTCTTCTCTTTCAAATTTCTTCATCTCATCTGACAGATAAGAAGCCCGATATGAAAAACCTGTCTTCGGACCTAAATAAAACTGTCATCATAAACCAGCAACGACAAAGCACATCAGGATACTGCAATCAATCAGCAAAACCTTCAACTAAGTACATTTCCTCCTGCTAGCAGCCATAATAGCGAGCAGCCATAATAGTTCAGACTTGAATCTCTGCAGGGTGCTTGAAGTTCCGGAGCAACCACCTTGCTTTGACGAAGATCACACCTACAAAAGCTCCAACCTTAAAGATTACTTTGCGAATGGAAGTAGAATATTGAAAGGACTCTTCCTAATAATTTTCTCGTCTTGGACCACCTGCGAGATTCACCCAAGAGTGAAAACTCAAAGAAATATTCAGAGCAGCAGAACAAAAAAGGGGCCCAAACTCTCAGTCAAGCCTCTCCGACTACATCTTCAGGCAAACAACCTCTCTTATGATGATTGTTGACGAACGAAACAAGAGAAATGATGAAGAAGTTGCATTGGTGCTTCCGAAATCCCAGAACTCCTGGAGCATGACTACTTATTACCCACAGCCAGAAGCGAGTTCACACTTGAACCTCTACAGGGTGCTTGAAGTTCTAGAACAGTCATCGTAGTTTACTAAAGATCCACCAAACCTTTAGGATTAGATTACTTTGAAAACGGAAGTGGAATACAGAGCGGTCTCTTCCTAATATATTTCTCGGCTGGGATCACATTGTGAGATTCAACGAAGAGTGAAAACTCGAAGCAATAATCAGAGCGGCAGAAGCAAAAAGGGGCAACTGTCAGTCAAGCCTCAACGGGTAATTTTTAGCTCAACTAGGTCAATCTTCATTTACTCACAAGAAGATGGGATGGACTAAAATACTAATGACGCCTAACAAGAACCGAATGAAAAGCAAGATGTTCAGCCTCGGAACGACTCTGAGAAACTTGGTGTTAAAAACAAAATATCTGAAGTCAAAACGCCCACTCGCCTATCCAACGTCTCTAGAAACGCTACCGAAACGCCCCCGTCCCCCTCTACCAGGACACATTCTCTTCAATCAGATGAAGAGCATTGGAAAGAAAACAAAGGGGTTCAGATAAAGTATTGCTGAAAATGAAGCAGTCTTGTCAATGGAGATTGCATCGCCAGGTGGATACAGTGTCTTAAAAACACTTTTCCGCAAGTTGCCCACTGAGCGGACAATCAGGCGACCTGGCCTTCTGGACCTGGGTTTGCGCTGCGTGGAAAGCTGGTTGTCCTTGCCTTTGATGAGGTTGCCATCAGATCGAGCCTTCAATTTGGCTGGTGATAGCATTAAAGGATATGAATATTTTAGGCATGAAGACCGCACAGAAAAATGGCTACTCGTGCAATAGCTTTCGTGGCGAAAGGAAAATGTAGCTGACTGAAAGCAGCTAATTGGCTATGAATTCGTAAAACCATGCCAATCCAGCTGACAAGCAGATTATCCTTGTCATCAATGACATACGCAAACTCCAGACATCAGGAGGAATAACCATCAGCCTTGTGTGCGACCAGGGCGGCGCAAGCATAAGGTTGTGCAGTCAGATTGGCGTGTCTCTGCAAAAGAACGGCACAGACGAAGCAAGACCTTATTTTCTTTTTGAAGGACGACAAATTTTCCGCCTCAATGACGCCCCTCATCTTCTGAAAAGCGTAAGGAACAACCTGAATAAGTATGACGTACAGTTTGAAGGCTCAAAGAAAGCATCCTGGACCGACGTTTGGACAATGTACGTACCATTCGATTGGCGCCCGTGATTACAGTTGACCATCTGTTTCCACCATCCTTCAAGAAGATGAGAGTACCTCCGGCTGTCCAAGTCCGCGGCTATTCGATTTCTGTCAATTCTTTCATTCTTACCCCAAGCGCAGTCTACACACCAGAATTTGTAAAAAAAAATAAAAAAAATACCAAAGGTGTCGATGGGATCCCAAAAATCTAATATTTGTTTCAGACAATAGGGTCTTGTCTTCGCCAGATCCACTCTTCGCCAGGATAATCATCAGAGAAAACCAAGTTGATATATACCTCTATAAGCCATATTTATTTGGACGAAACTGACCGAAACTTCCTGCTTTACTTCTGCCAAGTTTCCGATTTCGTCCGATTTCTGAGCAAACTACTAGTCAAGAAAAAAAAGAAAATTCAGAAACAAATCCAGCGTCAAATGCCTATCAACTTTGAATAAAAGTTTGAATTAAAAAAAAATCCAGTTACAACTGGATTCCGGACTAGTTATATGTCTGGGTAAAAAATGATTATCATATACAGACTCGGCCTCTCTTCTAACCCCTTAATCTGTCATCTAATCAAACTTTTGCTTTTAACAAATTTTCCGGTTTTTACAGGACTCCGGGCGAACTAGTTGCCCGGCGAGAAAATGGCTTTCACCATTGTGTTTAGCATGTCTTTCCACCCCTAAATCGAACATTTAATCAACTTCAAATGATCCTTTTACTTTTAACCGACTTTCCAGTGTTTGCCGGATTCCGGACGAAAGAGTTGTTCAGTGAGAAAATGGGTGTCTTCTTACACCAAAATCGGCCATTTAATCAACTTCAAATAAAACTTTTACTTTTAGGCAACTTTCCGGTTTTTCAGATTCCGGACGAACTAATTGACCGGCGAGAAAATGGTTTTCACTATCGTGCTCAGCATGCCTTCTGACACCATAATCGACTATCACATTAGCTGTTTAAAAATATTTTGTTTGACCCTTAATTTGAACCCCCTCCCCCACCCCTAAATGTATGGGTACAGAGCCCATCTACGAACTTGACCTTACCCTTGACCCAATGAATCCTCACACCAAGTTCATCAAAATATCTCATTCCCTTTGAGAGTTATAGCGCGCACAGACGGACAACTTTTGCGATGTCATAGGTATCCCTCAACTTACGTTTTGGGATCCCAAAAACTTCAATGGCCTGTTTAACTGCGGCAATTCCGGTGTAATTGATCAACAAGTTGCCCTAAGAAGACCGATTACGGGCAAGTCGGATCGTCTTGAATTCCCGAGGAGGATACATGACTGGCTATTAATAGTGAAATTTGACGGAAAAAATGATTCAGAATCAAGTGTATAGCTGGGTGGCGTCTGTGGGTCGATTATGTCCCTAAATGGCACAACGTAAGCATCATCAGAATGCGCAACACCACCAAGGAAGCACAGATAACCTGTTTGCTACCGTCCGAGTTCGTGAAGGACATAGAAAAATCCAACCGTGCTACAGTTTGAAAGCTCTGCCAAGTCGCTCATAGTCAAAACGCTTATCTAACCCCCCAAGAGTTCAAATTGCAACATTGACTCGAACTTTTTTTTCTGTTCAACATCAAGCAAGACTGTCCCAGAGGACTAACTTACGAAGATTAGGAAACGTTGTATCCCCAACAAGTCGATGGGGTGTGATCCCATCACAGCAAGTGAAGACTTTGAAATTGTAACTTCCAACGGTGACGCCTACTACTCTATTTATATTGCAAAGAAAGTACTATACAAGCAGAAATGCAGCCACTGTGAAGAATCTCTGATGGCATGAAGAAATACACGAGATAATCGAAGTTATACGTGCCCTCAGCAGCAATGCTGAATCTTGTCCAGTTATAAGCTCAGCTGTGATATCGTTAGCTCCATAAAGACAAGTGTTGCCGATAATTAATGCGAAGGTGTGAATGAAGCAATCTTGCGTTTCTCCGTGCGAGTTTATATTCATGTGAAGTTCAAGCAATTTAGAAGTAAATGTAGCCAAAGCATTGGTCGATAGTTATCAGATTTTGAAATATCGCAACCACGACCTTTCGGAATTGACACAATACTTGTGTACTCAATAGATATGAAATCTCAATAGATATGAAATCTATTGACAGTTCAATCAAGACAGAAAAACAGGCGATGAATTCTTAATGTGCCACTGCTATTTATTCCCAGATGATTCATTCTGCTCATGGTATGAATCTAATATTACTGGCACAGCCGATTCGTCGAAAAGAACGACAGGCGATGAATCAGGGGGTTAAGATTCTGAAAATTACAACCGATGGTAGTTATTGCAAGTGCAATTTGCACTTTTGTTACACTTTGCGAGAAGAATTGCTGGTGTCAGGAAAACAGATGTATTTAGCCCCGGAAGGTATCCTTTAGTTCATATGTTTATGTAGAGGAAGATAGCGAAAAAAAGACGGACAGCGAGGGTTACAAACATTTTTCAAACATTCTTGTTGTCCCTGGTTCGCCTGGTTCGCCATATCGATGAATAGAATAATTCCATCTGGTTTCCATTGAACGTGACCGATGAATACAGATTAGAGAAAGTGTGACGGACCGCCACAATACGTCGTCCGTTCACGCGATTGGTTCACCTCGCCCATTGATTGCACCCTCTGTATTTCATTCTACTATGTTGTATGATTCAGTAATAAATTTGCCTTTCACCTAGCAAGAACTCTCAGGTTCGTCAGCAGGTAACGCAGTGGGGATCGGATGCACAGCAGTGGGATCGTGATTTTTATTGTTAGGTAAGCAGTTTAGTTACTCGTTACTTGGGTCTAAGCGTCCAGGTGAAAATCCAAAGAAGGACTAGAATAGCCTAGTCGAATGTAAGGGTAGTCGACTCGAAGTGGAGCCAGCTGGTAGATCAGTTCAGACAGAATTTATCAAATAGTGAGCAAGCGGAATACCGATTAGCTTATTGGCTCTTGTCTCTGACTAGAGAGGTGTAATTGACACTATGAGTTAGGACGCAAAAGCGCAAGACACCGGAGATTTGTCGGGGATAGTGTCACCGTTAAAGGAGATGATAGAATTAATGCGAGAACAAATGAGAGAAGACGAGCCGTGACACGCAAGAGAGAAGCAAAAAATTATTGAGAGCATTTCGAAAACAAAGGGTCCGGTACTCCAGAAAATGAGCGATACTGACGATAAAGATTGTTTTCTCACAGCATTTGAGAATACGGCTACTCTTTGCGGATGGGACGACGCTAGCAAAGCTTTGCAACCTATGCCGTTCAACCTCAAGTTCGGCGAAGTGCAAGCGGAAATATCCAGTTTAAGGAAAGAACTTCCAGAGAGGGGCGTTACGTTAGCCACGGATATATCCAGTTTAAGGAAAGAAATTTCAGAGGAGCGTTACATTAGCCAATCTGGAAAGCGAAGTTGATACACTCAAAAAGCCTAATAGTAGAGGAGCTGTAAGGGTTCCTGAGCAATATCCTATCTAAATGGCTCAGTATGACTCCCGGAAAATTTCTAGATCGTCTGGGAATGGCCCTTCGTCTGGAGGCTATCTAAATGGCTCATCTTTTGATTGGTTGAGACAGGCTCCTCCTACCATAGCCCCGCCTACAAAAAGTCCGACTCTTATTTTGGACCGACTTCTTTAAGTAATAACGATTTTTTGAATGGGCCTACAAAGTCGGCTCAAATGAATCGCAGCATGTATTCTCACATTAAGGACCAAAAAAGACCTGTACCTTGAACTTTTGCAGTACTGTCCCAAGATTAACTCACCATGCGTCAAATTTACTAGGGATTTGGACGCAGCAGCTGGTCAGTCGCGTATTGTTGGGTTCACCTGCTCGACAATAATGAGAGGAAATTCAGTATCTTCTAGCATCCCAAGCCTTTGAACTTCAAAATAGTGAAAGGAGAAATCCGTAATCTGTTAAAATCACGATCACGCCTAGAACGAGAAAGACTCGTCTCACAGTGAACCGATTGTGTGGTAGAATACTTCGAGCAATTTCTGGAGCAGGACCTTGCAAACCATGCGTGTATATTCAACCATTTGGGCAATCCAGAGTTCCAAGCTGATTTAGGTAAGAAACTTATCCAGTTTGAAACGTCAGACATGGGAATATGTTTGCTCGCATAAGTTTAGTAGAGCAAACTAAATTTATTAGTTTTATTTTGGTCGTTTTTGGCAATTTTCCTTCTTAGGCTCAAAAGTGGTGGAGATAGAAAAATTGTAACTTGGGTTGGAGCCTTTAGAAGAATTTTTTGAACTGAATTCGGACAGATAACTTAGTGCTTGTTTACAAATATTTAAACTGCATCTAGTGTTAAAAATGCTCCAGTTTGTTTAGTTCCGAGATAGTTCACGCAAAAAAGGCAATGCCCGTATTGCCATGCTGTGATTTGTCCAGAAGTTTGACACTGTCACATCTGCAGAAGGAAAATTTATACAGCAGCCATATGGGTACAGTGCCCCGCTTGCGTCGGAAACTGTCACTACCTAAAACGAGAGGAAAATTGGGGCGAAATTGATAATTGCAACCTGCCAATGTGGAAATACCAAAAAAAGTTTAAATTGTTGTGTTTTTTGTGTATTTATTCGAACCAAATTATTCAAAAATATTAGAAATGATGGGTCATTAGTTTAGACACAAACAAATGCTACGTCGGTGCTGTTTTCCTCTACTCTCGGTATCGGGAGAAATTCCCAACCAGAAGCGGGCCTAATTCTTCGTCCACTACGGGTATGTCGACTTGATTATGGTTTGACGGTTTTTCGTGGAAGGAAAGGAAACTGCAGTGCAAAGAAGTTGAGTCATCATTTGGTCGGCTTGGTATACCAAAAGAAAGTTTCTTTTTTGGAGAAAGTTTCCTTCAGATCCAATTAATATATTATGCCCGTTAGATCCAGTATGGTGAACAACCGTTTTCCTGAATAGAGAACCAAATGAGCGTTATATTAATAGGTATTACCATCATATACTAGAAGCATGGCGTGCCAATTTCGATCCGCAATACATTGTTGATGAGTAATCCTATTGTCAGTAGACTGTTACATATACACAAAGGAATGGAAAAAGGAATGTCAAATTTGTTACGACGAATCATTCGCGATGTTCAATATGGAAACAAAACAGTGGAGGAAAGAGTCAAGTTTCTTGGCAGAAAATTCATTAACGCAACTGAGGTATCTGCTCAACAAGCATGCTGGCATATTTCGGTAAGACCTTTTGTCCATTCTAGTCGACACGTAGAATTCATTAATACCAAGCATCCTGCAGATCCTGCAGATAGGTTTGTGATACTCAAGTCAGCGGAACACCTAGCACATTTGCCTACTGACTCTAAGATATTGCAGTGTCTAAAGTCCTTGAAAAATATGCAGAGAGACCTGAGCGTCTTGTTACCCTAGCAGAATTTGTCACTTTTTTTGACATATTACAACAGAAGTGTAAAAACGATTGTGAAAAAGATGGTGAAGCTCATGCTAGCGATATTGAACTTCTTGGTTCAGAAAGCTCCTGCTTAAAAGATAATACTACTGGAACTTTAAAAAATACTGGTATAGACATAGAAATAAAAGCAAAGTAATTAGGTATGTAAGATATAACAACAAGAAAGACCGGGATAACTATTATCGTGAACAGCTGGTGCTTTTTCAGACGGCTTCCTGATTTGGTCTTGACCTGTAGTTTACCAGTGAATCCTCATTGAACAACATCCTCGCTAGAACAACATTATTTCATAGATCTGTCCGACGTCCAAAAAAAATTAAACAAATGAATGTCGACATCCACGCGCGCAGAGCTATAATAATTTGATAATAAAGAGGCAGAACCGGTATAGCCAAAAGTTGGTCGACAAATTTTGCGTCCGGTTTTCCAGGTAAACTACTTGTCCGGCAAGAAAATGACTGTCATATGCGGATTCAGCATGTCTCCTTTCCCCTAAATCAATATCTCAATACCTTTACAAATATTTTGTTGTGACCCTTAATGTTAAACCACCTCCCCCGGCCCTAAATGTAAGGCTACATAGCCCGTCTACGATGTCGTAGATATCGCTCCACTTCCGTTTTGGGGCCCTTTGTTGAGGTGGAAGTCTCGGACTAATTTACAGGTGCAAAGTTAGATTTTGAACCAATTGATGAAGTTCGGGGACCAGCTGATCTAAGCGACTGGAAGACTTATCAAATTTCCAATCATACTTTTCGGACCAAGTTTTTGAACAGATGGCTTTCTCAATGAACTACTACTAAGAGAAAACGTATGATAAACCGCTTGCTGCGACGAAATCGGAAATGAAAACATTTTTTGCGATTACTATTCTGATGAGCAGTTTGATCAGGATGGTCTGGAGCAAAATATTCGAAGTCTCAATCATTACCGAGAATATAAATCTAGACAGGTACTTGAAGCTCGGTAAAAACTTGAAGTTAGTGGTAGAAGACGAACACGACCAGAACGTGAGGGCTTCTTACAATCTGCGGAGGTGAGACCACGCAGAATACCACGTTTGGATGGGGTCCGTAACGTATGCACATCCCTTGAAAGAGGTGACTGGAGCAAAATATTCGAAGTCTCAATCATTACTGAAAATATAAATCTACACAGATACTTTAATTTGAAGTTAGTGGTGGAAGAGAAAAACGACCAGAATGTCAGGGCTTCTGACAATCTGCGGAGGTGAGACCACATTTGGATGAGGTCCGTAAGGTATGAACATCTCTTGAAAGAGGCGAGTTCCTGAGCCGAGTTGAGAAGGTTGGGGAGGGGGACGTCTGTAAGTTTCATTTGAGAAGACAGAAATATCGATTCGAATCAATGGTATGACAACAAGCAGATTTTCCTAGTCTCAAACATATCGCCGAACTAACTAGGAAGACGTAAAAATATTGAACGCGAGTACAATCAGTACATGGGAGGCGTGGATCACTGTGACAGGAAAATGACAGGAATTGTACGCAGCGGACCAAGAAATGGACTGTGAGAGATCTTAACCGCTTCACTGATCTGGCCCTTTCCGATGCCTGGTTTCTGTACAGGAAAGACTCTGTGAAACTTGCCGGCACCTGTGAGCAACTCATTTATTTCAGGTCCTACCTGGGTGAGTACCTAGCCATCGAGAAAGCCAGAGCAATTTCAGCCGATCTTCTGAAGTCAGGAACTGAAAACGAAGACATGGAATACAAGGAGGAAGCGTCATCGAAGCAGAGAAAGCACTGCCCTTTGTCCTCAGAGCTAGAGCGCTCGGTGACAGTCAAACATCTTCCATAATTCAATGTCAACTTTTTCTGTTTCCAGGTTGGCAAAGAAACGAGACAGTGTTTTACTTCAGTTCAGTAAAACATCAGTAACTTTTATCAGAAATGCCCATTGACTTTAAATTATACGGTGATATACCCGATTAAAACAAAAGGCTGATAACCAGTGTCCATCAGGTTATAAATCCCCTGTTTTACGATTGTTTTAATCAGCCAAAACGCCAGTTCAAATTCTTCGAACCCCAGATTTCAGCGCAATGGTTAAGTGGTTTAAGAGCTTTGGCAGAACCAAAAAACATGGCATTAAAAATTAGAGAAGCACCGCCACAGACGCTGGTGCGGTTCTGGTGGTCGAAGACTTCGAAAGCCACCAGTGTGAAAAGAATCTACGAAATATGAGTGAGCGTTCAGTACAGATATCAGTTGTAACAACTGTTTCAGTCGTGTAATTTCTTTCTGAATGATACATTACCTGGTCCATGTACAAATTAATCTGCTAAAGGGAAAAGACCGCTGAAATTTTGAATGAAATAAAGTCACCCTTCTATTAGCTGCACACGCAATAGGCTTTTAGTGAAAGATAAATATCCAGAGCTAGCCAGAGCAAACATGAACAGAAATAACCTGCACTGCTATGCTGAAAACCTTGCATGTTTACCACCTATGAATCTCCAGCATTGTGACCTTGCTTCTGTACTAACTTCGTATGAGTTAGTTATGACTGAAATGCATCGTATCAAATCTGATTTTGACAACTTGGCAATCAACTGTCGCCACGAATGTGCGAGATTTGTTAATGAGCGAGTTAAAACCGGTTCTTGACAGGACGGCAAATCAAGTTGATACTCTCGCGGAGCTTTATTCCCGGCAGGTGACGGCACAAGTACCGCCATCTAGAGGGAAAGATGTACGACAAGCTCCACCGGCGGGCCCCAGCAGCGACGTTATAGATGACGTTGGTGTCGAAATCAGCGTTGGAACCGCCGTGAGCGGAGTCGATGGAGTGACGAGTGGAGTCGATGGAGTGAACCCAAATGAGAACGAAAATTCGAATGGTGCCAGGCGAGTACGAAGTTATGCAAATCAAATTTTCAGATTCCAAGGTAACTTTTCAAATACTAGCACTCGTCGCGGAACAAATGAGGGAAGTAGTGGTACTTCCCGGCGTGGAGCTGTAGGTGCTGCAAATGTGCGCCGTGGAAGTTCTAAGCGGTAACATCGGCGGAATCCGTTCCTCCCTTGACAAACAAATAGTATCGATTTTTGTGGCGAGACTGGCCGCTGACACTCAACCCTAGTCTTTGGCAGCTTCGGTGGCACGTAAGCTTAAATGCAGGCCGGACCTTGTCCAGTGTCAGAAAATGGATAGTTCGCGATCTCGTTACCCCGCAAAAAGTGCCTCTTTTAAAGTCGAATTTACAGCTGTTCATATCACTAGTATTATTGATTCAAAGTTCTGGCCAACGGGAGTGCTTGTGATAAAATTCTACAACCGTCCGTCTGAAACCCGTGACGATCAGAGCCAAGTGTACTCAAACGAACTGCCGAATGTCTCTTAAATGTATTTCTTTTAACTGTCGCTTGCTTCGGTCAAGTACGCATGAGCTGTTGTTGCTATTCGCGGAATAGGTACGTATGAGCAGGTCTGTATACTTGGTGATTGGAATGCGAATTCGAGGACAAGGTCCCCTTTATTTATTGAGGTTGAGCGTTGTGTACATGATAATTCCCTGATTATTGCCGACTGTGAGTTTTTGCCGAGTGATTCGTATACTTATGTGAGTGATTCCCACGTTGGAGTGGTGTCATGGCTTCATCATGTTGTTGCACGCCGTAACATGAGTAGTCTATTGAATGATTTTCGGGTACTTTATGGTTTTGGACCTGACCACTTGCCATTGGCTTTTACATTGAATGTTGACCTTCTACGAACACAAGTGGTCTTTTCGCCCGAAATGTGTCCGAGGGATAAATGAAAGAAAAAGTTTTTGCAAACAAGACATTTTAGGAACCCCAAGGGCCCATGATCATCCGTGCCTCAAATCCCATCTTCGCTGTAAAGTGCAAAAAAACTTCCAAGCAAATGATAAACTTTTGTGATCCCAAGGGCCCATAATCATTTGTGTACCAGTGCTTTAGGTAACCATACATTTTCATGAATCTGAAAGCATAATCGTCTTTTCCTCAAGATATATAACCTTCCCCACCTTCTACGAATGCCTGCAAGTACCATATAAGCTGTCAGCTCTTATTTATGGTAGGTTATATTATGAATAACTGAACTCTTTGTCACACTGGTACAAACACTTGTATTAATAATTTCCGGTGATAAACTAGTAAGAACAAGATCTACGAGCTCATATGGCACTTGATACGAGTAAGTGGTACACGAAAGTATATAAGAACGTAACAAAATACCCGACCTTCAAAAATCCGGTTAGGACCTAGAAATAGGATATCTAGTTTCAATCAAGTGTGAGCATTTCCCCTATCATCTTTAGCAAAAGACTTCACTACCTTCCAAGTTCAACCCTAAACATCCACTCGTGTGGTCACTAGACGTGCTAAACGACTTCAGGTAGATCCACTCGTGTTGTCCCTAGACGTGACAAATGACTTCACGTATCACCTCTAACAACCCCAACCGCGGCCGAATCGTTTCACTCAAATCTGAGCTTTTTTCACAAAAACTTCCTGTAAGTTTCACCCACCGTGTTCAGATCCGGTTCCAACCCTAAAGTGCGTCACCAAAGGCATGTCTTATCTCTGCATTCAAAGTTTCATTCGAATCGCTCCACTTGTTTGACCCCTAAGCGAGCCACAACATTTCCGGGACTCCCCTTGAAACTCCCCTCAGCTCGCTACAGCTCACTACAGCTCGGAAACATAAACGTCGCATCTCTGACATCTTCTATTCCCGTTCATCAAGTTTGACTGGAATCAGAGCAGAGCATATCTGCAAATTAAAAAACAAATCCGATCCAGACCATCGGATCAGAAAATCAAGGTTACATAAACTCGGTACTGTCCAACTTGCATCCGTTCTCTCCATCCATTTGGTCTTTGTGCATGTCGAAAAGATTCCAGACCCTCCCTCAAACTCTCCTAAGCGTGGCCCCATGTGTTTTGGATATGTGTTTTGTTTGCCAAGGTCATCAGTTCTTATCACCCATAAAATTTCACTCGAATCGAATCACCCGTTCGCAACTTCGGAAGCCAGTGATTTCCGGATTCCACTTCCATCAACTCCCCAGAGCTGGTCGGATCCAGGAACAAAAAGTTTTCCACCGACTTCATGTCGGGTCCCTAAGTCACTATACGCATGCAAATTTTCATCGCATCCTTAGAATATCTGGAACTATCCTAACTTGCGATCACCGGAATTTCGGGAAACATCCTCCAGCTCCACCCACAGAGCACCGATACGATCTGGTTCTGTCAATTGCGTATCTAGTGCTAATGCTTGTACCATCCCAATCCCACGACTCTACGCGTTTAACGAGATTTCTGGTGCCCCCCTCCAATCCCCCCCCCCACAAGTATCGGATCCCGTAAGGACTTGATATGGAACATCTGAGACGATAGCACGTTCTATCAGGTTTCATTCAATTTGAGTCGCCCGTTCAAAAGCTATGCATGCCACTCGTTTCCGGGCTGCCCATCCCTCCACTCCCCCCATGATGGTTGGATCGATCGGGGTAACGAACATTCTCAAGTCGGTCTGTTTTGGTCCCTGATATCCCTTCCAAGTTTCATCGTCCTAGCCCATCAGGAAGCACCGAACTCGCGGAGTTCACCAGAACTCCGGACTCTCCCCCCCCCCACGCAACTCCCCCACAGTTCCCAAATCCTGTCCGATTATGTCAACGATGTCTCTAGGACATGTGCTGGTTCTTCCCACCAGATTTCATCCCGATCCCTCGACTGTAAGCGTTTCCCAAGATTTCCGGTTCTCCCCTCCAGCTCCCACAAAGTCACCAGATCCAGTCTGGATTTAAAGTGGGTCCTCTTAGACATGGGATGTTTCCAAATACCAACCTTAATTAAGATCCGATTACCCATTCAAAAGTTATAAATACCTCAAGATTCTGGATTCCCCTTCCCTCCATACACAATTGCCCTTCGATCAAGTGCCATAAAAAGAAGTCATTAATCCCTGTCAATGTACTTGTATTTTGACCTGAGTGCCTATCTGGGGAGCTCATCAGAATCAAGAAGAGGACAAATAGGCAGGGGCATCGACAGCCTTTTACCATTGGGAGGGGGCAGTTTACGCTGATGGATTACAAAATTTGCTGAAAAAACACGCTGTTGCCGCTTCGCAATGTAGGCTACAGGTTCATTTGCTGACATTGAACATGGCCATTTTCATGAACTTGCTGTGACTCCCAGTTAGCCAAAGTAGGTAGTTTGGGACCTCTGTCAACACCTGAACAGAGAGATTGCACCCTACCAGATTAAAAAAGATATTGCTACACCATCATCACAGGAGCATTTCATCAAAAAATTCGAATTAGGAAGTATAGGACTTCAAATTTGAGAATAAATTATCAGTCTGTCTTTTACCATTTTGAGCTGGTGAGTTGCTAGAAACATTAATCTGGGTCTGGATTCTTCTAATAGTATTATAAAATTTGATATTGCAAAACAGATACGTCAGCTGAATTGTATTAGATCTATATCTCGGCCCTTCTTGTCAAAGGTCCTATTCAGGCCCAAGGCCTCAAGCTGGAAAAACACGAGCGGCTTTGAGCCTGAAGAGGACCCTTGGCCAGGCGGTATAATAAAACTTTAGCAAAAGACGTTTCATGATAATGAGAGTTTGAAGGCTTCAAAGACTGTAAACAAAGACAGAGTCTCGCATCCTATTGGTCGGTTATGATGCAATTTCTGAAATCCTACCAATAGAATGCACGAATTGTTTTGGGGGTACCTGACCTCATTTTACACTACTTCCATTTTTGTCGTGAAAATGTTAAAATGAAATGTACATGCTGCCCTGACAGTCAAGAGGCAAAATATGACTTTTTTCAAAGTTATGTGACCAGGATATTCAAATCCTGTGCCTTTTCTTTGTTTCGAAGCTGCTTTGAAAAGGGATTTTCTGTTCTATTGATTTTGCTAACTCTACCTTTTTCATCATTTTGTAAGGCAATCGAGGTAAGGTTAGAATGAAGGGATATTGTTTGAAAAGAAAATATGTTTAACTAGAAACAGTGAAGCAATATTTACTTATCCAATTAGCTAACTGAATCGCTAAACCGTTCAATTAGCTTCAATCTAGTATGTTTGTCATATCTGTTGGTTCCTTTTTAAGCCAGATAAATTGTTCTGGAGGAGAGACTTCTCCGGATATTTGAAATCTTGTCTGAGGTTGGATAGCCTACCCCTCCTGTACGAAAAGTTTGAGGGCTTCAAGCTCCCATTACTAATTAGACTTTTTTGTAAAGCTGTAATTGTACAATTAAGAAAGAGCCAGCCAACTGTTTCCAACGATTTACAGGCTCAGAAACATGGAAAAATCACTCTCAAATTCAGAAGTCCTATACCCTGCAATGTTAAATCACTCCTTTTCTACCCTTTTCTGTTTTCATTGGGTAGGCTGCAAACTCTCTATAGGAGAGGTATCAAACCTCAAATTTACACAGCCTCAAACCTGGCCTAAAAAGGTTGGAGATGGAAGGAAAGTTTAGTCCAGTCCTAAAAAGGTCCAAACTGTCAAGAACCCTGAGCCCTGAGTAACCCAGGACCTGTTTTGGACTGCACAGAAATTTTCTTGTAAGGTTTTCAGAGGAAGTCCGAAGTCATTCTTCGGGAAGAAATTCTTGGTATTAAATTATGGTGATAGAAAAACGGCTAATGTTTTGATTGAGAACCTAATGAATTTCGAAAGAAACAAAGCTGCCTGTGCGTCAAACAAACATCCGTCCATAAAACGTGCAATGGCAGATTTCACCGCCAATCCAGACTGCCACAAATACTGCTGTATCTCTTGGTTTGCAGCCAGAAATGATAGTGGAAATAGGAGATCTCCGCAGCGAGATACAGTCAACGAGTAACACAATCAGTGCATTGGTCAAAAGTAACATCGCAAAAGAACTCTCGAAAGTGAAGCTTACGCAGACAGAACTTGAAAACATTACACAGACCGTGTACTCGTCAGTAATGCACGAAGTCAAGGTAATTCTGGACAAGGTAATTTGTCGCCTCGGTGTCCTTGAGAAGAAAATAGATTCTTACAAAGAAGAACTCCACAAAGTACAGGATGAAATGGACATCATGGAACAAAATAACAAGTCCTCGTCCATCATTATCCACAATTTACCTGGACTTGAAGCGAACAACCAAACCTCGCCCTAAACTCATGCTGGTTGTGTCCTGAATCTCATTACGAGGCAGCTTGGGGTTCAAGCAGGACAACCTGATGTCACTGATGTGAAAATACTCGGTAAGCCGAATTGTGATCGTATTCCCCCGGTGGAAGTGACCTTCAAACCACCTTTATATAAGAATGGAGATAAAAGCCAAATTAATAATTATAGACCTATTTCAATTTTACCGGTACTTTCTAAGCTATTTGAAAAAATCATACATGAGAAAATGACAAGATTCATTAATGAAAATGGAATTTTACCATCTAGTCAATATGGTTTTCGAAAAAATCATTCAACTATACATGCGATTTCCCACCTTATTATAAAGATTAAGGAATTTCTGGATTTTGGATTCCTGACGTCGGCCATTATTGTGGACCTGTCAAAAGCTTTTGACACGGTGAACCACGAGGTACTTCTTTCAAAATTGAATAAAATGCATTTCCCGGTTCGGATGGTGAAATGGATAAAGTCATACCTCGAAGACAGGACGCAGGTTGTAGTAGTCAGATCGTCGACATCACCAGAAAGAAAAATAACATGCGGTGTACCTCAAGGCTCGATCCTAGGGCCACTACTTTTCCTGATTTATATTTCCGAAATAAAAGAATTTGTTACTAATTGCATACTTGTAACATATGCCGATGACACAGTAATGCTGTTCAAATCGTATACAGTAGATGGATTGTTTGCTATGATGGAGGCGGCTCTGACTAGTTTGTCTGAGTATTTTGCGGATCTCATTAAATATATCGAAAACAAAATACATGATTTTCTCAAATTTGCAGCACTCTGAAACGAATAAGATACTTTCGTTCGGGGATGTGGTCATTGAAAGGGTAACAAGTTTCAAGTATTTGGGAATGATTATTGATGAAATGATTACATGGAAAGATCATGTGAGAGCTCTTTCTACTAAAATGTCACGTGGAGCAGGTGTTCTAAGCAGATTAAAATACTTTATTCCACAACAAGCGCTCAAAACTTTATACTACACCCTTATTTCATCATTTCTGGAGTATGGATGTTCCTTTGGTCCAATTCAGTTAAGTATAACATACACAAAATCCAAGTAATCCAAAACAACGTGCGATAAAAACATTATTCTTATGTTGGCGTAGAAATATGGAATGTGTTGGTGTGGTTTGTAAAAGAATCAGTGTCTTTGAGCGCTTTCCAGAAAAAGATGAAAAACTATCTTCTTGATTCTTGAAAGTTAGTGTTATTTATTTTGTTTTCTTCTTCTCTTTTAAATGTCACAACTCACAAGTGATTTTCGTAAGAGATGAAATTTGTCTTCTTAGAGGTATTAATTCCTTTGAGTTCCTGAACTGGCCGTTTTAGAGCCTTTGGCATGTTGGTAGTTCCAGGATTCGTCTGTTGATTTCTTTTCGTTTTTACAAGTAAAGCAAGCAAAAAACATACAAATTCAAGGCTGGACACACGTCCTGCAGAGGCATCACTAGCCAAAATGTTTTGGGGGGGGGGGGGTACAAGGCATTTACCGACTGGCTAGAAATTTTTACCGACTGGTTTTGCAGAAAAAACAACTGTTAAAAAGATAGTTTGTAAAAAAAAAATGGACTGATTTTCAGAAAAAATGACTGTTTTGACGAAAAAATGGGCTAATTTTCAGGAAAACGAATGTTTTCAAGAAAAAAAAACCACTGTTTATGCCGAAAAATCGTGGTGCTTTGCGGAAACTCTTTACTTTTTACAGACTGGCCGACAACAGGGGCATCCCCCCTACCCCACCAGTTGTGGTGCCCCTGCCATCCTGTACAAGCATTTTGGATCTTCCTTCAACCATTTAGCCAAACTGCATTGTTCCAATCTGGTTTTAATACAGTACAGCAGTAGAGGTACAGTCTGGGCTCAAGCCTAATGTCCTTCTTTGTCTTCCATCCCAACAGAGTCACCATGTCCACCAATGGACAGGTCTTATAAAGGGAACGACGCTACTGTCGTCAGCGGCACCTCTGGCCGCAGTGATCCTCCTTGGCAGGGGCGTCGCAAGGGGGGTGCAGCAACCCCCCACCTTTTTAAGGTTGAAATTGAAATTGTTCGGTATTTTCTCTATAGCAGAACTTTTCGATATATTTACGGGGATTCTGTAGTTTACAGAATCCTAAATAGGCTTTCTGTACAAATCTCTTCGGTATAATGATCGGGATTCGGTATAATTGCCAGTATTCTGTAGTTATCACGAATTTGGTGAAAGTATTGACTGAAATTATAGGGTAATTTTTCGATTTTTCGATGCCGGAACTATTCGGTTTATTTATGGAGATTCCGTAGTTACACAGAATCCCGAATAAGCTATTGGTTAAAAATTATTCGGTATCTATGATACCATCTATAGTCCTTACTTTTATTTTGGATCCCAAAAAGAATATATAATGATACAAATTTCGAAAATTCCGCCTGCAGCACTTTTCGTAATATTCTCTATTTTGTGGAAGGGCGCGTCATTTGACGGGGGGTTTTAAGCCAGTTTTAGGATTGGGATTTCGAAACATTAAAAGCTAGAACCTGGATGGAAATTAAATTTGGCACGAAAAAGCAAAAAAAAAAATCTCGCCTGCGGCGCTCACTTTATGTGATCATGGCCATTATTGGCTAGACTACAGTAGCCGCTGCTGCCGGAACGTCGCTCCATCCGGTTTCTGGAACTTCTTAGAGTCTCGGTATTTAATCAACAGTAAATAAAGACAATCAGTTAAATTTTAGCCCACCAAAAAAAATGGATTTCGAAAATTTCGCCTGCAGTGCTCGATTTTATTTTCTATTGGCTATAATAGATAGAAGCTGTTACTGCAATCAAGCCCGGCAATATATTCTCCATGTGGGCTTCCAAAATGCCGCCTAATAGTTGGCTTATCATATTTATATTTGTATATCGTGGCTTATCGTTATTGTTACTCTTCCTCCCTTTATTGTTACTCTTCCTATGTAATCGTTTCTGTTCCATAATTTAAAGCTCGAATTCTTAGTTGTAGGATTCGGTAAAAATTTTGAAACATTCGGTAAAATTTTGGCTCTGCACCCCCCCACCGAAAATGCACTTGCAACGCCCCTGCTCCTTGGTACCGTGCTCCAGGTGTCAACGTTGGATGCTGGCGATGAGCTGGTACAGATTGCATGCAGAGAGAGCAACCTCAGCTGTTAAAACTTTCATGTGATTTCAGGGTTACTACGCATATTGATGATTTTGTGAAACTTTACTGTTCTAATGTTTGTTTATGACTCTACAAATAATGGTTTAAGCTGTTTCTCGCTTTTCTTTTTTTAGTCCGCCGGACAGTTTTTGACGCACGTCTTGTCTGATCACTACTACTATGTGGCTGAAATGAAGAGGAGAGAGTTTCGGAAATGTGCGCGTAGATGGCTCTTTTAGCATAGCCTAGTATGCGGAAGGATTATAGATAACTCTGTGATGAGAAGATCTTGGCACGAGAACCATAAGGAGAATGTAAAACTTAGTTGTAGGAATGTTATTGCGCATAAACAATCAACAACTCCAATTGCATTTTGAACATTTACCACGCCAAATTAACAGACCTAGATCCGAAGTATCCCTTCGTAATATTGCCACATGATGTTCTTCAGTCTGTCTGGGTCTGCCATAATTTGTGTCCCTACCCTCTTGGACGAGTGAATCTTACGGTGCGATCAGAGTCACGTCCTTGTCCTGGCAGTATTTTCGCCACTATCAACCGTATATCTCAACTTTTAGGTAGGCTATGCTTATGTGAACAGTTACTTTTATGTGAACAATGCAGTTTTGGGCTAAATGGTAAGATGAAGATCAAAATTCCCTAAACAGTCATTTTCAGATGCCCTTAATTACCTATTTAGGCTAACTGGTACTTAGGTTTAAACACAGCAAGTGCATGAAAATGGCAAAGTCCACTGTCAACAATCATTCACATAAGCATATCTCTACTGTATGTACTAGTATATAGCCTACTTACCGTGATGAAGTACTACGTATCCAATTTGGCCGCCAGCTAACTAAAAAGCTGGGGAAACTTGGATAAAAAAGCTGTTGAGCATGGCAACTCACAACTGCCAAGGGAAGCAGGTGTCGACTAAATTATACCGCAATCCCATACAGTGACGTAAGTTTGTGACGTCAAGTAATTGAGGACCCCCAATTTTATAAGGGATTTGACGTCCCTAGCAGGGGTGGCCGGAAGGGGGGTGAAGGGGAGCGATTCAGCCACCTGCGTATCAGTCGTTTATTTTGACCTCGCCGAGGTCGTGGACATTCATATTAATAAAAAACCATTCGAGTCGTTTAAATAAGTTTATTAATTTTGGCTCTTCCCAGCTACAGTCGTAAACTCATCCCGAACCGACTCGTTTAATCCAGGTTTCATAGCCAGGATAGGTCGAAGACATGATTCATGGTGGCAGCAATTTGGCTACCTGTTTTACTCCCATGTGATTTGTGCTTGCCTCAACTAGGTCTTTCAGATTTTAGCCTGCCAAAGGTCAAAATTACAATACGTTAGTTGTTAAAGTGAAGTCTGGCTGGATAATATACCAAGTCAGAGACAAGGTTATGTGCAAAGATTGTTTGTCAAACTTTGACACAACGAAGGCATGGAATTTTTAAACATAATGGAAAAGCCATCAAAATTCAAATGACAGGAGACCCGCAAAACAGGTTTGCCACAAAGCGTGGTTAAAGGCGTTTTTCCGTGAAAATCCAGATTGACGATTCACAATCCGGATCCTTGAAAATACGTTTTCTCTGACAATCCAGATTATGAAAAATCTTTTCTGTGACAATCTGACAATCCGGATTCGTGCTTGGATTGTCAATTCGAGAATCTTGCAACGGAGCAAGATCGTCGGATCGTCGTTTGTACAATCTGGGATTGTCGATTCGCCGTTTCCCTGACGAATCAGTTATCTAGGATTACAATCCGGCATTGTCACGGGAAAATGCTTTAAGGTGGGTACAGCACTTTAAAAGGTCAAGTTACATTTTAATATACATCCGAAATCCGTTTCCCAGGATATGAGGGGTTCTGCAGACGCTCTAATATCAAATTCTAGTTGGAAGGTACATTTTTGGAATCTATGCTCCATCGTAAAATTCCACAGCCTATCATAAAAAAATATCAGGACAATCATAAAACTCGAAATCGGATTTACGGTCGTAACAAAATTTTGGTGTTTACCGTACAGGAGTTTAGATATTCGGACTTGACTTTTTATATTTAAGAAGACGACGGTTCGCCGACGAGACTGAAGTTGCCTTTTTTTCGGGTGTAATTTAACTGTAGTTTTGATGTAGTTTTGTTTCATTATGCAAGTACAATGTACCGTTTTATTTGTCCATTCGACACACTGTACGTTCACGACGAAAACAAAAGTACGTCAACTACACTGAATTACATCCGAAAAACTGTAATTTTCAACTGGTTTGCAGAACCTGATTCCTTCTGAGTAAAAACAAACCCACGTTCGTCCGTGGGGACTCGCGAGAATACGGGGGACAAACAAAATCGCGGGGACTCCTCAAGTGGAGTCCTCGGAGAACGGCGAGAATACGCCTTTAGATGGAATCAGGTTGGAATATATGAGAATCAAAGAACCGTCAGGTGAAGCAAATTTATTCGAAAAGGCTCTTAATTTTACATTTTCCCGGCGATATCAGCTTTCCATACATTTTCGCGATCAGTCGAGCGGGAAAATGGAAAGTTATTCCAGGAATTGCTTTCCCCAGGCTTTCCGACAGGTTTCGCGATGCGCTTCGCTCTTCGGAAGGTGATTCCGGCATCTCGCGAAAACCCTCCTTAAATTGGCCGGGTGTGGCGTCAAGACTGTATGTAATTCCGATACAGTCCAGTCAAGACCAAGACCGCTATTTTTGAATTTACACTCCATTCAAAACCATAGAGATACATATCAGAGAAAAAAGCTTCAAGAACGGTGTAGAATTCAAAAGTTTCCAAGAAGGGAGACAAAATCATTATATCGCACGAAAGTTCAACAGTGATAAGATAAGAAAAGAACAGAAAGGTGGAAAGGGATTGGCTCCAAGCCAAATTAGAAGTTAGAAGAAGAAGAAGACAAAAGTACCATACAAAAGAAGTGTCATTGGGAGGTCCTTGAAAGTTGAAGACTAGAGGCAACGTTAATCAACAACAAGGAGAGACCAACAATCATAGTAGTTTTGGGTGAGTTATAACATGTTATTTATAGTTATGTTGACAAGTGGAGGGGTGAGTGTAGGAACGCACCTTCAATGGAGAAGATGGCAGTCCGAACCGTCAGATGCCTTCAAAAAAGGAAGGACCTTTTTAATAAACTCGAAATCAAAGAAATTTAATGAATTTCTGCTTCAAGTGTGTGCCAGGATCACCCTGAAATAGTTGGCTGTTAGCTGATATCAAGTTTGTTATTTTTCTTTTCAATTTTACTTTTTTACATGCAAGTAAGAAAGCCAAGGTAGTGGAACAGTTAAAAAAAAGTGTTCAAATAAGCATACCTTTACTGTAGTCAAAACGCTCTCTGGAACTAAAATAAAAAACAGCAGAGTTAGTGACTGTCAGTCACTCACAGGTCATCACTCTTACAGTAGAGCCAGAGGTATGCTTTTTTGAACACTTCTCTATCTGTTTGGCTTTGTTACTTGCTGATAAAACATTTAAAACGAAAGGAAAAATAACAAACTTGATATCAGCCGAGAGTAAGGGCTAAGGGCAGAGGCGTCACTAGCCAAAATGTTTGGGGGGATGACTAGGCATTTACTGACTGGGTGGTAATTTTTACCGATCGTTTCTGCAGAAAAAAGGACTTTTTCAACAACAAAACATGACAGTTTTGAAAAAAATCAACTGATTTTCAGAAAAATCCACCAATTTTCAGAAAAACCAACTAGGCTACTTTTGCGAAAAAACTACCAATTTTCAGAAAAACCTACTGTTTTCATGACAAAAATCAACTATTTTGAAGAAAAATCGAGGTGCTTTGCACCCATTAGGTTATTTTTTACAGACTGAGACACAGCATTGGGGAGAATCCCCCCCTCCCCCCCCCCCCCCCCCCCCCAGTCGTGACGCCCCTGGCTAAGGGCCAACTATTTCAGGATTATCCTGATTTACTGTCAAAGCATTGCAGCTGATGGATCCATTTTATGCATCATTTAAATGTATGTTTCAAAGTCAGCCTGGGCTCAAATGTAGATGTAAAATTTCAGTACCTGTATTTCATCTTGCAAAAATTTTGAATATTCATCTAAAATTTTGAAAAAATGAAAAAGGCCTACACTAGTTTCTTCTCCTTCTAGGCCAACAAACCAAGTTGTCCAGTGCTGTATTATTTCTAGTATATAGCCTAAATATATTATATCCAAGAAACAATTAAATCAAACGCAGAAGGCGAAAAATTTCCAAATCCATTTTCTTTCTGCTTTCTAACTGTGCCCCATCTTCTTGCTATGTCCCCCATTTGGCAATTTTTGCCTGCGTCTAATAAGAAAATTTTCACCGGATCTGTTTTAAGTTTGCCAAGTATCTGCTGCACTTGCCCCCCTGGACCGGTAATTCTTTCTTGCTCAGATATTTCAACTGTTTCTGCCTGCAATGATTATTGACAAAAGAGTTGAAGATTTCAAATCTTCCGCTAGTAAACTAAAGTAAACAGTAAACTGAACCACCAGCATGGACATCACTATGGGGTGGGGGAGGGGGGTACTCCCCCCCCAAAGGTCTTGAGAATGGACTAACGTCGGGCAAAGCCCGGCATAAACTTGCTAGTTTGTCAGAGATGATTATTGATAAAACAGTTGAAGATTTCAAATATTCCGCTAGTAAACTAAAGTAAACAGTGGGAAAACACGATCAGGATTTCCCGGCCGGATTTCCTGCACTTTCAGACAGACAGACAGTCAGTCAAGACAGACAGTCTTGAAGACTTTGGTCTTTCCACTTTAGTGTGTCGACTTTAGTTCATCAAGTTGAAAAATTTCAACTTTTCCATATGGAAGTGATGATGGTGGCAAAAGTCCGGGTAGGAATTCCAGTCCGGGAGCTTCCTATCCTGATCGTGTGTCCGCACTATAAACTGAACCACCAGCATGGACGTCACTTTGGGGTGTGGGGGGGGGGGGGGGGGGTACTCCCCCCCGCAAAGGTCTTGAGAATGGACTAACGGCGGGCCAGTTTGTCAGAGCGGAGCGCCGGCAAACACAGTAAAAAGAAAGTTTTGTATGCTTTTGTAGATTTCTTTTTGGGATCCCAAAACGTAAGTGGAGGGATACCTATGACATCGCAAAAGTTGTCCGTCTGTCCGTCCGTCTGTAAGCACGATAACTCTCGAAGGGAACTAGATATTTTGATGAAACTTGGTGTGAGGGTTCGTTGGGTCGTCGGACCAGTCAAGTTCGTAGATGGGCTTTGTAGCTCTACATTTAGGGGTGGGGGAGGGGATTCAAATTAAGGGACAAACAAAATATTTTGAAACAGCTAATGTGATAGTCGATTATGGGGTAAGAAGACATGCTGAACACGATGGTGAAAACTATTTTGTCATCGGACAAGTAGTTCGCCCAGAATCCGGCCAAAACCGGAAAGTTTGTTTAAAGTAAAAGTTTTATTTGAAGTTGATTAGATGTTCGATTTAGGGGTAGGAAGACATGCTGAAGACGATGGTGAAAACTATTTTCTCGACGGACAAGTTTTTCGCCCGGAATCCGGCCGAAACCGGAAAGTTTGTTGAAAGTAAAAGTTTTATTTGAAGTTGATTAGATGTTCGATTTAGAGGTAGGAAGACATGCTGAAGACGATGGTGACAACTATTTTCTCGACGGACAAGTATTTCGACCGGAATCCGGCCCAAACCGGAAAGTTTGTCAAAATTAAAAGTTTTATCTGGAGTTGATTAGATGTTCGATTTAGGGCAAGAAGACATGCTGAACACTTATGTGAAAACAATTTTCTACCCGGACATGTAGTTCGTCCGGAATCCGGCCAAAACCGGAAATCTGTTGGAAGTCAAAGTTTTATTCCTAGTTGATTAGATAAGCGATTTAGGGGTAAGAAGAGATGCTGAGTCCCTGTATGACAATCATATTTTACCCGGACATATAGTTCGACCGGAATCCGGCTGGAATCGGAAAATTTGTTATAAGCTAAATTTCTATTTGAAGTTGATTAGATGTTCATTACTGGGGAAAGAAGATACCCTGATTTCGTCTTTGAGCTTTCTTTTTTCGCCGGACAAGTAGTTCTGGAGTTCGGCCGGAACCGGGAAACTGGCAGAAGTGGCAGAAAGTTTTCGTCAAAACAGATATGACTTATAGGGGTAAACACACATGCTGAATCCAAATCTGAACTTGGTTTTCTCAGGTGATTAGCTCTTTGGCCTTAATCTGTTTCTGAATTTTAATTGTAAAAATGTTCAAGGAGTCTGGCGAAGACTGGATCTGGCTAAGACAAGACCCAGTTGTCTGGATCAGATATTGAATTTTTGAGATCCCATCGAAACCTTTGGTCTTGTTACATGCAAGAAATCAAATTCTGCAAAAATTATCTAGGCAAAACACAAGCATAAATCAATTTCTGTATGCTTTTGTCGGGCTCACAAGAAATGAATGAATGAACAAATTTATTTCCAATCAAAACGGAGTAAACAAAACAGAAAAGAAGCAATATAACATTTTAACTCAACAGCAATGTAAGAGAATACAAACATTAGCACGTAAATGAGTCGTATAAACCGTGGGATCTGTTTAATGAACTTTTAAACTTCTTTATTCTTGCCTCAATCGCTGTCACAGGATTGGCAAGATGGTATTTTGTACTGATTTTTGTATTCTTTGCCCATGGGGGGAGATTCAACAGATACTTGGCATACCGATAATAATATGATCTAATATTTTGACGTTGGGATTGTAGCATTATATGCCAAAGTGGTGCCAAAGCTATAACATGTGGCAGAGTGCAAGAATATGTCGGTTATACACACACTTACTGGAAACTAGGGTACCGTAACACTTCCGTACTTTTTCTGAAAAGTCGGTAACTAGACCAAGCCTTGTCGATTTTAGGTCTGTGTAGAAAGGCAGACCAAGATATGTGAGGCAACCTGTAGGGAGAATATACTGGCTAACAAGCTCAACAGAAATATTATCAGCTTCTTTTTCCCTATTAAAAATAAGCACTTCGCTTTTACTCTCATTGAAAGTTAGACCTATATTAGAATAAGAGTCTAAAAAGGCAGCAAAATTTTCTTCAATAGGCCTAATGTACCGGCTCAGATTTTAAATATCATCCGCATTATTTACTAAAGGAATATCTAAACCACGAAAAATACACACTACTTCTTGCGCCTCAATGATACTGTTATTGTAAACTGGCGGAGAAGTGATCGTCCCTTGATGGATTCGCTTACGGACTGGAGTGCTGACATCATGACCGGCTAGGACTAGCTTCTCACCACGATTATCACTTCATAAAGGACGTTAGCTAAAAGACGATGGACATGTTCATGACTAATCCCTGCTTTAAACCCGAAGTGATTATCAGGGGTGGTTCAAGCACGATTGGTGTCATCAATTATTAGAAGCTCAAAAAGCTTACATAAAACCGGAACAACCCAGATCGGCCGGTAAGACGTACATTAACTAGGTTCTTTTCTTTCTTTAGGATCGGGGTGACAATTCCGGTAGAAAAAATATCTGGAACAAGCCCACAATAAAAAATAATCTGGTATAAAGAGAAAGATGTACTAGCAGATGTTAACTAGCGAGCAAAAGATTCATTCCAGATATTTTATCTTCTCCTCTTGAATGCTTCTTTTTCAAGTTTTGTATACCTGCCCAAACCGTATGTCTAGTAGTAACAAATCCGGGACCCGCACTTGAAGCAGATAGCATACAGTTGAGTTCATTTTCGTATTTAGTTTCAAGTGTAGCATTGGGCTCGCGAATTCGGCAGTATAGTAATCCGTCCATTCTGCTTCACCTGGTAATGTGCTATGAGTGTCCAAGTGCGGGTTCCTGCTGTTTCTCACAAATCTCCATACGGCATTTGGATCGTTTTTTATCCGCTCAGTATTCTCTTCTGTAACAGAAGAACAAGAGAAGAAGAATACAAAGGGATACAATTTCTTATGGTTTTGTCAGGTGTCGGTCGACTCGTCGGCACATCAGGTTCTTTTTTACGTAAGAAATCTAATTCTGTAAATGCTTATCAGGCGCATCCCGAAATTTTAAGTTTTGTTCGCCCGTCAGCTTCTGTCTACACGTACGAAATAAAGCTCTTTACGGTCTAGTCGGGCAAAACTCAGAAGAAATCGAAGTCTAAATGATTTTGTTCGGTATTCTTCCGGCACACCAGGTTATTTTTAGGCGTAAGAAAGCAAAGTCTGCAAACATTACTCGGGCGCAATCGGAAAGTTTAAGTCTCCAAATCGGGACCTTATTACACAGGTCATTCTAGCGAAATAAAGCCAGGCAAAAAAAAAAATCAATTTCTCAGATTTTGACGAAAACTTCTCAGAATGATCTACCAGGGCCCAGGACCTTCCCCAAAAAGTTTTTCGGCGAAAAAAAAAATTTGTTCGGACTCTGACGAGTTTTTGAAATTTTCTGCCAAATATTCCATTGCTGATGGTCGAAAAAGTAAATATTTTTGAAAAATTCGCCAAAAATCAGGGAAATTCAAGACGACCTAGAAATTTGTTGAGCTTCTTACCTATCTTTAGGACTTCAAATCTCGAGATGTTCAAGTATGTAGGTACTCTTCTTTTCTTTTTACTGTAATTTTGGCAATGTAAGGTAAAAAAAAGTGGGTCTTGGTAGACGCAGTCCAGAAGAACAGGCTAGATCGCGAAAATTCTGAGATTCCCCATGGTAGTAGAGTGAAGAACAAGCTACGTTTCTGTATTAGCACTTTTGTGGCTATCGAGCCAGAAACGGTCTTAAATAGCGATGTTAGAAAACTAAAATTCTTGGGAAAATTCATTATTTTCATGACAAAATGAGTTAATCTCACAACCTAAAATATCAAGTGCGCAAGCGCTCAGACGTGGAGTGTGAAAGTAGGGTGCTGGTCGCTTTCTTTATAGTCTTTCACCCCCCCCCCCCCCAATGTTGCGAGCTAGTCGGTAAAAAAAATAACCGAGTTGGCGCGAATCGCCGCGATTTTTGTCAGAACAGTTAATTTTGTTCATGAAAACAGTCGGTTTCTCTGAAAATCAGCCGATTGTTTTTCAAAACCATCGTTTTCTTAAAAACAGTCGTTCTTTTTCTTGGAAAACAGTCGTTTTTCTGCAGAAACAGTCGGTAAAAATTACCAGCCAGTCGGTAAATGCCTTGCCCCCCCCCCTAAACATTTTGGCTAGTAACGCCTCTAAGCCTCAGATAACAAGTGCGATAAACCAGATCGTAGCAGCGTAATTCCCCCTTTGTCACAATTCATTAAGAATGGCGTCGTCGATCATATGAAAAAACAGTTCAGTTTCCAACTGTTCGTTAAAGACTAAAGTACGACGCGTCGTCTTATTTGTTGCTGTTGCACCAAAATCCTCATCCATCGATATATCTCCCCAAATGAACAGGAGTTGGATTTGAGACCTGTCATAGACAAATTTAACTCATGGGAAATCTGGGCCCAGCTGCCCATGAACGGGAGGGGGGGGGGGTCGGGACCCATCAAAATGCGTATTTACACCTCTTGTTCCTCAAGTATACCAGCTTAGAGTTTGATTCCAGTCATGGGTCAATAATTTTGTTCATGGGCAATTTGGGCCCACTTGCACATGAACGGGGAGGGTGGGGATGGTTCAACTCCACATATATATCCCCAACCCCTATGATCCAAAAGCACAAAAAAGTTTCATCGCCTTATTTCAAGTTATTGCCAAGTTAAACATAAAAAAAAGGTCAATCTGGGCCCAATTGCCCCTGAACCAAGTGGAGGTGGGGTTTGGGACCAGCAAAAAGTAAAGAGACCCCAATGCTCACAAGCCTACCAAGTTTCAACTTGGTACCTGTCGATTCCTGTCACGGGTAACGAACTTTACTCCTGGGCAATCTGGGCCCAGTTGACCATGAACGGGGTGAGTGGGGGAGGTGCAACTTTAAAAGCAATTTCCCAGCCCTAGGATCTAAAGGTACAGGGAATTTCATCGTCCTATGTCCAGTTCTAGTCAAGTTATGAACCTTATTCACTGGGTAATCTGGGCCGATCTGCCCCTGAACCGGGTTGGGGTGAGCGGTGGGACCCCCAAAAGGCACAACTAGACCCCAATACCCATAAGTGTACCAAGTTGGAACTTGATAGCCGAAAGCAGAAAGCTGCTACAGCGCTCGCAATAGAGGATTTTTCCAAGGAACACTCCACTAAAAATTGAGAAATGAATGCTGCTCTAACCCTGGTTTCCCAATTTCTAGTTTCTTAGTTTCAGCTCGGCAGAATGCTGCCGGAGTAATGTACGTAACAGATGTTGATAGACTGAAGATAGAAAAACTTGTAACTTCGCCATAATATTAACGTGTTCTACATTTCTTTGTACATAGTTCCAGATACAAAATTTCAGTTTCTTGGTTTCAGCCTATAGATAATAAAAATGTACTGACAACGGAACTCGGTTAGCGTTTCGGAATTGCGTATAACCAAGTATATGAGTCATTTACCACCCTCGCGCAAACTTACACGAGTGAAAAGAGCAAAACCATGCATTGTAGTAAATTTCTGAAAGTAGGCCAATGAGAAGATTTCTGGCCCTTGGACAGCTAAGAATTGGTCCAGGCAGGTTGTGGTCTAGCAGTCGAGCCAACAGTAAGATTGAAAACTGAAATTCATTTCTCAATTTTTATTTTTAGGTTGCGAGACTTGATTCATTTTTTCATAAAAATAATACATTTCCCCGAGAATTTCAGTTTTCTAACATCGCTAATTAGCCTCGATAAAAAGTGCTAATGCAGAAATTTAGCTCGTTCTTCACTTTACTACCATGGGGAACTTCAGAATTTTCGCGATCTAGCCGGTTCTTCGGGAGTGGATCTACCAAGGCCCACTTTTTGGAAAGAAGAGTACCCATATACTTGAACATCTCAAGATTTGAAGTCCTAAAGGCAGTTCAGAAGCTTAAAAAAAATTAAAGGACGTGTTCAATTTCCCTGGTTTTTAGCGAATTTTTGAAAAATATTGACTTTTTCGACCATCAACAATGAAATAAATTTTTTTTCGCCGAAAAATTTTTGGGGAAGGTCCTGGACCACTGTAGATCATTCTGAGAAATTTTCGCTGGAATAACCCACGCGCAATATATCTAACCCCGTAAACTTTTGTCGGGCCAATCCCGAAAGTTTGTTGTGTTTTTTTAATGCATCGTCAAACACTTTTTTATTCCATTCCTTTCCTTGTCGTCAAATTCGGCAAACTAGTTCTCCTTATTTTGTTTGAAGGTCGTTTATCTGTTCGTAACCATAAATTGCCCTTTTTGGTTGACCTTCTTTCTTTTCTTGGTCGATTCTCGGTCGTAATCAGGAAGAGTAGGCTAAATAAAGGGGACACAGTACAATGGCGATGTGAAGTATTAAGCATGTCTTTTTAACGTGAAAAACTACTTCTTTTGCCGTAATTCAGAATAGTTCTGCTTTGTACCTACTTTATTATGGATAGCCACTACTTTTTTTTACGCACAAATTTGTGATTTCACAGTTACTTTTATTTCTGATCGCAAAAAGGCGCTCAGCGTTCCCACAAAACTTCCATATTCCCTAGTATTCTTTGTTTGGATGAAAGGTAATTCATTTAGTTGACGTTATGGTAGGTGTAGGTCAAATTTATTCCGGAAAAGGGCAAACTAAAACAATTTCGCATGCGGCGCTTAGTTTAACTTACTTAGTTAACTGGGTACGTTCGTTGGAAACGTCGCTTTTTTAAGGAAACTTACATTAAAGGAATAATCTCAATTGATGAATTAAAGTTAGTTTTTACACACAAATTTCAAAACTTTTGTATTGAATTCTTGGGGGTTTGAAACACAGATTTAAAAGTTTTCACCTACGGCGCTTACTTTAACCTGTTCTCGGTATAGTCGTTGAAAGCTTCACTTTTTTTTTTTTTTACACTGAAGAAATAGAATTTTGTATGCTTTTGTCGAGCGTCCGTCGACTCGTCGGCACATGGAGTTCTTTTTATACGCAAGAAATGAAATCCTGCAAACATTTGTTGGGCAAAACAAAGAAGAAATCGAACTGCATGCTTTTTGTTGGGCCTATCGGGTTTTTCGGGTTGTATCGTGTGTTTTTTTTGCGAAAGCTGAACGAAAAAGCCGAATATGTGAATCTGAATATACGAATTTACACCAAAACAATAATCACAACTGATACATTACAGTTCGATGTACACCGGTTCTATTCTATGCTGGCGGGAAATGTACGACGCTCGCGGCAAGGGCGTGTTTTTCGGCAAATTTGTTGGTCCGTCGGCACAAACTGGACGTCCCCCCCCCCCCCCCAAGGTAAAAGGCTAGTGCCACCCCTGACCACCACTGGTCTTCCCTCTTCGCGTAATTTGTAGTTGTGTTGTGCTATGTTTAGTATAAATTTTGCTATGCGAATTCCTAGAAACCGGATTGGGTGACGTCGTGGCAGCAGCAGTTACTGTAGGCTAGTCAATACTACTCATGATCACATAAAGCGAGCGTGCATGCGAGATTTTTTCCCCTAATATTGGCTAAAAGGCCAAGTTAAATGACTCGCCCTTTTCGCGTCGACGCAACGCAAATCTTCGAAGCGTTTGTGATTAGAGTAGTTGCGTTTTTGCACAATACCATGGCATCTGATACCACGGTAACTGGATCTGCAATAGTCGTTTTTGCAATTACCGTGGTATCTGATACACGGCTGCTCTGCAAAAACGACTATTGCCGAAATTCACTTGTCGAAGTCATCCCAAAAGAAAAACTGATATACAGCTACATCACTAAGTGCCAAACTTATCTGAATATCAGATACCACGATAACTGGCCAGATACCACGATGACTGCAAAAACACCTTTGGCCCTGGTATCAGATATCACGGTAACTGTGAAATCGACTTTTAAAACCCGACTAGTGTATTTTTGGATCCAAAATAAAAGTAAGGACTATCGATGAAATCATAGATCAGTCCTTTTGTCTGCGAGCAATGCTTCACTCAAGATCTCCGAGATTCCTGAACTACCGAAACCTGGCATTATACCGAATAAATAACCACCCAGTGGTTATACCGAATAGTTTGGTATAAAAAAAAACTACGAATAATATTCGTATTCGGTATAGTTTCATCGAAACTGGAACAAAAGTCCGGATTTGTTGTAATTACCGAATCCAGAAAATTATGCCGAATACATTACCGAATCCCAATCATGGTACCGAGTATTTTGGACCTATAGGCTAATCGAGATTCTTTGTGATTACCGAACCTCCATAAATAAACTGGGTAGTTCTGGCATTGAAAAATTACTAATTAATTTCAGTAAAATCGCCCACCGAATTCGTGATAACTACGGTACCGAATCGTGGCAATCATACCGTATCCCGATAATTAGGTATATGGATAGATTTGTAGCGATAGCCTATTTGGGATACAGTATAACTGCCTAATCTCCGTAAATATGCTGAATAGTCCTGATTTCGAAAAAAATACCATTACCGAATCTCAAAGAGTTGGTGGTGGCTGCACCCCCCTCACCCTCCCCCTCGCGACGCCCCTGACTACCATACATTTATTCAGACAATGGAAAAGAAGGAAAGGCCAGCTGAGTATGCTTTAGCAGCAATAGGCATAGCTGCTGCAGGACATGGTGCCAAACACATGAGCACCATTTCTCATGTGGGATAATCTGCCCTTCCTCAGTAGTACTGTCTTAGACATTATCTATTCAGTACTTTAACATAAAATACCCCGTATTTGTAGTTTTGATCTAAATTTTACATCACTGAATCGTCAGATTGATCGATTCATTTACCACAGGATATCGTCCCTTTTCGTGAGCAGGTCCTGGTCCTCAGAGGTGTTACTAGCCAAAATGTTTGGGGGGGGGGGGGGGGGCGGACGAGGCATTTACCGACTGGCTGGTAATTTTTAGCCGACTGTGTCTGCAGGAACAAGACCAAAGGTTTCGATGGGATCCCAAAAAGTCAATATTTGATCCAGACAATTCGGTCTTTTCTTCGTCAGACTACTTGAACAGTATTAATATTAAAATTAAGCAACAGATAAGGCCAAAAAGCTAATCATCTGAGAAAATCAAGTTCAGATATGGATTCAGCATGTGTGTTTAAGTCATATCTGTTTTGACGACAACTTCCTGCCACTTCTGACAATTTCCCGGTTTCAGCCGAATTCCGGAACACTTGCCCGGCGAAAAAAGAAAGTTCAAAAACGAACTCAGCGTATCCCCAATATTGAACATCTAATCAACTTCAAATAAAAATTTAACGTATAACAAATCGAACTATATGTCCGGGTAAGGAATGATTTTCATACACGGATTCAGCACCTCTTCCTACCCCTAAATCGGATATCTAATCAACTACAAATATAACTTTAACTTTTTCCGGTTTTGGCCGGATCCCGGGCGAAGTACTTGCCCGGGTAGAAAATTGTTTTCACACAAGTGTTCAGCATGTCTTCTTACCCCTAAATCGAACATCTAATCAACTCCAAATAAAACTTTTTTCTTTTAACAAACTTTCCGGTTTTGGCCGGATTCCGGGCGAACTAATTGTCCGGCAAGAAAATGGTTTTCACCATCGTTTTCAGCATGTCTTCTTACCCCTAAATCGAACGTATTATCAACTTCAAATAAAACTTTAACTTTTAACAAACTTTCCGGTTTCGGCCGGATTCCGGGCGAACTACTTGGCCGATGACAAAATGGTTTTCACCATCGTGTTCAGTATGACTTCTTACCCCATAATAGACTATCACAGTATATGTTTGAAAATATTTCATTTGCCCCTTAATTTAAACCCCATCCCCCACCCCTAAATGTAGGGCTACAGAGCCCATCTACGAACTTGACCTTACTCTTGACCCAAAGAATCCTCACACCAAGTTTCATCAAAATATCTCATTCCCTTCGAGAGTTATAGTGCGCACAGACGGACAGACAGACGGACAACTTTTGCGATGTCGTAGGTATCCCGCCACTTACGTTTTGGGATCCCAAAAACGACTGTTTTCTACAACAAAAAAAGAAAATTCAGAAATCCACTAATTTTCAGAGAAACCGACTGTTTTGACGAAAAATCGACCAATTTTCAGAAACACTGACCGTTTTCATAAAAAAAAAAAAAAATTTCACTAAAAATTGCGGTGCTTCGCACCGACTCGGGTTATTTTTTACCGATTGGCCGACAGAATTGGGGGGAGGGTGCGTCCCCCCCTCCCCCACCCAAGTCGTGACGCCTCTGCTGGTCCTGTAGTCTGATTTATCGTACTTTTTTTGTCTTTGCAGTTTGGATCTCAATATTGACTGCAGCATTACTCTATGATGGATTCTTCAAAAAACAAATGTAGCAGGCTTCTTCCAGTGGTTGTCATTCAGAGAGACAAAGACCTAGACAAAGCAGCTGTCATAATTACATGGTATCGAGATTTGTCTAGAAAATTGCACCCTGTTGTAGAACAGCCTTTGTCAAGCCTTCTAACAAATTACAAAATGTCTAATATGTTTCCTGGGGAGATCGATACTGCAAAGACTGTGTCCAGACTGAGAACTAAAGTTGGAGTTGCAGTTGAGAAAAATGAAGTTTGTGAGAAACGGATCGCAGTTGTGAGAAACGAAGTTTGTCAGAAACGGATTGCAGTTGTGAGAAACGGATCCATTGACATTGATGCTGAGAGCTATATGCGAAACAGTTGTGGGAGTGCTCAGGATGGAAACAGAGAGAATAAAAGCACTAAACCTCCGTTGGAAAAGAAAGGAAAATTAGCAAAAATGGAACAGTCCAGCTTGCAGCAAAAAGGAGTTTCGAACAAAATTCTCTCCGAAGCAATTTCTGCCAACTGGGTTGCAGAAAGAGTTACAGAAGAAAAATGTGGCAGCACCTATCCCGAGCTCGAAAAGTAACTGGAGAAAGAATCAGCGAAGATCAAACAATGATTCTTTGAGAGGGAAGGAGAGGAATAAGAATCTCAAGAGAACTCGGCAAGGAGGTTTGTTTCTTTTCATACCATAGGCTACGCAAGTCTATTTATTAAACTAGATCACACGTAAGGATACCAAGTATGCTGAGTAGGAGGATTTGGGTTAAGGTAATGGGGAAGAAAAATTTTGGGGACCTTCGTCGGCTTGGGAGGTTCCTCAAGCAGTCTATGGAGCATCGGGAGGCGTTTTTGGAGTAAGGGTTCCCTCCTTTCGGCGTAAACATTGTGTTTTGTGAGTGCTATTTTGTGATTATGTTATTTTCCTACCATGGCCCGACGGGCTTTTTGGAAATAAAATTCATTCATTCATTTTTGTTGTTGTTGTTGTTTTCTTTTCTGTGTGTTTTCTTTTTCGTCTATGGCTATTTGCTGAATTAAAAGTATTCATTCATTCATTGGCTTGGCAGTTTTGGGAAACGGGAGCTATAATGTTTTCTGTAAGCAGGAGAGATGGGGCTGGGGCTCCTAGCAGGAATGTGGGGAAAATCAGTAAACAAAAATCTGATAATTTTCATTTATTCTTCACCTAATGCATACACATTATCAAACTCCCTAGTTCAGATACAAAGTTTGGAATAAATGAAGATTGTTGCAATGTATTGTGTGCATTCAGAGAAATCACATTTTAGTTTTATTCAGTATAAAAATAAACGAACAAAATAACTATCTACCCCTACAAAGCTCCGTGGTCCGTTACACAGGGGTGAATTCCAAATAAGCAACAAATAGGCGAATCTATTCTATACCAAAACAAAACATGAAAGAACAATAACCGTAACTCTCTAATAAGTGGAACAATAATCATCGATTCATTTGTTCCTACAAGTTGGATTTCCAATTATGCAGGCTACTGAAGAAGAGATTAACTTGTCGGGGCTTCGCGCAGGGCAATAGCTCATTTGGGTAGGATGTCCTGAGAAGTTTTCCTATCCGTATGCAAGGCCGTATCCTGGGGGGGGGGGGGGGGGGGGGTCAGGGGGTTGATACCCCCTTCCCAAAACATACAAAAATACTCATTTTTATAGGCTTTTCCCTCCGATCTATGTCTTTTTTTGTACTTTTTTGTGCGATCTGCAGGCCAACCCCCCCCCCCCCCCCGAAAGGCACCCCCCCTAAATAAATTCCTGGATACGGTCCTGTCCGTATGATTGGAATAATTAAGTTGATAAATATTCTTTGAGCCCAAGCTGACTTTGAAACATTTATTCAAACAATGTTTACAACGGCTACGTCAGCTACGATTCTTCATCAGCGATATTTCGGCCCTTCTTGGCAAGGGTCCTCGTCAGGCTGTCAATCCTCTGGTTCGACTTCGGGGAAGGAAACAAACCTGTAATAATCTTGATTGTAATAATCTTGATTGATTATTACAGGTTTGTTTCCTTCCCCGAAGTTGAACCAGAAATCAAGATTATTACAGGTATGTTTCCTTCCCCGAAGTCGAACCAGAGGATTGACAGCCTGACGAGGACCCTTGCCAAGAAGGGCCGAAATATCGCTGATGAAGTATCGTAGCTGACGTAGCCGTTGTAAACATTGTTTGAATAAATTAAGTTGGAAGTCAATTTCAATTTCAATTTATTTTAGAAATTCCTTCACGGGCAAGCCGAACATTGGATTTTTCGTCATAAACATAATAACATCAACACCTTCGTCATAATTTTGTCATAAATAATAAACTTATATACAATTCGAAACACTGTAAGTGATCATTTACAATTACACTTATATTAGAACTGAAATTCAAATCACTATAACATAAACAAGAGTTACAACGAATTATGCATTTCGACGAATGACGTCACATTAAACGTATGTAAGAACTAGGATTCAAACAATTATAAAATAAGCACGAATCACGATGAGTTATACATTTCGACGAATGACGGTACGAAGCTTTTTCTGTATCGGTCATGAGATGCAGAAACAGGATGTAGCTTAGGAATCGGCTGCGAAACCATTCGCGCAGGTCTAGGCCTAACGGGTTCAAACTCAGGCGGGAAAATGTCTCGCAGACGGGGATTCTCGAGCGTCTTAACTCCAAATTTAAGGCACATTTTTTCCCGACGTTGGGCCAAAGATTCCAGCTTGAAACTCCGAAGAAGCTCAATGTATGGCACCTTTGGCGATTTGGAAGTAACAAGGAGGGCTCGGAATTGCAATCTCTCCAACGAATTCGACTGATCCCGTGTCAAACCGATCTGCCATACCTGACAACAATATTCTAAAGTGGGGCGGATAAAAGACAAGAAAATTTTTAAAAGGTGCTCGGTAGGGACGCCGTAACGGGATAATAATTTTAGGGATCGGATTGCCATATTACCCTTTTTAAGCATGCTGTCCACTTGTTTGATCCATTTTAAGTCATGGGTAATATGGATTCCCAGTAACTTTATGTGTTTCACACACTGGGCAGTGGGGAGGGGAGGGTAAAAGTCCGGCATGCTTTTTAAAAATGATATGGTTAGCACCAACGATTTATCCATGTTGACGACCATGTCATCCATAGCTGCCTCATCACAGATATCATCGATGATAACCTTAGCACTGCTTTTAATATTTCTTCTGCACACTTCAAGCAGCGACAGGTCGTCCACGAATTTCCACCTATCTGCGAAAGAAAGTGCGAGCTCATTGACCATAACCAAAAAAAGAAGCGGTCCCAACAGAGTACCCTGGGGTACACCGCAACAAATAGGTAAAATATCTGAAAATATCGTTTTGTACTTAGTTTGTTGTGTTCGGTTTGACAGAAATTGTGCAACAATTCGTACCAGAAACGGCTCAATTTTAAATTTATTTAGGAGTTTGGCAATGAGCTTGCTGTGGTTAATTAAATCAAACGCTTTTTTTAGGTCTATAGCTATTAAATTAATCCATATATCTGGATTATCCAAATTCTTAAGTATTCTATCTAGCAAGCTAACTAAGTAATGTGCTGTTGATGTTTTTGGCAGGTTACCAAACTGCTTCGGGTCAGCAAGTCTCAAAATTGTTTCTTTTAACCATGATGAAAGGAACTGTTCGTAAACTTTACTAAAAATAGGGGTCATAGTAATTGGGCGCACACCAGTAAAATCATTAGGGGAATCTTTTTTCGGAATAGGTGTCACATAACCATTTTTCCAGACTGACGGGTACTCACCTGATTCTGTTATTTTATTAAAAATATGTGAAAGGGGACTACTAATTTTCTCAGGGAAAGCTTTAATCAACTCAACGGGAATATCTACGGGTGTTACACTCGTTCTTTTAAGCCTTCTTAATTTTTTAGTTACTTCATCTTGGCTAATTTTAGGGAAATCAAAATCAGGTGGGATTTGGGGAATTTCTTCGTGGGGGAGGGGAGGGAGAGTTTGAACTATAGCAGCAAGGTGAGCATTTAATTTATTTGCCGTTTCCTGTTCACTTTCATCAAGGTTAAAATCAAGTCCCTTCTGAACCTTCCCCATCATTTTCTTCACTCCATTATACCATTTTCTAGGGTCAGACTTTAATAGTTTTTCAGTCTGATTTGCGTAGTGGTTTTTTGCGGCATTCCTCGTCATTTTGCGAATCTTATTTTTCAGTCGTTTTGCTTGGTCAGTCTTACCAGCTTTAAATAAACGCAGTTTTTCCTTAATAAGGTCTTTTACGGCCTTCACAATATAAGGCCGGTCAGAGGCATGTCGCTTCACCTTCTTCTCGGGAAAGCACTCATGGTACTTTGCTAGTAGGATTTCCTGTAGAAAACTAGCTTTACTATTGGTATCCTTTGCAGATGAAACTGATTCCCACTTTTCTTCACAAATCCATTCGCCAAATTTTAGGATACCCTCATCGGTCATTGGTCGACTTGTAGTTTCTGTCGTTGTGTACTCAATAGTGACTCTATTGCGCGGGTTTAATTCTAGCGTAAAATGGTAGCTACCGCCAAGCGGAGAACCTGGGATCGGATCATCATAAAAATCAAACATGTTAGTCGAAATCACATCTAGTTAAGTGCCACCCCTCGTTGTAGGGCACTTCACCAACTGTTTAAGACCTAGGCCTCTATTAATATGATCAAGGCGTAACTCGTTACCGTCACCAATCATGAAAATTCCACACCCTGAAAATTTCCCAGAAACGTAGTCAGCACTCAGTTGGAGTTTCTCTAGAAAATCAGAACGTGCTTGTACATTCTGACCTGGTGAATAATAAAATGCACATACAGCGACTCCGTTGAATTGGCGCGGGAGCCGTTTCGGTTTCAAATACATCCACATTATCTCATCATGATCTTGAAGGCAAGGGACATCCACGATGCGGGAGTTGATCTTTTCATGTACATAGAAACCGATTCCGCCGCCTTTCTTCCCAAGGATATGGTCGTTTGGTCGGAACTTCATGAAAGCATTAAAACCTGCGATGTTTAACAACTCGGGGTTTTGCTGGTGGATTCCAGTGACCTCTAGTAGGTCACTAGTCATGCCTAGGGTCATATTCCACTAGTCATGCCTAGGGTGATATTAATTGTATTTTTGTTGCCGAGAAGTGAAAGTTCGAAACAGAAATGCTAACTAAAACAGAGTTGACAGAACAGGGTTTTGTCAGGAGCTCATTTTGTAACGAAAGGGGCCGACACAAAAAAATATCGCTTTCGATGAACGTGTCCGAAAGCTCCGAAACGAACGAAAATGCTGAATTAATTCAACATTTTATGCAGCATTTCGCTTTCAGACTTAAATTTTCGCTCGTTTAATGCAGCATTAATTCAGCATGAAGTTCATCGACAAATTCAGCAAGAATGCTAAATTTTCATGAAGAAACTGAGGAGTACGGCGATTCTCGCAGTGTTTTCGACGGCAAACGTAACAAATTCAAAAAGACAACTGACAATTCGGCAAAAATAGCAAATTTAAGACAACCGATCATGGCCAACGAAGAAAGGAAAGATAAGAAGGTTGGATATCAGTAGCTCATCCATTTTGTCAGCTTTTTACAGCTAATTATTTTTTCTTCTCCTTCTTCCTGACTTAAATTTTGGTATTCTAGAAGTGTCAGAGAAGAAAGAAAGGTAACAGCTTTCGGACAAAAAAAGAAAAGAAAATGCAGCATTAATGCAGCATTTACAGCACCAAAAATCTTTCAGACACGTTCGATATAGTTTTTTCGGCATTGGCGATTCATGCCCGACAAAAGCTTGTAGGCTACTGGAAAAATTATGCCTTCGGACTTTCTCAGAAGGATTGAAGTAAAATTAGAAAGTTGAAGCTAAACCGTATCATGTGCATAGTGTAATACCAGTTGTGTGCCGACAAATTGTTTTTCGAAGCAGAAAACGAAACTACAACAGAGTTGCCACAACAAACTTTTATCATGAGTTCATTTTTGTACACAAATTTGCCGACAAGAATGTCGTCAGGGCTTTTTGCGCGACAAAAATTAATTTTTGGCCAAATTGTGCCGACAGGTTTTGCCTTCTCGTGCCGCGATTGGTGCTCTGATCCGAAGCCTTTAGGCTGACTAATCTTGTTTGCGTTTCCCTTCGCCCTGAAGAAAATTTTCGAAACGTGGGGTGGGGATGTAGAATATATTTCTTTGTATCAAACATTACCCTTTGCCAGGAGAGTAGACACCTAGTAGTGCTCTGGCAATCGACTTCGGCTCCACAAAACGCTATGAAAACCCTCAAGCAAAGCCGCTTTGAGGTTTTCACACTGATCTACGCAATCTCTGTGTCACGCTTGCGGTGACGCAACTAAGAGCTTACGCAGACACATAAAGTGCAACGCAAGGATAGAACCAAGTTCTTATCTAGCGTTTGCGTCGACGCATACGCAGCAGATTCTTCAGTGAAAAACGGAAGTTTCTGAAATGCAGACAATTTTACCGGGAAATCCTGCTCATGTGTTCGCACAAATGAGGTCGGGCGTCGTGGACTGGAATTGCAAATTGGAGAAAACATACGAACGATGAAGAAAAACTTAGTAATGATGAAAGAAACGAGAATTCAGCATAACAAACTGAGAAAGGAAAACTTAAATACACATCCAGCGTGAAAGCATGTCGCGCAGGTGTGAAAGAAAACTACGAAACCTGTACGCAGCGCAAGATAAACGCATGCGCGGCGCATCGCAACGACGCGTCAGTGTGAAAGTGGCTTAAGTCTTAAAGAATTGAATTAACGTTTTTGCTAAACCGATATTGTAACTAGGTTGACCTGTTGTAACCTCCGGCTAGGCAGATCGATCGATTGGTATGATGAAAACAAACTGAAATCAAAATAAGTTTAGTCAGTAGAAAGCAAAGTAGGCGAGGGGTTGCTCACTCTCAAAAACGATGTACACGAAGTCGCGCGTGCCGCGGTGCCGTGCCGAGCCGAGCCGGTGCCGCGTTTTTTTTTTTGTTTAAATTAATATATTGCGATAAACCATGGTTTCTGAGGTAAATGCAAACATCAGATATTGGCCAAGAATGAAGCAAGCCTACAAGGTTCAATGAGCTTGGATTGAATACAAGAGCTAGAAGCTCATATGGTACTTGCAAGGCTGGGTCAAAGGATGAAATTTAGGAATTTGCAAATCCTTCGGTTTCTTGTGTTTATTGATAAGCAATACCCTGGAAATAAGAATGATCATGGGCCCTTGGAAATCAAGAAAATGATCTGGTAAAAAGTATTTAATTTTTCACTTTAAGGGCACTAGAAATTCATCTGAAAGCAAAACCCTTGAGGCAAAAATGATGATGGGCTCATGGGGATCATGAAAATGTGTATTTGGCTCAGGATATATTTGGAGAAAAACCCTTGAAGCAAAAATGATCATGGCCCTTGGGCATCATGAATATTTATCGTTTAGTCAAAAGTATTTTTTTCACTTTTTCGTTAAGATATGCACTTTAAAGGACCTGTCTTACCTATAATACTAATGCAACCTTCTTCCGTAGTCACCACATATATTTCTAAACCCGGAGACCCACGTTTCGTGCGGTACATTCTAACCCCTCTAACCAAACCTCGCTGATTCTCTCACCTGCCGTGTTTTTCTACCTTCGATGTGTATCACGCTGTTGACGGTTGTCTGTGAGAAGTTTTTCCATCAGAAAAACCGGTTATGTAAATTGTTTCCCTGTTTTCGCTACAAGTCATCGGGTCTCGTAAAAGACTTAAAACAGCCAAAACCAGTTATTTATTGAAAGCACAGCATGTTAAAGTATTAAAATACTTTAAAATACTGTAAGTTGAAGAGTGAATAATGTGAGGGGTCCTTTAAGGGAGCTGGAAATTCATTTGCAGAAGACCCTTGTTTCACAAATGATCATGGGCTCATGGGGATCATGAAAATATATCTTTTGTTCAAAAGTATTTCTGTACTTTGTGGTTAAGATGAGTACTTTAAGGAATGGTTTTGTCTCTATAAAATGATAATTTACAAACCAATCTTGTCAATCCTTGATTACCTACTTTGGCGAATTGGTACATATATTTAGCCGCAGAAGTGCTTGAAAATGGCTAAGTTCGAAGTCAACGAACGTTCAAATAAGCATACCTCTATTGCACCTACTCCCAGAGTCCTCTAGTGTTGGGCGATATTCGATATCGATAACGATATATTGGACCAAATATCGATATCGAAACGTAAATATCGAAAACGATATTTTTTCATTCGTAATTATTGTAAATAATCAAACCTAACCTACACTTATATATACGAAACTGCAGCAATATGTTTTCCGTAATTCATTTCTTATTTATTCGGAGTTTGAGATGATCCAAGATGCTGTTTAACGAAAATTTTGTTCTTAGATTTTGCGAAACGAGACGTATCCTATAGCGAAACATGTTAAACAAATATCATTATCGATATATCGAATATCGAAACTGAATATGCGAAAATATCGATATATCGATTATCGAATATCGAAAGTGAAAATATCGATATATCGAAAAACCCAAATATCGCCCAACACTAGCACAGACACAGAGTTGGCTACTTGGCGCTTTTGGTCAACAGCATCGTCCCCTTATCTAGTTCTGCTTCTTCTTCGGCAGCATGTTTTTGATAATCCTTAAGTTCAAGTACCTTCGTTACTGGGCGCCAGATGGCGAACAGTAATCTGCAGAAAATTTTGTCGATGGCCGGCGGTATCGTGCCAGTGCCGTGCCGGAGGCGCGCCGGTGCCGTGTCGGTGTTGGTGCCGCGGTGCCGTGCCGAGGTGTACACAGGTGGCGGAGAGAGAGCAACCCCTCGAAAGTAGGCTAGACGATATCAAGAATTTTTTGGCATGGTTCTGTTTTATCGGAGAAAAGCTTTTCAAGGAAGGAAGGAGTATGATATTTGGTTGGTCATAAAAACAAGAGCTACGAGCTCATATGGCACTTGTACGAGTAGGCTGTACAAGAAAGTAGATGAGAACGTCACAAAATACACCCGCCATCCAAAAATGCGATTCGGAAATAGAAATAGGATATTTAGTTTCACTCATTTCTGAGCAGTTCCGGCATCGTCTCGATTATCTGTAGCAAATGCGCATGACTGTTCAAACTTTCAGCCCAGTAAATCCATTTGCTTGATCCCTAGACGTGCGACACGATTTCCGGTACTCCCTCTATCTCCACCTACCGTGGCCGAAACTGGTTCGGAATAGAAAAAAATCAACCACCTAAAGCATCTTCTTTTATACCATCTATCAAGTTTCACTGGAATCTGAGCATTTTTGGAAAGTTCCGGTACCCCCCCCCCTCCCACCAACGTTGTCGGATCCGGTTCGGTCACAAAATATGTCATCTAGGGTATGTGCTCTCTCTATGTTCCATGTTTCATTTAAACTGATGCACTCGTTTGACCCCTATGCGAGCCTCAAAGTTTCCGGCAATCTCCATCCAACTCCCCCTACTGTCGTCGAACAGGACTTGAAAATGTAAACGTCGTAGGCCATCTCTTAATTCCCTGTTCCTGTCAATCAATTTTTACTGAAATTGGAGCATAGCCTATCTGCAAGTTTCCAGTACCCCCCCCCCCCCCCTACCTTGGCCGAATCCGGCCCGGACGCCAAATAACAAATCTAGGCCGCATAAACTCGCTACTGTCGAATTTGCATCTCATTCGGTCCATCCGTTTGGTTTTTGTGCATGTCAAAAGCCCCCCCCCCCAATTCCCCTAATCATGGTCGCATATAGTTCGATCTCATGTTTTACATGTCGAGGTCATCGATCCGTAACACCCATCAAGTTTCACTCGAATCAGACCACTCGTTCGAATTTATAGAAGTCAATTTCGATATTTCTCTTCTCTTGCTCCCCAAAAAATGCTCTGATCTAGGAAGTTTCCGGGGATATGTTGTGTCAGGTTCTAAGTCAAGATAATTCGGGTCACTAATATGCCTGCAAAGTTTCGTTGTCGTTTTACATCTCGAACTATTTTAACTCACGACTACCGGAATTCCAGGAAACCCCCTCCAACTCCCCCCACAGAGCCCCAAAACCATCTGGCTCCGTCAATTTCGTCTAGGCCTAATGCTTGTTCCATCCATTAAGTTCCGTCCCAATCCCTCTGCTTTTAGAGTTTCTTGAGTTTTCCGCCTCCCCCCCCCACCCCATCCCCACAGGTATCGGACCCTACCCGGACTTGACACTGAACGTCCGAGGCGATAGCTCACCAGACAAGTTTCATTCAAATCCGATCACCCGTTCAAAAGTTATGCACGCCACTAGATTCCAGACTCCCCATCCACCCACTCCCCCCACGATGGTCGGGTCGGGGAAACGGCTGTTCTCAGGTCAATCTTTTCGGATCCCTGACATACCTGCCAAGTTTCATCGCCCTAGCACATCAGGAAGTATGCCGAACTCGCGGGATCACTAGAAATCCGGACCCCCCCCCCCCCAACTCCTCAACAGCGCCCTGATCCGGTCCGGTTATGTCAATGACGTGTCTAGGACTTCTGCTTGTTCTTCTCACCAAGTTTCATCCCGATCCCTCCACTCTGAGCGTTTCTCAAAATTTCCGGTTCCCTCCTCCAACTCCCCCCAGTGTCATCGGATCCGGCCCGGATTTAAAGTGAGATGTCTGAGACACAAGGTCATCCTAAATATCAAATTTCATCAAGATCCGATCACTCGTTCGCAAGCTAAAAATACCTCAAATTTTGGCTTCACCCTCCCTCCACCCCCCCCCAGATGGTCGGATCGGGGAATTGATGATTTCCTATTTAATCTGGTCGGGTCCCTGACGTGCCTGTCAGTTTCCATCGTCCCAGCACATGAGGAAGCACCGAACTCGCGGGATCACTAGAAATTCGGACTTATCCCCCCCAACTCCCCCAAAGTGAGCGGATCCGTTCCGGTTATATCAGTCACGCATCTAGGACTTGCGCTTGTACTTTCCACCAAGTTTCATCCGGATCCCTCCACTCTAAGTGTTTTCCAAGATTTCCGGTTTCCCCCTCCAACTCCCCCCCCCCCCCAATGTCACCGGATCCGGTCTGGATTTAAAATGGAGGGTCTCAGACACGAGATCCTTCCATATGTCAAGTTTCATTAAGATCCGATCACCCGTTCGTAAGCTAAAAATATCTCATTTTTCCGGATTCCCCCTCCCTCCACTCCCCTCCAGATGGTCGGATCGGGGAAGCGACTATTTCTAATTTAATCTGGTCCAGTTCCTGATATGCCTGCCAAGTTTCATCGTCCTAGCTTATCTGGAAGTGCCCGAACTAGCAAAACCGGGACCGACAGACCGACTGACGGACAGAAATTACAATCGCTATATGGCACTTGGCCGAAGGGCAAGTGCCATAAAAACTATGATATGCGTTAGAAATTCCCATCTTCCCCTTGGAGACTGATTGTGGAAGCATCCTGAATGCTGTGGTTTTGAATATCCGCCCTGTAACAGGAAGTTCTGTACGAACGACGGGGAATTGCGGTAATGGAGAAACAAGAAATGAGCATAGTCTTGGACAGATTCGACGGAGAGAGATTGAAAAGTGCTGTCCCAAACAAGTTGGAGTATACTTTGTAAGCGAAACATTAATATAGTAAGTTAAATTGAACGACTAAACGAAAGACTACGATCCCTTAAACTTTCGAAGAGCTCAGGAATTCTCCACAGCTCTGTCCTATCAAGAATAGTCGGCCTAAGGGATTTGGATCAGAACACCAAGCGGGCTAAGAACCATTAGGTTTACGAGCGGTGGGGAAGTAGTAAAACATTGTGTGTACGGCGAAAGACCATTTTTTTGTGGTCAGAGCTTTAACCTTCTCTAAGGTCTAAAAGGATAAACCAGGATCCATCAAGAGTCTTGAAAAGGTCAATAAACCCACTGCTAATCAAAAGGATGTGGTTGTTTGTTCGTATAGATACTGGTCACAGAAGCTCCAATCAACCCGGCAATGAAGAAAGCTAGTTTTGATGTTTAATAAGCTATTACAATATTTTTTCACCATTCTTTACACTCTGCTTTTGACTTAATCTTTGACATCTTTGGCTTCCAGCTTCTCTTAATATCGAGCATTCGATTCCATTTTGCTCAAAAAATGTGCACGATAATAGGAGAGATGATGCGATTCGGGGTAGGAAACAAATTAACATGAAAAATGAGATTACAGGGTTGAACATACACAATTGGAGTGGAGACTTCTGATTGCAGCAAAAAGGCTTTCCCCTCTGGGTCTAAAAATGTATCTACTAACGATTTATGTTTGTGTTGCCTGTTCGTTTTCTACGTACTACTTTTCTATCTGTTCACTCCTGGATTTCGGGCGAGATTAATTGTCTAATTAATTTTTTTTTAAGGTGACATGACTTGCATTGCCCGTAGGAGCGATTCTTCCATAGTTCCGTCCAGTCAACCAGTGAATTTGGAAGTAGTAACACATGAAGACTGCCAGTTGCCCTTTTACGGAAAAGGGCACCTTCTGGCCCATATAGAGAAAGGACTGTGCGGGTGGCACCGCTGTCTCGATTGCTGGGCAGACTTCCGAGGCTTTGATGAACTCAAGCGGCATTATGACGGTGAATGCTGGTTTGATGCGACGAAGTTCGTCAGCGGTAAGTTCAAGCTATGAAACTTGACAAATGTCAAGAAAAGCGGTTCAGGTGCTCCATTGCAAATCCGGACCGGATGTGGTAACTGGGGGCTCGAGGGTGATACCACATTTACCAGATTAACTTGGAAATAATCACTTCCTCGATCCGGCCATCGTGTGGGGAGTGGGGGAATGGGAAATCCGGAAACTAGTAACATGTATAACTTTGGAACGGGTAATCGGACATGCATGAAACTTGACATATGTCAAGAACAAGTTTTTCGGATGTTCAGTTTCAAATCCGGACCAGGTTCCGTAAACGGGGGGGGGGGGGGGTGGATTGGGCACCGGAAATCTCTTGAAACGCTTCCGCATAAGCTAAGACAATAAAAATTGGCAGGCATATGAGGGAGCCGAGCAGACTAACTTGGAAATAATCACTGCCCCGATCCAACCATCGCGGGGGGAGTGGAGGGATGGGGAATCTGGAGACTAGAGACAAGTGTAACTTTGGAACGGGTAATCGAACATGCAGGAAACTTGTCTAGTGTGAAGAACAAGTGTCTCAGATTTTCAGTTTCAAATCTGGACCAAATCCAAGAACTGGGGGTGTGGGGGGGGGGGGTCAACATCCAAGAACTGAAACGCTTAGGGTAGAGCGTTCGGGATGGAACTTGAAGGGAAGAACGAGAATTCTTTTTAGCGCTTGTCGATTCTATCCAGCCTCCCTGTTTCTCTGACGCGGTGACTGGGCGCAAAACGCCTGAGCAAAAACGCTGAACGCGCCGTGATTAAAAAGTAGGAAAACTAAGCAAATGAAAGAAGTAAAAAACAGGAGATTCTCATATCCGTGTGTGTGAAAGAGTTGTCAGTGGACGTTGAAGATTCTGGCTAACGTTGTGTTGCGTACGGGCAGAACTTGGCACGGACGGAAACGCGCTACAGATCCGTAGGCACAAAATGGAACAATGGAGGAAGTTGGGGATTTTAGAAGCTTATAATCCCATAAGGGATCTAAGTATATTATAAAATGCAGAAAAAGCAAGTGGGTCCTTTAAATGCACTTTTACGTATGACACTAAACGGGTTTTGTATTGAAACACTGGCTAAGAATGTCGTGGGCTGGCAGCAGGATGTTGGTGGAGGGTCACTAGATTTGAACACATAGGCATATGCATTGTAGGACTCCTATTACTTAGTCTTCGTTTTTTATTATGCCTAGTTCCCCTTTGGTATTATAAGCTTCGTAAACCCCCGCCCTTCGCTATTGTTCCGTTTTACATATACGACGATTTTTGGGTAAGCCGAGTTTGCCAGTCGACCAGCGTAAGGAGTGTTTGTGGACGTTATTTCGTTTTGAAATATGAACTTTAGTATATTAGTTAGTTATTATTATAGTTTGAGTAATCGTTTGTTCAATTCAGTTAAATTTATTTTTAAAACGGGAAGCCAAAAATTCGTTTAGTCGTCAGTAATCAATCAATGAATATATACTAGGTATAGTCAGCACTTTTGAATTAATCTGAAATAAAAGTAATCGTCTAATTAACCTCAGGTACACACCGACCCCCCCCCCCCCCAAAAAAAAAAACATACAAAAATAATAATTTTTATAGGCTTTTCCCTCTGATCTATACTTACTTTTTTGTCCGACCAGCAGCCAAACCCCCCCCCCCCCCCGGAGGAAATTCCTAGATACGGTCCTGACAATGACTGACTGTTTTAGTCTGTTACGATACGAAAACTCAAATACATAATGCAGTAGAACACAAATATAAATGGCAAACTATAGCTCTAGTTTCTCTCGCTTACTACCATTACCATTACAAAAATTAACAAACGAGGGAATAAAGCTTTTGAGTAATTGGTTTCAAGACACCTGGATAGACTGTATAGATTATTAGATAGATCAATGTATTTCAAAAGCCCACGGGCCGTGTACACAAAATAACAACAAAAATTTAACCTAAACGCTCAGACTCCTTCTTGATTCTAAACATTTATCTATATAAACACCCACTCGAGTAACGACGGTGTGGTTACCAGTACTCAAAATTTCAAGAAGTGCCAAAAAACATTTAATTATTTAAAGAAATTTTTCTTAAATCAGAAAGCTTCGGACATCTACGGAGAATGTGGTCCAAATCGTGTTCCTCCTCCTTACAGAGTGGACAAGCATTCCTCCCATCAGGAACCACACTACCATGGGGACGTTTTGTTACTGGGACGTTTTGTCACGGGGCGTTTTGTCATGGGGACGTTTCGTCGGTGAGGCTGTCTCGATCCGTCTCGAAATCAGGGCGCAGTATGAATCGATGGGATGTGCTGTTCAACAACCCTGTCCCAATGCAAGCAACAAAGTATAGCAAAGTTGTTGTATGTATGTACCCCCGTTCGGCTTGTCCATGATTCCGGTACTGATAAATACTATTTTAATATTATATTCTGAGCTTCACCGAAACTTTCGACAGTGTGCTGACAACATGTCTATAAGAAGCTTAATATTTTATATATATATATATATTACTTGATAGGCCAACAAGTTTAAATCAATTTCGTAAACCACATTGGCCTGACATATCACAGAAAATCAACGAAGAAACTAATGAAAATGGGGTTTGTAGTCACTCGTTATAGCACTGAGCAAGAACAGTCATAATTGTTATTCGCAGGTATTGGTGAGTGGCTCGCTGCTTTTATTTTAGGCTTTGAATTCTTTTAATTTGGTTTTAATTTTCGGTTTCTTGTTGGTTTTCTACTTTGTTCTTGTTTTCTTCGTTGTTAATCTTCATCCTCATTTTGGCATTGTTGCCTTGAACTTTTCTGTCTGTGTTGAAGAAGGGAGGCTGTTGCCCTCCTGAAATATTCGCCCTTTGTTTCAGTGTATTCATCTTTACAAACCCTGTTTTCTTTGTTTTTTTCGTTGATTTTTTTTTTCCCACATGTCTGTCTTGTGTTTAAGACTCATTTTGTTCTGCATGTTTCCTCGCACGTCGCCCACAGTATTTTACGCCGAACCTCGCCTTCGGAGAGCGGAAAGTCTGGACGGATTCGACATGTGCCAAGAAGAAAACCGCTTATTCTTGTGGTTATTAACATAGTTATTTTCTAAGCCAATATTTCTGAAACTATTTTTTGCCTTAAGTTTTAAATCAGGCCTTGAGATAAAAGATTTAGAAGTATAGTGAACGGGAAGGTAAAAATGTTCGTCGGGTGGGATTTGAACCCACGACCCTCGGCTTCGATTGCTGTAGCGTCAACTACTGAGCCACCGACACGGTGTGTGAGCATTATCAAGGTACAATTTATTGACAAAAACAAATAAGCCTCATGTTGCTTAAAAGCGCCAGACATGCAAGTGGCATAAGAAAACGATGCTTCACTAATTATGATGTGTTTGTCAAAATTATTAATAAAATCCTAGCCTAAGGCGTTACAGAGAAAAAACAGACATACAACTAACACACATCAGCACTCGAATTTTGGGACAAGATAAATAACGCTCTTATCTGGTTTTGCAGTGGTGTTTGCAGTAGATTTAGCTAGACAGTGGATCAGGACCTAAGTAGAGATATAACAGTAATATAATAATATAATTGCAATAATAAGGCTTTCACCTCTATAAATTTCTCGGGACACTTTACACTCTAAATTGAATTTCAGCCAGGTGGTAGTCGACACCTGCTTTGAATTGGTTGATATTTTCGGCATTTACAACACTTTCTGGGAGATTATTCCAACATTCTACTATTCGGTTTCTAAAGCTCCATTTTCCGATGCCTTTTCGGAAGTTCTTACCACTCAGTTTCAAGTTGTGTCCTCTGAGACCGTTATGGTGGAAGGTGAAGACATCATCAGGCCTAATGTTATCAAAATAACTATGGCAAATTTTAAAAGTTTCGATCAAATCACCTCTATATATATGCTAAGTTCCCATTCCCCAATCTTGACCACCCACTCCCATCTTTCTCCTAACCAGTTCATACCACAGTCTTATTTTTTTTTTTTTTTTTTTATAGACCCAGAGCTGAGTGAAGCTCAATCGTGGGATGAGAATAGCAATCGAAGTTCACGAAGAACAATCCAGAATGACAAAGATCCTGGAGGGTTCTGGAAAACCGCTCCTGTGCATCGTTATGAGTGTGGAAAGACAAGAGGTTTGGGAAAGGATAGAGCAACTGATACAGAGAGAAAAGTGTCTGAAAGTGAGAAACAATGTGAATTTAAAATCGATCAAAATAAAGGCAGAGTGAAAAATATGAAAAGGAGCAAAATTGTAAAAAAAACGAGTAATGTGCGTTATGGACTTGAAAATGGATCTAAGCGAATCAAATTGAGCGAAGAATCAACATCTAGCAGAGATAAAAATAATGAAGCTGTGAGGAGCGAATCTAAGAATAAGACTCGAAATTTAAGCCTGGAGAGAGCTGAAGGACTGAGGAGTGGTGAAGCTAAAGCGCGTGCGAAGGAAACAGACCTCACAAAAAGGATCGATAGAGCCTTAATTGTGGAGAAAGTACGTAAACGGAGAGAGGAAGAGGAAAGAAAGAAGAGTTTGAAAGCAGAGATCCAAAGAGTGCGTAAGCTGAAAGAAGAGCGCAAAGAAGAGACACGAAGAAGGCTCCATCATCCCGTCAAACAAATACGGGATGTTCACCGAATGTTTCACGGCTCATTGATAAATTTCCGGATCCCGAAAAAGGCTATACCGGAATCCGGTTCGGAAGGAGAAGGTAACAGAGCGGAAGCCGGAGAGGGTGAAAACGAAATTAAAAGTCCTAATGAAAATGAAGGTGTCAGCAAAAGAGGACAACTGGAAAGTAAAAAGGAAAGACGAGAAAAACCAAGTGGAAGACATGAAGATGAAGGTAGAGGGGAAGTTGAGAGATATGGGTCATGGAGAGGCAGAACAGTAAATTATAGGAAAAAGGACAGATATGATTATAGATCCCAAAATAGCAGAGATCGAGACGTTGAACAGTGGAAATCCAATAAAATAAAGTCCAAGACAGAGATTCGTGACATCGATCATGCTACGACACCAGACAGGATAAAGCGGGATGACCCAGTGAGAACGAATCATGGGAGTGGAAACAGAGAGCTGAAGAGAGGAATTACCGAGACGTCGTTGGATAGAATAAAGAGTGTGACCCAGATTCCGGACAATTTTTCGCCCACGTCAGATAGAGTAAAGTGGAATGATTCAGTTAGAAAGAGTCATGAGAGTAGAAAAAACGTAGGTCCTAAGAAAGGCAATATCGAGACTTCGTCGGATAGAAAGTGCGAGGCCCACATTCTGGACAATATTTCGGCGACGTCAGACGGAATAAAGCGAGGTTGTTCAGTGAAAAAGAATCATGAGAGTAGAAACGTTGAGCCTAAGAAAGTAAATACCGTGACTTCGGTGGATAGAATAAAGTGCGAGGCCTACATTCCCGACGAGTTTCCTGTGACGGTGGGAGATGGAATAAAACGAGGTGAGTCGAATATAAGGAAGCATTTGACTGGGACCATCGAGGTTAAGAGAGAAAACTTTGAACCTTTATTGGAGCATGAGACCAAGTGGGATTCACACGAGAACGTCTCTCAGCCTTTTGCCTCAGCTTTTCGCGGCCACACCTCTTACTACAATGATCGTTCTGATCCAGCAGTCCAGGAAGAATTGAGCACGGTAGATGCATGTCAGCAGCTTGTCTCTCTTCAAGCAGCCCTTCATCTACTCGGGCTGACTTGGCTTGTGTCTCAGTCTCTCGGGTTGCAACCCAACCAACAGCATACTGTTCCACGCCACATGCAGGGTCAGGCTGATGAGATCGACTCCTGCAACAACCCCACAGTATGTGCTGCGGGTGAGTTTCAACTCACCAGGCTTGGTAAAATCAAAGGGCCATTCCCAATGGAGAGAGGTTTTGAATTTGAAGATGAGGCTCGTGTTTCCGAAATGGTGAAATCTGGCTTTCGGTCCCCTCAATCTGACCTGGCGTATGGTACAGTGTTTGAAGATGCAAAACCCTACGGTTTTGGTACAGCTGAACGTCATAAAGGATCGCGCTTTGGCGCGTCTGTCAACCCTGAGCTCGACGGGTACAAATTCCTTTCTCATGGCGTAGGTCAAGAAGACGAGTCGAAGGTCAATTCCAAAGAAGAACGAAAAAACTCGCACTACAAAGCACATGGCAACTGTGAGCCTACCACTTCCTCATATTTACCTCCTCGTGAAGGTCCAGTGTTTCAAGGTGGTACGCATTATGTTGGCAGGATTGGCGCCCGAAAGAAGTTTTCTGGCGAACTTAATTCTCAGCGCACCTCATACTCCCCACATTTACCAGTTCATGATTATTCATCTTCACACTTTACAGAACAATATGAAGAACGATCTGTGCTCCCGAAACTGGCAGAAAGGTGTAGGCGTTCCTCCACGTTACCCCGCTCTTTGCAGAGTCTGCTTCGAGAAAAATTTCACGATGACAAGTCTTCGTCTTCTGAAATGCAAGCGCAAAATTGGTCCTTGATGTCTGACAACACTGCCTACCGAAGGTTCAAAGAAGAAGTTGTACCTCCGTCCTTCCACCACGAAGACCGAAAGTGGTCCTCTTTTCGAGGGACAGGTCTACGTGAGAATCTTGCCGAGCCGGGAGTGAGCCACGATGGCACGCCTTTATCCTTCCAAGTGCTAGGGACACGGCGATTCTCTTCTGAGAAGTTATTTGACAACCGTGACCACCCAGCTCCATTGGAAGATGGTCCACCGTTTTTCCAGCAAGTAGAAAAGCGGTCCTCATTTCGGGGTTCAGAACTACGTGACAACCCTGCCTATCTGGAACCTATCCACAGTGACATCTCTCCATCGTTCGAAGTGCAAGGCAAAGAGCGGTCCACGCCTGTAAAGTCGTTTGGCAACCCTGGCAGCGAAACGCTTGAAGAGCGTTTTGTACACCACTCTTTCCATCAGCAACGTCAACAGCAGTCATCGTTTCTGAGTGTTGCTGACAACTCTGTAGACGCGGAAAATGTGCGCGGTAACGACTCGCGATCCTATGAAGCGCGAGGCGAAGGTTGGCCGTCTGCCGGGAAGTTAATTGACCACCAAGAACGATCTGTGTACCCGAAATTTTTAGAAAGCCGTCGGCATTCGTTCACGTTACCCACTCCCGGAAAGACTTCGCGTCGTTGCAAGTCTTCGTTCTTCGATGAGCACGCCCAAAAGTCGAACATTTCTGAGGGTCTTTCTTACACAAATGTTGAAGACCATGGGCCACCTTCGTCTTTACAGCATCAAATCCAAAAAAGGTCATCATTTCAGAGTGTAGACCTACTTGACAACCCTGCCGATCTAGAGCCTCTGCAAGGTGACGCATCTGCGTCCTTACCACTGCGAGGAGACAGGCTGTTGTCTTCTCGGAAGTTAATTGACAACACTGGACAAACAGTGCTAGAAGATTGTGCATATCCATCTTTTCACCAGCATGCCCAAAAGCGGTCCTCGTTCCAGAGTGTAAGCCTGCCTGACAACGCTGCTTGTCTAGAAGATGCACACTGCGACACATCTTCGTCCTTCCGGCCGCCAGGCGAAAAGCGGTCCGTCTTCCGGAAGCCACCATCTCCGTCTTGCCAGCGACAAGCCCAGATACGGAATTCATTTCAGAGTGTGTTTGACAACCCTGCTTGCCCAAACACTATTCAAGAAAGCATGCCTTCATCCATTCAGCTACACGGTGAAAAGCGGTCCTCATTTCGAAAAGTACCTGGCAACCCTGTCTACATAAATCAGCAAATCCTGTCGTTGATGAGCCAAGATTTGATGACCGTGTCTCCTAGTCTCTTGGACTTCCTGTCAGCCGTAAGTTACTTTTATTTCAGTCTGGCGCTCTTAAAGCATCCGTGCGAGTAGCTATGCCGTTCGTTCATTTTTCTGGTCCTCCTTTGATTACTTTCAGTCACAAATTCCTTTTTTCGCGGATTTCTTTTTGTACCTGGAATCGCAATCTGTCTTTGGGAACGAACTGTCGAAAATCATGGATTAAGTCAGGGACGTCACGACTGGGGGGAGGGGGGACCACCCCCCCCCCCCCCAACGTTGTCGGTCAGTCGGTAAAAAATATCCGTATCGGCTATTTTTCGTCAAAACAGTTGCTTTTTCTCATGAAAATGGTCTTTTTTTCTGAAATTAGACGATTTTTTTTTTCAAAATAGTCGGTTTTTCTGAAGATTAGTCGATTTTTTTTCAAAATTGTCTTTTTTTTTCTTGTAACGCCTCTGGATTAAGTGAATTTGGTTTCTTGATAGGTCCACATAATTGCTTTGGCAGATCATTTTTTGAGGTTTCAGACATTAAGAACGAAAAGGAAATAAGTGCGAAATAGCTCTGGTCATTTGAGTCGCCGTTTTTAGCCCACAAGCCGCTTGCTTCCCGAACACAGTTTTTAGCGAAGAAAAGAAAATGGCAATCTTTTGGTCAGCTCCTTTTAAGGATTTGTGGGTATTTCGTGAAGAAGAGAACGAAATAACGCTAGGTTTCACGCTACTAGGGAGTAGCCAGAGCAAAATAGCACTAGGGAGTAGCACCAATACATATGCTTTCCATGCTTTGCAAACAGACCATACTCATAGCGCCAACCACTGCGATTCGAGCATTTAAAGCGAGACAAGTTTTCGGGTTCAGAAATCTCTGTCAAAGCAAAGGTGAGGTCTGCACACATCAAAGAAACAATGAAGGCTGTATCATTTTTTTGCTATGTTCAGGATATGAAGTTATCTGAGCTACTGCTGGTCAAAGACTGAACGAATTTCAGTAGGGATGTTCTATATCGCCAGTGGTGCTAGTGTCCATGCTGTTCGAGTGTGTGTAAAGTTTTGGCGCTACTCCCTGGTGTTATTTTGCTCTGGGAGTAGCTGCATGACTTAAAAAGTGACACACATTCGTTTAGCAGCGGCACTAGCACCAGTAGCGATAGAGGACGCCCTACTAAATACTGAAACTCACTTAGACGTGCACCAGCACTGGCTTCGATAACTCCACATCCCGTACACAGCAAACAGAAAATACAACAGCCCCTGTTACGTGGACGTGTGCAGGTCGCATCTTGGCTGTACTAGAAATTCTCTAACCCGAATGTCTTTCGCTTTGCATGTCCGGAACACAATGGGCGGTTCTACAAGTAAGGGTCGTTTCCGATCCACGGGAAGCATAGTTCTTGGTGCTACTCCCTAGTGTTACAATGCTCTGGCTTAGCCTAGTTATGTTTTGCTCTGGTGAAGAGTATCGAGAGGTGAAGCCGCTCTCTTTCCATGCCGGTGAAACCTTCAGTCGAGTCGAGATCTTGCTTTAGGGCGCTCAGCCATTTTTATACCCTTATGTGTGGAACAGTTGTCAGTGAACGTTGAAGATCCTCGGCACGGCCGAAAAAGTGCTTAAAATTCGTAGAGACCAAACGAAAAAATGGGGATTTTAGAAGCTTATAGTTCCATCGGGGAGCTAGTTATATTATAAAAGTTTTTAGTTTAACAAGTTAGTAGTTAACAAACCTTTTATAACCCTTTTGATAATTTGATGTCCGTCTTGCACAGGTGGCCTGTTGTCACATATTGAGACGGGCTATTGGTTTAAGAATATGTTCAATATGTTGTAGAAATGTTGAAGAAATAAATTCCTTCCTTCCTTCCTCTTACCATCCTTTGCACATGTAGTCGATACCACTAACTGCAGGATTAACCATGCCGTGGTACCAAAATCAACCAATCAACGAAACAAATGAAACAAAAAAGGCAGAATAACCAAGCCATCCTTTGAAGTCTCACTGAAAAGCCAACTTATGTTTGTGTCATTTAATTGAGTAGGGGAGCTCGGGGTTGACCCGGACACAAATTTTCCTTTTCTTGCTAGGCCGCCATTTCTTGGCAGATTTACATAAAAAAAATTCAAACGTGTAGAATGTCTGGAAGAATAGGTGGTAATTTTTTCAAATTTTTGTCTACATCAGATTTTTAAGTAAATTTTTTTTCCGTTTTTCCAATTGTCCGAACCAACCCCTTACCCATGGGGTTGATTCGGACAGGCCTCGGGTTGGTCCAGACATTATTTGCAATGTATTATTTTTGTAATCCACTTTATTTAAATATGTTAAAAAGTGGAAATGATAATATTGCAGCTCGAAAGCAAACTCAAAACTAAAGGAAACAAATGTTTCAAGAGCCGAGGTTGCATTGTCATTTAATTGAGTACACTGAATTATTTGGATTCTGCAAAGGAATTTTTTTATTTTCCACAATCTAGTTCCGACGTTCAGAATATCTGCGGCTGTCCCCACAATGTAAATTCTTACTATGACGCGGGAAATTTTAATCTCAACACAATCGTGGCGTGTCAGTAGGCAGTGTTAAGATTAGTGAAGATTGCTTCGTGCCTGAACAACCGTCATTAATCTTTCTCGTAAGGCATACAACAAAAATACAAGCTTATAGAGATACCATAAATCACATTGAAATTCCACTATTTGAAAATCGGTTATTCGTGGGAAGCGGGACAACGAAGTAATGAATTTTCAGCGAGTCTTCAAGCGAATTCAGCTGAATAAGTGATGGGTAACTAGATTGTCATATCCCAGCCCTTTTCGCTTAAACTTTAAGAGCTATTCGCTACCGTTATATTGACGGTCCGACGCAACGCCCTGGTATATTAAGATTATTCTTGTAGAGTGGAACACGGGACCCCTTCGTTCCTGCCCATAAATCTGGTTCCGCGGATCCCCGACCGAGCTGGGCCATCTTGTTTGGTGACGATCCACCCGACTTCGACAAAGAGCGAAAGTTCAACCTCTTGTCGAGTTTGCAGACACCTCATTGTGCCATTTGCTTGATATTGGTGAAACCTGAGGTGAGGTATTTTTAGATTTAGATTAGATTAGATTTAGATTAGATTTTTTTTTTTAGATTATGTTTAATGTAAAACCAACGCGTAACATTTGTCTGCATCACCTGCAGGGAAAGTCCCGGGGGACTTGTTAAATAACAGGCGAAAAACAAAATTCACATCTATTTACTAATGAAGAATAAATCCTACTACTACTGAAAAATAAATACTACTACTAACAATACATTTCTAATTACTAATTACTAAACCAAATACTAAACAAAAAAAAGAAGAAGAAGAAAAAAAGAAAGAAAGCGACTGACTCTTGCTTACTCTTTTGTGAGGAAGAACCTTTTCACTGTGGCTTTGAATTGACCTAAGCTTCCCTACTCATACCTTTTAAAGCACTTTAACCTAAAAACACTGCAGGAGCGCAGAAAGGTGCTAAGCACTGACTTCGGTTCAGCCATAGTATCTCATCCTCTCCACTCCCAAATCTTCCCTCCCCCCTATCAAAATGTTAGAAGTCGACCAGAACGAGTGGTAAGTTCTACGGTTCCCAAGCTCTGTCCCGTACCTACAAAACACGCTATTATATTGTAATTTTTTCTGTTTTTTTTTTTTACAATAATCGCAAATTTGGTTTATAACCACGATAGTCGATTTTTACAATAAACTTTCTATCTATTCTGTTTCAAACTAATGGTATACCCGATGAAAAATACTTTGACTGTGTAGAGAAAAGTTACATGTATCCGGTAGCATCCATTTCGCTAGTAGTAGCATGCAGTGGCAACAGTTACTACTGCATGCTACTTTTTCGTACAGCTCCATATGAATAATTTTCAAAAAAATTTCATCGGTTAGCTTTTTAAGGCAAGGCTTTTTAAATATTCCTTCAGCCCAAGCTGACTGCGAATCACATTTGATGGTGCAAAACGGATACGTATTCTGAATTTAATTGGAGCGATATTTCGGCCCTGCTTGGCAAGGGTCCTCTGCAGGGTCAAAACAGCTCAAGTTGGAAAAACGAACTTGTGAGAAACAACAATATAGCTCCTTTAAATTTCACCTGACGTATCCGTTTTACACCATCAAATATAAGGCTTTATAAATGACCGAAAGGCCTACAGACGATATCATGATCCTATTTCAGCCATTGTTTGACTAATTGTTCGAGTAGTCTCTATCATCTCACTAAAAATCATCACATTTTCAAGAAGAAAAAGTGATGATGCAAACTTTCATGCTGAGACCGAAGAGGTTGACTAACTTTTTGCCAAAAGGTCGAACTTAATTTTATGCTTTCGTGATTATTGTGGGTTGGCAAGGATTTTGCAGAAAGGGAAGTTACAATTGTATTCACACTAATCCGTCCTATCCTGTTGTCGGATTTGTCTCTGATTTTTACACTGATACTGATACTGATACTTACTTTACTGCAAAACGATCTTTACCAGCATTGCAGGATTGCCGAACTTGCCGAAGCCAACTATTAGGCGGCGTTTTGGTGAAGCGCACATGGACACCACATTGCCGGGTATGATTGCAGTAATAGCTACTATTTCGTCACGGACATAACTACATAATCTAAATATTCCTTCAGCCGAAGCTGACTGCGAATCATATTTGATAGTGCAAAACAGATACGTCAGCTGAATTTTATTAGAGCTACGTTTCGGCCCTTCTTGGCAAGGGTCCTCTTCAGGGTCAAAACCGCTCAAGTTGGAAAAACGAACTTGGAGGAAAACAAAGAATAAAAATAAAATTCAGCTAACGTATTCGTTTTGCACCTATCAAATTACATAATCTTATAAGGTGGTTCTGCATAGTAAGGAAATAGTAAAAAAATTACCAATCTAAAGAAAACATTAAACAGTCAAAAACAATGTGGGGGAAGCGTTTGTCACTTGTTCAAAACTTCGACGGACGCGCCGGTAATAAGACCTTTTACGGTCGAAACTGGGAAGAAAAGACGCTGAAAACGTAAGATAGTCGAGATGGAAAAATCCATCTCCGCCGTTTTTAAACGTATCGTTAGACCCAATGACAGACCAGAGTCACTAGTTGCGTTTTTGCTGATACCATGGTATCTGTTACCACGGTAACTGGATCTGCGATTAGTCGTTTCTGCAGTTACCGTGGTATCTTTTGAAGTCTATCCCAAAAGAACAAGACCAAAGGTGTCGATGGGATCCCAAAAATATAATATTTGATTCAGACGATTGGGTCCTGTCTTCGCCGGATCCAGTCTACGCCAGGCTAATCATCAGAGAACACCAAGTTCAGATATACCTATATAAGCCGTAGCTATTTTGACGCCGAGACTTCTTGCTTTACTTCTTCCAAGTTTCCGGTTTAACCCGAATTCTTAGCGAACTACTGTCCAGCAAAAAAAGGAAATTCAGAAACGAATCCAGCGTATCTCCTTCTGTCTATACAGAACATCTAATCAACTTTAAATAAAACTTTGACTAAAAATCCGGTTACAACCGGATTCAGGAATAATTATATGTCCAGGTAAAAAATTATTGTCATATACAGACTCAGGCTGTCTTCGTACCCCTTTATCTGTCATCTAATCAAACTTTTGCTCTAACAAATTTTCTGGTTTTGGCCGGATTCCGGACGAGCTACTTGTTCGGCGAGAAAATGGTTTTCACTATCGTGTTCAGAATGTCTTCTTACCCCTAAATTGAACATTTTGTCAACTTCAAATAAAACTTTTACTTTCAACCAACTTTCCGGTTTTGCCGGATTCCGAACGAACAACTTGTTCGGCGAGAAAATGGTCTTCACTATCGTGTTCAGCATGTCTTCTTACCCCATAATCGACTATCACATTAGCTGTTCAAAAATAGTTTATGTGTCCCTTAATTTGAACCCCCTCCCCCTACCCCTAAATGTAGGGCTACAGAGCCCGTCTGCGAACTTGACCCAATGAATCCTCACACCAAGTTTCATCAAAATATCTCATTCCCTTCAAGAGTTATCGTGCTAGACGGACATTTTTGCGATGTCATAGGTATAGCACTTACGTTTTGGGATCCCAAAAACAGATATTCAGTCAAATCACTAAGTGCTAAACTTCTTTCTCATCAATCTGACAAAATTTGATGAAAGTGAGATGACATTTCAAACACCTCGACCAGTTACCATGGTCGGACCGTAGTATCTGAATATCAGATACCGCGCTAACTGGCCAGATACCACGATAACTGCAACAACTCCCTTTGACCGTGGTATCAGATACCACGATAACTGCAAAAACGACTTTAGACCGTGATATCAGATACCATGGTATCTGCGAAAACGCAACTACTGACTTTAGGTAGTTTCGTTTACCTTTGAGTGATGATGGTGGTATATGTCTTGAATTTCTTTGTTCCTAGTGTGACCAGGATGAAATCAAGAATAAATAATAAGAATTTATTCGTGATGAAACGTAAAAAATGGGTGATAACCAAATTAACGAGCATCTGTACCTTCAGATGTGACTGAATTTGTTCCGGGTATAACACGTGTTATACCCGCTACCCCGCTACAGTCATACCTGGTAATAACGCCGGTAATAAGACCTTGTATACCTGGTGAATTATTTTCATACGGGACGTCGGGCTGCTAATGCCGTGCCCCGCTACAGTCATAGCTGGTAATAACGCCGGTAATAAGACCTTGTATACCCTGTGAATTATTTTCATACGGGACGTCGGGCTGCTAATGCCCGTGCCCCGCTACAGTCATACCTGGTAATAACGCCGGTAATAAGACCTTGTATACCCGGTGAATTATTTTCATACGGGACGTCGGGCTGCTAATGCCCGTGCCCCGCTACAGTCATACCTGGTAATAACGCCGGTAATAAGACCTTGTATACCCGGTCCACATTCACAGCTCACAGCCTCTCCCCGACCTTACAGCGTCTCCCGTCTATGAGGTAGGGTCTCAAGTTAAAAATGATTTAAAGCACAACTCTTACTAGAAACGATCTTTTCCCTATGAAATGAATCAGAAAAAACTCTTTTGGAAATACCATTCCGTCCCACCTAAGACTAGCGATTCTCTTGTTAGTGCCTGTCGAGTATATCCAGCCTTCCTGCTCTCCGACGCGGCGGCTGGGCGCAAAACATTTGAAAACTGAACCGTGCCTTCGTTAAGAAGTGGGAAAACAAAGCAAATAAAAGAAGTGATAAAGAGGGGAGTATCACATACTTATATGTGAAAGAGTTGTCAGCGTACACTGAAGATTACGACACACTTTTCGTTGGGTGACGGGAAAACTTGGAAAGGCCGAAAAAGCGCTAAAAATTCGTAATTACGAAACGAAGCAATGGAGAAAGGTGGGGATTTTAGAAGCTACTAATTCCATATGGGAGCCATTGGGAGCTACGTATATTATAAAAGGCAGAATAAGCAAGAGGGGTCCTTTAAAGAAAACAATAATCAATCAATCAAGTTTATTATCCAAATAGCTTAAAGCTGGATGAGGAGTAAAATATTTACGAAATACACAGACGAGAAACAAACGAGCTAATTCACTTACAAGATATGACCAAAAAAAATGATGGGGTGAAACTACGTAAAAATCGGGCAGAGGAATTAGCAGGGTATGCAGAAAACTGATTGCCAGTATTCCTCTCGGACCGACGCACGGAAGACTGGAGGGGAGGGGGAATAGATGGTCCATCTAGGGACAACACATTGAATGTGTTCCACCCAACTTACCGTGGTTACTACGCCTGACGTCACGAATTTTGACTTTCAAGGCTGGAACGATTTTTCCATTTTCCAGCATGCCACGGGCAAATCCAACCAATCACGTTACAGTTCAGTTCAGTTTCATTTTCAGTTTCATTGGACTATATTTAAAGACAAAAAAAAATACACAATTTACATTCCTGCCATTAAAGCACAAATGTAGTGCTTGGCTAGAGCAGGGAAATATCCGATATTAATTTAAACATCAAACAGAATCAACTAACTGAACATTCTATTTGAAGAAAAAAAAGAGGAGAGGAAAAAAATAACCTATGGTTTCAACTTTAAATAAAAGGAGAGAGAAAATAAGGGAAAGAAGGAACGAGAAAGAAAGAAAACAAAAGAAAAGAAAAACAGGGGGTGGTCTAAAGGAGGATAACACTAAACAATTTTCATGTAATGAGATGCGTTGAGATGCGTAGTTACCACGCTCCCTAGCGTGGTAAGCAAATAGCTACTATTAGTAGTATTTCGAGAAGGTTGGAACGGTCAGTGTAGTAACTTTCTACGAGGTTGGAACGAAACATAGTAACTAATAGTTACTATTGTTAGAAGGGTCATTATCTTTGGTCCAAAAGTTTTGAAAGAGTAGCTCTGCGGTAAGTTAATTTAGGAATGTCCAGTTTAATGACAGCCTCTTGGTCCTCTTCATATGAAACATTATAACCACCCAGAATGATTCTCACTGCTCTCTTTTGGAAATTCAGAAATCAGAAAGCTCAGCAGAAAGAGAAGGGAACAAAAAGGCATTATTTACGTTGCTCTTTATCTTATGTTTCTTCTTTGTTTCAGAGATTGCACGATTTCATGGAAGGTATTCGAAGGTCCAAAGGGCTTATTTTGCCTCCCCGTTCTCAAGTCGTCATGCCCGAAAATGCCTTTCATAAGAATGAGGTAAAGACTACGACGGTTTTTGTTTGTTTTTTGTGCACCTGAAATTTATGTTAGATAAGTTTGCCACATAATCATTCAATCAAATTTAATTCCAAATAGCTCGAAGCTACAAGGGGTCAATACGGAAATATTGAAGAAATCCGCTAGAAAGAGCTAGAAGATCATATGGCACTTGCAAGGCTGATTCTAATGATGAAGTATGGAATTTGCCTTTTCGTGGGTATGTTCTGATCATTTGTAAGCAAAACCTTTGAGATGAGAAGGACATGGACCCCTGTAAATCTATATTCAAGTAATGCATAGAATGGATAAGCTACGATGCTTTGACAGCGATATTTCAGCCCTTCCTGGCAAGGGTCCTCGTCAGGCTGTCAATCTTCAGGGTCAACCTCGGGGAAGGAAACAAACAAATCATAAGAATGTATCCTTTGTTAAAAGTTTTTTTATTTTTGAGTTTGGCTGTAATGACGCGCACTTTAAAGGCGCTAGAAATCCACCTATAAGCAAACCCGTGAGACAAAAACGGTAATGGGCCCTTGTGGATCATTAATTTATGTCGTCTGGTCGAAAGCTCTTTTTTTTACTTTCGGTTAAGATCCTGCTCTGTAAGGGTGTTAGAAATGAATTTTTAAGCAAAACCCTTGTGGTACCAATGATCTTGTGCCGAAATGTATCGTTCGATTTAAACTAGTTTTTTGAATTTGCGGTCAAGATGCGCACTTTAAGGGAGCTAGAAATTCATTTGTAAGTAAAACCGTTGAGGCAAAAATGACCATGGGCTCATGATAGTTGGGTTAAAAGTATTTTTTTTTTACTTTGCGGCTAAGATTAGTAGCCTACTTTAGGGCAGTAGTTCCCAACCGGTGGTACGCCTACCCCAAGGGGTCCGCGAGACCCTTGCAAGGGGTACGCGAAAGAATCAAAATTGATTTAGTCTGTAGCTTCAAAATCTCGCCTCACTCATTTTTGATTGCTGAAAGCCTAATATTACCAGCAGAGGCGTCACCAGCCAAAATGTAATGTATCTTAAGGGGCAAGGTAGTTTTCCTGGTCGACAGGTTCTTTTTATCGACTGTTCTTTTTTTTAAGTAACTACTTTTACGAAAAATCGCGGCGCTTCGCGCCGACTATTTTCTTTTTAATCATCAGGCCTACCTGTTTGGGGGGATGGGTGTTGTCAACACGTCCGTGACGCCCCCGATTACAATGCCCTAGTGAAAGTCAGTGGAATAATGTTGATTCAAAAACAGATAGCCTACTGACGTAAAATCTGTTGCTGTGTCAAACAATATTGTTTCAAGAAGAATCGAAGACAGTGCAAGTGATATTGTCATTCAGGTTTGCGAATTAAGCCAACGACAAACTTTGCGATGCAGCTTGATGAAAGCACGGAGAACATCAAAACAAACACAGAAACGGGCTGACTGTAAAAAAATATGATGATAATGACGTCGAGCCGAGATTTGACAAAATGTTTGTTACAAAGTAGCCTCTAGTGATTACCTCATTAATTTTGTATATATGTTTACACATATATGTTCCTTCTCATTCATGATAATAAATATCGTCTTTTTCACGTTCTGAAAAGGGGTACGCAATCTTTTCGAACCTTGATTAGGGGTACGCGGTACGGAAAAAGTTGGGAACCACTGCTTTAGGGAATGGTCGGATTTGGGAAATGACGATTTCTCTGCCAATCTTGTCGAATCTCTAATGTTCCAGCCAAGTTTCATCGTCCCAGCACATCTGGAAGTACCTTAACTCGTGATAACTGGAATTCCGGACCCCCCCCCCCTCCAACTTCCCCCACGGTCCCGGCATCCAATCCGGTTCCTGAATTGATTTGTCAAAAGCATTTGTCTGTTATTCCGGCGAAGTTCCATCCCAATCTCTTCAGTCTAAGCGGGCCATGTATTTTCCTGTCCCCACCCCCAACAGTTGTCGGACCTGGTCAGGACAGGAAAAGGACTATCTGAGACATGTCCTTTGCTAAATTATTAAATTTCATTGGAATCCGATCGCTCGTTCCAAAGTTACGCATTACTCACCCCCCCCCCTTCTCTCCTCCCATGATGATCGGATCGAGAAAATTTTCATTCCCAAGTCAGTTTGATCGGGTCCCTGATATGCTTGCCAAGTTTCGTCTTGAAAATCCCCAAAACCGCTATCACTAGAGTTTCGGAAAACCCCCCTACCCCACAATAGTTTCCGGATCCAGTCCAGTTGTGTAAAAGATTTTGTCTAGGGCAGATGCTTGTTCTTCCCAGAAATTTTTACTCCGATCCCTCCTTTCTAACCGTTTTTCGAGATTTCCGCCCCCCCCCCCCTCCCCACTCCTCCACAGCTGTCGAATCCGATCTGGACTTCAAACAAGACATCAGAGACATGTCTTCTATTCAGTATTAATCTTCATTCGAATCCGATGCCCGTTCGAAAGTTACGCACGACTCAATTTTCGGGAATCCCCCCTCCTTCCACTCCCCCCAGATGGTCGGATCGGGAAATTGATTATTTCCAAGTTAGTCTGGTTGTCCTGTGTGCCTGCCAAGTTTCGTCGTCCTGGTGCATCTGGAAGTCCCCTGTCCCGCTATCCTGGGACAGACCGCACATACCCGTGGTCTGTGCGTATGTACGGTGGTATGTGCGGGAACAAACATAAAGCAGCTTTCACATAATAATAATAACTCATTTATTTCCTTAATAGCATTTACAACTGCTAGCTGCGGATCGTCAACTTAACAAATTACGAATCAGGACTGATTGATATTCTGACAGTTAAAATTACGAATAAAATAAGGCACAAACGAAGATAAACTAGACCTACGTTGCCGGGGCAATGTGAAGTGTTGCGGCAACCTTTGTCCGGCTTCGCCGACTAAAGTGTTGCGAGAGCAACACTTTGGTTTTGTTTCTTCGCTGTCGGTTAAATGCTGAAATTGTCAACTTATCGAAGCTTTTAAAACGGTATGTTCTAAAAAGAATAATCACATGATCAAAAGCTGTTCTTTAGCGTTGTAAAACCAACAACAAAACAATATCGGAAGAAGGGACTAAATCGACTTGGCGGTCCGTTGAACTTTATCCTTTTCAATCGTAGATATCGTGACGGATGGAAACTTGGAACAATATCTTATATAATCTAGTTGGTATTATAAAGCTATCCGTAACGTTTCAGGATTAAAATACCATAGATGACACTATTAATTATTACAAAACTACCTTATTGTTTTAGATTACCGTATCGTTTGTACCCGTTGTGTAAACAGTTAATCCTCGGTTATAGCGATAGACCATCGATACAAACTTTCTTACCGTCATATTTACAGATATCGAATACAATGTGCACCAATTTTCAAAAATTTCTAGCCCCTCGTGAACCGATTCTTATTTACAAGTCCCTCTCCCGTGATTGACATCAAATTCATCGGAACAAATAATGGATACACCAGCTATTAAAAGTTGCAAACCCCTCATCGCTGAAGATGATTATAGCATAAAAGCCGTTTTGGCTTTTTGGGAACAAAATTGTTCTTACCATCTAATACACCTGATACAAATAACAGGTATACCAACTAGCAAAAGCTGCAAACTCCTCATTGCCGAAGATGATTATGAGCTAACAGTCGACTGTTGCTTACAGTCGACTGTTGCTTACAAGTCCCTTACATGTCTCACAACTGGTATCGCCTATTTTTGGTTTCAGTGTGTACCTTACTCCTGAAGTTGTCAACCCCTTGAAACTTTCAAACTGGTTTATCTCATGAAGGATTTTTGTTCAAAAAAATGGATGAAATATACTTTGATCAGCTCATCAAGGGCATCGATTGCCCTAACCACAACAAAAGAATATCGGAAAAAGGGACTAAATTGACTTTGCAGTCAGTTGAACTTTATCCTTTTCAATCGTAGACATCGTGACGGATGAAAACTTGGAACAATATCCTATATAATCTAGTTGGTATTATAAAGCTATCCGTAACTTTTCAGGATTAAAATACCATAGATGACACTATTAATTATTACGAAACTACCTTGTTTTACATTATCGTTTGTACCCGTTGCGAAAACAGTAAATCCTAGGATACAGCGAGAGACCATCGATACAAACTTTCATACCGTCAGTTTTATATAAATCGAATACAATGTGCATCAATTTGCACAAATTTCTAGCCCCTCGTGCACCGATTCTACTGACAAGTCCCTTTCCCGTGATAGACATCAAGTTCACCGAATAAAAATAATGGGTACACGGCTAGCAAAAGTTGCAAACCCCTCATCGCTGAAGATTTTTGTAGCATAACAGCCTATTATTACTGACAAGTCCCTTGCATGTCTTACAATTGGGAACCTAATTGTTCTTACCATCAAATGACAGGTACGCCAACTAGCGAAAGCTGCAAACCCCTCATTGCCGAAGATGATTATGAGCTAACACTCGACTGCCGCGTACAAGTCCCCTACATGTCTCACAACTGGTATCACCTATTTTTGGTTTCAGAGTGTACCTTACTACTGAAGTTGTCAACCCCTTGAAACTTTCAAACTGGTGTATCTCATGAAGGAATTTGTGTACCAAAAAATGGATGACATATACTTTGATCAGCTCATCAGCGGCTATCGATTGCCGTCGAAAAAAAAAATTCTACCTGTCTTAGTTCAAAAGTTGACTTTTTTGCCGTAGGCCAACTTTCTAACGTCACCACTTAGAAAGGAGCAAAGGATAAGCTCTAGTTTCTTTAGCAATGAGAGAACTTCTAAAGTTTAAGAGGTACATCTGATACAATTTCTCTACCGCAAACCCAAGTGCAAAAAAACGAATGATAAACTCAGCTGAAATCGCGTACACAAATGGAACCAAATTGTTCTTACCATCGAATACACCGGAAACAAATAACAGGTACACCAACTAGCAAAAGCTGCAAGGCCCTCATTACCGAAGATGATTATGAGCTAACAGTCGACTGTTGCTTAAAAGTCCCCTACATGGCTCATAACTGCTATCGCCTATTTTTGGTTTCAATGTACCTTAGTACTGAAGTTGTCAACCCCTTTGAAATTTTCAAACTGGTGTATCTCATGAAGGAATTTTTGTACCAAAAAATGGATGACATATACTTTGATCAGCTCATCAGTGGCTATCGATTGCCGTCGAAAAAAAAATTCTACCTGTCTTAGTTCAAAAGTTGACTTTTTTGCCCTAAGCCAACTTTCTAACGTCACGACTTAGAAAGGAGCAAAGGATAAGCTCTAGTATCTTTAGCAATGAGAGAACTTTTAAAGTTTAAGGGGCACATCTGATACCGTTACTCTACCGCAAACCCAAGTGCAAAAAAAAAAAATTATAAACTCAGCTGGAATCGTCGCAGACATGGACAGAAACAATAGATGGCAGCACTTTCGGACCCGTGGGAAAAAGCCACTTTTTTGTCTCTGTAGATTTTTCTATTTATCACTCAAAGAAGATATGTTGGCTGTGGGGCCGGGTAACTGCCGGATATATTTAACACTTAGAGATTTTAGTCCATTTTCAATTTGAAACTGGTTTCCTGCCTGCTAGCGTGCTAGAACGGAGCTTTCCACTCGAAAGCAGAAACATGGTTTGATGAAACGAAAGGTTCGCTACACAACTTGAGATGGTCCTCTCCGACATAGGCTATACAACTCCACTTCACTTCGCAAACCGTAGGCTCTGGCTCGAGGACAAGCAAAAACCATCCTGATTGGCCCCAGGCAAGAGTTCTACGGAGCTTTCCAAAATGTAATGTCATATTCATCAATCCGGCCTAAGGTCCACACTTTCCGTAAAAACCGCACAGGTTAGACCCTTCCCAGTTACCAGGAATAAAATGAAATCGGAGTCATAGGAAAAAAAAAAAAAAAAAAAAAAAAAACGAGGACAAAACCAAAGTGTTGCTCTCGCAACACAATACCTTTCGGTTGACTTTATGGGTGGCTGAAGAAGCCGTGGCTTGTCAATGTTGGCTAGTCTTCCCCTTGTGTTCGGTCTCGTCTGGTCTGGAGTCTCGAAGTCTGGGAAAATAGTCCGTTGGTGGTCAGAAGTTAAACATTTCTTCCCAAAGTTCATCGCCAGTTGATGTCTCCTATCCGCAAGGGTCAGCAACTGAAGCTTGACCAGAGCATCCTCATAGAAATCATAATCCAACGCGTCCTTGCGATGCGCTGCTTATGCGTTTATCTTGCGTTGCGTAGCGTATCTTTCACACCTGCGCGCCAAGCTTTCACGCTGGATGTGTATTTACGTTTTCCTTTCTCGGTTTGTTATGCGGAATTCTCGTTTCTTTCATTTTGGGATTCTTCCATTCTTTCATTTTTTTTTCTTTCATTTCTTTCATTTGGGATCCCGAAACGTAAGTGGACCTGTGACATCGCAAAAGTTGTCCGTCTGTGCGCACTATAACTCTCAAAGGGAATGAGATATTTTGATGAAACTTGGTGTGAGGATTCTTTGGGTCAAGAGTAAGGTCAAGTTCGTAGATGGGCTCTGTAGCCCTATATTTAGGGGTGGGGAGGGGGTTTGAATTAAGGGGCAAATGAAGTATTTTTAAACAGATAATGTGATAGTCGATTATGGGGTAAGAAGACATGCTGAACACGATGGTGAAAACCATTTTGTTATCGGACAAGTAGTTCGCCCGGAATCCGGCAAAACCGGAAAGTCTGTTAAAAGTAAAAGTTTTATTGGAAGTTGATTAGATGTTCGATTTAGGGGCTGGAAAATATGCTAAACTCGACGGTGAAAATCATTTTCTTGCCGGATACGTAGTTCGCCCGGAATCCGGCCAAAACCAGAAAGTTTGTTAAAAGTAAAGTTTTATTTGGAGTTGATTAGATGTTCAATTTAGGGGTAAGAAAACATGCTGACACTTCTGTGAAAACAATTTTCTACCCGGACAAGTAGTTCGCTCGGAATCCGGCCGAAACCGGAAAATTACTAAAAGTTAAAGTTTTATTTAAAAAGTTTTATTGCTGAACCAGTGTATGACAATAATTTTTTACCCGGACATGAAGTTCAACCGGAATCCGGCTGGAGCCGGAAAACTTGTTATAAGTTAAATTTGTGTTTGAAGTTGATTAGATGTTCAATATTGGGAAAAGAAGATACACTGAGCTCGTTTTTTAGCTTTCTTTTTTCGCCGGACAAGTAGTTCAAAACAGATATGACTTATAGGGGTAAACACACATGCTGACTCCATATCTGAACTTGGTTTTGATATGATTAGATATTTGGCCTTAATCTGTTTCTTAATTTTAATAGTAAAAATGTTCAAGGAGATTGGCGAAGACTGGATCTTGCGAAGACATGACCCAATTGTCTGGATCAAATATTGAATTTTTGGGATCCCATCGAAACCTTTGGTCTTGTTCTTCATCGTTAGTAGGTTTTCTCATGTTTTCTTCAAAAATTTCCATTTTGCACTGACAAATCTGATGCGTTGCGTTCCATTTGTCCGAGTAAGCTCGGCGTTGCATCACCGCAAGCACGGCGCAGTGGTTGTGTAGCTCAGTGTGAACCAGTGCTTCCACTTCTACTATATTTCGAAGTAGAATACTTTATTTTGGGCCATTCTACTTTTTAATTTTCTAATCTACTTTACTACTTTATTTCTACTGTTTTTGGCCTTTTGATACTTTATTTCTACTCTTTTTTGTATTTTGGTTTGATTACCAAGCCGAAAAGAAGTAGATATTCAGTAATTTTGTCTGGACACACTGCGGTTTGGAAAACAATCCTTTTTGGTACAAAATTCTCTTAATTTAACCACGAAAGAGGCTGATTCAAAATTTTTTGACTGCGGCGCACATTTTAGCAGAATAACAAATTATTTGAACAGAAAACAGGCTGATTGTCAGCACACAGTTATGTTCTCTAACATAATCTTCGATTTTAGCAGAAAACAGGATAAAATTTTGCCTGCGGGGCACATTTTGAACACATTATGGTTTTGAGCCAAAATATATGTAGGCTAATTGAAAACAGTCAGATTTTAGAAGTTTTTGTATATTGGCAGGGAACAGGATTTGTTTTCAGAATTTTTGCCTGCGGCGCACAGTCTTAACACAATCTGGCTTGACAAAAATATCTGTATTTTTGGAGAAAACAGGATGACCTTAAAAAAATTGCCTGCGGCGCACACTTTCAACAAAATATGCTTTTATATTAGAAATTCCGAATTCTGGAAGAAAACAATATTTATTTTTACTTTTTAAGTTATTCCTGAAGGGAAAGGTTGGAAATAAATGGGCTCACTAAGCATTGACGAGTGAAATGACGGGCCTGGTGATTGCATTGCTCCTGAATTAAGCCTTCCTTTTGACATAAAACTACTTTTTTTTTATTTTCGAAATCTACTTTTATCTACTTTATTTTGACGAGGCTGCTACTTCTTTTTAGAGAGGGTCGAGTGGAAGCACTGGTGTGAACTCCTCGAAGCGTCAGTGCGAAAGCGGCTTAATGCAAACTTGCTGGGTGCAGTCAGTTTCCAAGCCATGTAGGTGTAGTCTGTATACGTGTTAATATGCCATACAGATGTTGTCTGAGAAAAAAACTGGCGTTTACTATCCCCTAACCGGAGCTTAGTAGTGCAGCACTCGGTTTGTGTCTTCTTTCTTTCTTAAATTGCCGGGATGTACTGAATTAACGTGTGGTAAAATGATGTATAACGAGCTGCTTTTGGTTTTAAATTTACCTAAATTCTTCAGGAGTTCAGTGCCGATTCAGACCAGGCTGACTTCAGTGATCTTCTGCGATGCGTCGACTGCAATGTAGTCGTACATAGTTCCTGTTACGGCGTTCAGAATGTTCGGACGCCTTGGAAATGCGATCGCTGCATTGTTGGTAACATCTCCGTGGTAAGCTGCCTTCTTAAAGGACCCCTAGCACTATTCACTCGTCAACTTACAGTATTTTAAATATTTGAATACTTTACCAGGCTGCGCTTTCAACAAAGAACCCATGGTTTTGGCTGTTTTAAGCCTTTTCTGAGACCCGTTGACTTGTAGCGAAAACAGGGAAACAATTTACATAACCAGTTTTTCTGATGGAAAAACTTCTCGCAGACTACCGTCGATCGCGTGATACACGTCGAAGGTAGCAAAACACGGCCAGAGAGAAAATCAGCGTGGTTTTGTTAGACAGGTAGAATGTGCCGTACGAAATTAGGGTCTCTTGGTTTGGAAAGATATGGAGCGATTATGGAAGTAGGTGGGTTAGTATTATAGGTAAGACAGGTCCTTTAAAGTTTAACTGAAAAGCCAACTTAGTTTTATTTCATTTAACTGAAGTCCCTGAATTATTTCGATAGTGTTAGGGATTTTCGTGATTTTCACAATTTTTATTTATTTATCTATGACCCGCTTTTTGGGATCCCAAAATGAAAGTGGAGGGATACCTACGACATCGCAAAAGTTGTTCGTCTGTCCGTCCGTCTGTCAGCACGATAACTCTCGAAGGGAATGAGTTATTTTGATGAAACTTGGTGTGAGTGCTCTTCCCGTCAAGGGAAAGGTCAAGTTCGTAGATGGGATAGCTGCATATTTAGAGGAGGGGGAGGGGTTTCAAATTAAGGGGCGAGAACATTATTTTTTTTAAAGCTGATGAGGTAGTCGATTCAGGGTTAAGACGACATGCTGAACACGAATGGGAAAACCATTTTCTCGCCGGACAAGTAGTTCACCCGGAATCCGGCCAAAACTGGAAAGTTTGCTTAAAGCAAAAGTTTTATCTGAAGTTGATTAGATGACCGGTTTAGGAGTAAGGAGACCTGCTGAATCCGAATATGAAAATGATTTTGTCGTCGGACAAGTTATAGATCACTGGGAATCCGGCCAGAACCGGAAAATTTGTCAAAAATAAAAGTTTAATCTGAAGTTGATTAGAGGTTCGATTTCAGGATAGGGAAACATGCTGAATCCGAATATGAGAATGATTTTCTCGTCCGACAAGTACATTGCCCGGAATCCGGCCAAAACCGGAAAATTTGTTGAAAGTAAAAGTTTTATATGAATTTCTTTAGGTGTTCGATTACGGGTAAAAAGACATGCTGAATACGTGTATGACAATAATTTTCTACTGGGACACATAGTTCGCCGCGAATCCGGCTGAAATTGGAAAATTTGTTAAAAGTCGAAGTTTTACCTAAAGTTGATTAGAGGTTTGATTTAGGGGTAAGGAGATATGCTGAAGCCGTTTTTGAACTTAAATTTTTTGCAAGACAAGTAGTTCGCCCGGAACCCGGCTTTGACTTCCGTCAAAGTAGATATGACGCAGGCTATAGGGGTAAACACACATGGTGAATCCATATTTAAACTTGGTCTTCTCAGATTGTTGCCATTTGCCTTAATCTGTTTCTCAAGGAGTCTGGTGAATACTGGACCTCTATAAGACCCAATTGTGTGGATCAAATATTAAATTTGTGGGATCCCGTCGAAACCTTTGGTCTTGTTGGATAACAGCGGAGTATGAGTGAAATACACAAAGCAAAACATATATAAACAAAACAATGTAAATAAACATGACTACGTTCTTTTCATATAGTTTAAGAACACACCAAATAGACTTAAAATTTTTACACAATGACAAGAACATTAAACGGTTTCAGGAATGAACAAGACCAAAGGTTTCGATGGGATCCCAAAAATCTAATATTTGATCCAGACAATTGAGCTTGTCTTCGCCAGGTCCAGTCTTCGCCCGGCTAATCATCAGAGAGAACCAAGTTCAGATATACCTCTATAAGCCATATCTATTTTGACAATACTGACCGAAACTTTCTGCTTTACTTCTGCCATATTTCCGGTATTGCCCGAATTCCAAGCGAACTACTAGTCCAGCAAAAAAAAAAGAAAATTCAGAAACGAATCCAGCGGATCTCTTTATCCCTGTAAAGAACATATCATCAACTTTAAATAAAACTTTGACTTAAATAAAAATTCCGGTCAAAACCGGATTCCGGACTAATTATATGTCCGGGTAAAAAATTATTGTCATACACAGACTTAGCGTCTCTTCTTACCCCTAAGTCTGTCATCTAATCAACTTCAAATAAAACTGTCGCTTTTAACGAACTTTCCGGTTTTGGCCGGATTCCTGGCGAACTTGTTGTCCGGTGAGAAAATGGTTTTCACCATCGTGTTCAGCATGTCTTCTTACCCTTAAATCGAACATTTAATCAACTTCAAATGAAACTTTTACTTTTAACCAACTTTCCGTTTTTTGCCGGATTCCGGACGAACTAATTGTCCGGCAAGAAAATGGTTTTCACCGTCGTATCCAGCATGTCTCTTCACCCCTAAATCAAACATTGAATCAACTTCAAATGACACTTCTACTTTCACGAAACTTTCCGGTTTGTGCCGGATTCCGGACGAACTACTTGTCCGACAAAAAAATGGTTTTCACCATCGTACTCAGCATGTGTTCTTACACCATAATCGACTATCACATTAGCTGTTCAAAAATATTTTGTTTGTCCCTTAATTTGAAACCCCTCCCCCACCCTCAAATATAGGGCTACATAGCCCATCTTCGAACTCGACCTGTACTTTGACCCAAAGGATCCTCCCACCAAGTTTCATCAAAATATCTCATTGCCTTCGAGAGTTACCGTGCTTACAGACGGACATTTTTGCGATGTCATAGGTATCCCTCCACTTACGTTTTGGGATCCCAAAAACCGGCTAATAATTTCATGGGCAACAGGATATTTGTGGAGGGTAAATAGATTTGAATGCGAACGAAGGAGTGTATTGATACTATCCTGAACGTTTAAATACGAAATAAATTTGAGATTACGAGAGGATTTTGCAAGATACTATGTGCTCTAGTCGGCCATCCTCACAATGAAACCGTCCTCACAATGCAACGTTCTACTACGAGCCTGAAAATTTGAATTTCGACATAAGCATGGCTTTTCAGTGAGCAACGGTGAGCTCACTGCGTGAACACTGATTTCATAAATCGTTTTCATGATGAACGTTCCAGAAGTGAGGTAACACTGTCAGGGATTGGTTCGATAGTCTCAAGAAAATAAATTTACTGGCAAAAGTATTAACAACAATCTCAAATGGTACTTAACCGTTTAACCGTATTAAGTCACCAACACACGATTATCATATAACGTTCACTGACTGCTCTGGTCGAGTGCATGTTAACGATGGAATGAATTTCGAATTAATTTTTCCTTCCTTCTCTCTCTCATCGCCCGGCGTTAGCATCGCTGCCAGGAGGTATTCGTCCATTGTCACGCATGTAACAAAAGGTGCTGATTAATCAGATCACCACAACCACAAATCCGACAGGGAAAGTCCACTATATGAAAATCGCTTATTCTGAATACCGGAGCCACAAAGTAACGTATTTTCATCGCGTCTTCAGCCCTACTTCAGTGAAAATGTGATGTGCAACTAGATTGGAGGCTACTATCTCAACCCCCTTTTCGGTTTCCCCCTTGTCTAGGCTCAGTTAGTAACTCAAGTTATGAACATTATTCACTGGGCAATCTGGGCACATTTGTCCCTGAACCGGGTGGGGTGGGGGGTGGGATCCCCAAAAGGCACAACTAGACCCAATACCCACTAGTGTACCAAGTTTGAACTTGATACTTGCACTGGTTCACGAGTTATGAGCTCCACAAAATACGGTGAAAACCGGAAACCGAAAACCGAAATCCGAAAGCTGCTACAGCGCTCGCAATAGTGAATTGTTCCAAGGAACACTCCAATAAAAACTAATTCTATTAACTCTAGTCGTGTTGTTACTGCCCAGTTCGTGGTGGCCTCTTCAAACGCTTCAAATGGACGCAGGACTGGATTCACTTGACGTGCGCGGTTGTCCTGCCATCTGTTGTTTTCCACCACCCGTTAGAGAGGGCTTCTATCGTTCGGAAGACCGTTGGCAAAGAAGAATACAGGGTAAGTAAACTAAGGCCCACGCATCGCATGGTTTCATTGCCAGCCCTATTGTTTATTCCCACGACGATGGTTTCAAAGCATAATAATGTTAACGAGAATAACGTATGTATATATTTATTACGCATGTATGAATGAATTGAATTATTACATGCAGCCTACATAAGGCATTTATTTATTTAAACTAGGATACGAACAACTATGGTCAAACAGATGACAAAATAATTAACATACACTGCATAAATGTAAACTGCAAATAAAATATAACAAAATTGAAGCACATCAACCTGGTGAGAACCCACAGTAGAGTAGGGTACCCCAGGACAGCCACATTTGCACAGTATATACCGAAAATAAGTAAATAAACGCTTAACAAGAAATACAGAGCAGCATTATCATAATATGTACAGCAACAGCAAAAGATAAAACATTGAAACACGAATAGGACAAGAAATCTACTGCATTAGCTGGCGCATTGGGCAATGGGCACGGTTCAAAATGCCACGATTCAGAATGCCCACGGCTCAAAATGCCCGTGGTTCAGAATAGCTACAAAAGCATAAGACTGAGTATCACGAAAGGAAAGAAAAATAACAGAAAAGAAACAAGAAATAACATAACAAGATCACAACCAATTACAGAACACACCAAACAAAGGTGTCGATGGGATCCCAAAAATCTAATATTTGATCCAGACAATTGGGTCTTGTCTTCGCCAGATCCAGTCTTCGCCAGGGTAATCATCAGAGGAAAACAAGCTTAGATATACCTCTATAAGCAATATCTACTTTGACGATACTGACCGAAACTTTCTGCTTTGCTTCTGTCAAATTTTTGGTTTTGCCCGAATTCCGAGCGAACACTAGTCAAGCAAAAACAGAAAATTCAGAGACGAATCCAGCCTATCTCCTTATCCCTATAAAGAGGTTTTAAATAAAACTTTGAATTAAAAAAAATCCGGTTACAACCGGATTTCGGACTAATTATATGTCTGGGTAAAAAAATGATTGTCATATAGGGACTCAGCGTCTCCCCTCACCCCAAAATCTGTCATCTAATCAACTTCAGATAAAATTTTTGCTTTTAACATATTTTCTGATTTTGGCCGGATTCCAGGCGAACTAGTTGTCCGGCGAGAAAATGGTATTCACCATCATGTTCAGCATGTCTTCTTACCCTGAAATCGAACATTTAATCAATTTCAAATGAAACTTTTACTTTTAACCAACTTTCCGGTTTTGGCCGGATTCCGGACGAACTACTTCTACGGCAAGAAAATAGTGTTCGCCATCGCGCTCAGCATGTTCTTTTACCCCTAAATTAAACATTTAATCAACTTCAAATGAAACTTTTACTTTTATCCAACTTTCCGGTTTTTGCTGGATTCTGGACAGACTACTTGTCCGGCGACAAAATGGTTTTCACCATCGTGCTCAGAATGTCTTCTTAACCCATAATCGACTATCACATTAGCTGTTTAAAAATGTTTTGTTTGTCCCTTAATTTGAACCCCCACTCCCAAATGCAGGGCTACAGATCTATGAATTTTTTTAGTTATTTTTTTCAATCAATCAATCAAGTTTAATCCGAGTAGCTAAAAGCTGGAAAAGGAATACAAATTTACAAAATACACCGACACAAGAAACAAATTAACTAATACACTTACAAGAAATTACCAGAAATAAATGATGGAATGAAACTACTTAAAAATTGGGTAGAAGAATTAGTGGGATATGGAGAAAACTTATTGCCAGTATTCCTCTCAGACCGACGCACGGAAGACGGGAGGGGAGGGGGGAATAGATGGGTCATCTGGGGACAACACGTTATCTTAGCTCCAAATTTGTTTGAAAGAGTATTTCTACGTACAGATAATTTAGGAATGTCAAGTTTAATGAGAGCCTCTTCGTGTGTAATATTATGATCACCCAGAATGATTTTCGTGGCTCTCTTTTGGACATTTTTCAGGCGATCAGAGAGCTCTGCAGAAAGAGAAGAATGCCAAACCGGTGAAGCATATTCTAAATGAGGACGGATATAAGTTTTAAAATAACAGAGGAGGCATTTAGTATCCAAACCGAAAGATTTAAGGGTGGAGAGGGATTTAATTAAAAAGTTGGTTTTATGGATAATTTTAAAATTATTTGACCTTACCTTAACGCAAACAAGACTCACACCAAGTTTCATCAAAATATCTCATTCCCTTCGAGAGTTATCGTGCTTACAGACAGACGGACAACTTTTGCGATGTCATAGATATCTCTCCACTTACGTAATGAGATCCCAAAAAACAACACAAGAAACAAACACAAGTGCAGTAAATAGGACGGCGGTTTACACTCTTAAAGTGTAACCGAAAATCAGATCAATCAAATCGTTTATTGACAAACCAACTTCGTAGCTTTCCTCGTTAGAAGATGCTAAATTGCGTTGGTCATACAGTAATAAATAAACACATTACACTAATTATTCACTTTGTTAAAAATCTCTGTTAAAAAGGGCACACATGAGTTGTCCTCTGACAGGCACTAGTTTGTTTTGCTGTCTTGTCCTGCTATTTTTCGGAGGGGGGGAGTAATGATCGTTTTTTTCTCATTTGCTAACAGTTTTTCTTCCAAGTTTAATATCAATTCTGTTCTTCGGTTGTAGAGGCTATAACGACTTGAATCGTTATGACATATATTTTATTAATACACCAAATAACCAAAAGGATAGTTTCACTTTATATACACTAGCTCGCCCAGGCTCTCCTCCAAAACCAGTCAGCTCTTTCTGGTTCCAAACCACGAATCAATCTGATCTATATCCATTCAATTAGATGCGACGTAACTTTGCTATTTCATTCCCCACTGCAGCGTTGCTCGTGAAAAGCGCAGTGGCGATATTAAAATTATGTGTCGGGCGTCACAGAGGCTCGGGATTCTCAACACAGACAGTGTTTGCTGAGACAGGACAACCTTAGCTAAACGTCAATTATTTAAAGACCCGATGAAAATGTGTTAGGCTACGTCGTTGCTCTCCTATTCAATAATAATCTATTTTACAAGACACGTATGCCTTCGTTTTACGAACTAAAACGTAAAGTAGTTTCATCGCTAAAAAGCCGCCTTCTGAGGTCAGATAACAACCTGATCCAAATTCTTACCGCTCCAGTTTTTCAACATTCACTGCCTTTGTGGAAAAATTGGAGCGATGAACTTGTTGTTCGTTGATTTTTTTTTTTATATATACATATGTGATTATGTGCGATATTTAGGCTAGAATGTGTGTTTTTCCTCTGTGTATATGGCTACGGCTGAAATAAATAAATAAATAAAAATAAATATAACCAGAAATAAATGATGGGATTAAACTATGTAAAAATTGGGCAGAAGAATTAGCAGGATGTGGAGAAAACTGACTGCTAGTGTTTGTCTCGGACGACGCACGGAAGACGGGATTTTTGGATAGTAGACTCCCCCTCAGATTTGTGGTACCTCTATGAGCTTTTACCTTTTTTGTGTGCTGGATGAAAACGATTGACGAAAATAAGTGTTAACGCAGAGAGCTACCTTCCGCGAGCTGATCACTAGCCACTAAGAGCCGCATTTGCGTTGAGATTCAAATTTTCCGCGTTATATTAGAACGTTGAGTTGAATCCTGTGAGGACAGCCGGAGACTGGCCGTAGATATTGGTTGCGGTTTTGCAGATACCATGGTAGCTGATACCACGTTTACTGGATCTGCAATTAGTCGTTTTTGCAGTTACCGTTGTATCTCATACACGGCTGCTCTGCAAAAACGACTATTGCCGAAATTACAGTTATCGAAGTCATCCCAAAAGAAAAAAATGATATCCAGTTGAATCACTAAGGGCCAAACTTCTTCCCCATCAATTTGACAAAATTTGATGAAAGTGAGATGACTTTTCAGAGACCACGATAACTGCAAAAACGCCTTTTGACCATAGTAATAGTCGACCACAACTAGCGGCAACAGCTGGTCAGAATTGGTCTTTTTTAGGAAACGGCCCAGTGCCGCCTCCTCGGCGTTGGGTGGGAGTTCAGTCGCGACTAGGATTTTCCCATGCGAAACCCTCTCTTTACTCCCTGCGCAACAAGTGGCCGAAGGAGAGAAGCCACAACTTGATCTACCCTGCGGGTCCTTTAGCGACACCTGTGATACCGAGGTTGCCAGACCTGCGTTACCCTCCCCCCCAAAATCCTCTCACTCTACCCCCTCCAACCCCCCTCTTCCCCCCTCCACAGCAACCATGCTTTCGGCCACATGTTCAACCCGCAACAGGTTCGACCCGCTTGCTTTACCGGACCGATGTGAGGATTTAAATGAGGAAACCGACAATCCCTCAGTTCCTCAAAGATGTTCAACAGTTGCCACGCTCAAAAGTAAGTCTCATACGCGAAACAAGGAGTACGTTTCTAGTCAGTATTGTTTCCCAAAATTTCTTTATAGTAACGCCGAAAGTCTTAACCCGGAAAAAACAATAGAATTAGAAAGTTTAGCGAGTATTTTAAAGGCTTCAGTACTAGTGGTCACTGAAATCCACCAGCAAAACCCCGAGTTGTTAAACATCGCAGGTTTTAATGCTTTCATGAAGTTCCGACCAAACGACCATATCCTTGGGAAGAAAGGCGGCGGAATCGGTTTATATGTACATGAAAAGATCAACTCCCGCATCGTGGATGTCCCTTGCCTTCAAGATCATGATGAGATAATGTGGATGTATTTGAAACCGAAACGGCTCCCGCGCCAATTCAACGGAGTCGCTGTATGTGCATTTTATTATTCACCAGGTCAGAATGTACAAGCACGTTCTGATTTTCTAGAGAAACTCCAACTGAGTGCTGACTACGTTTCTGGGAAATTTTCAGGGTGTGGAATTTTCATGATTGGTGACGGTAACGAGTTACGCCTTGATCATATTAATAGAGGCCTAGGTCTTAAACAGTTGGTGAAGTGCCCTACAACGAGGGGTGGCACTTCTCTAGATGTGATTTCGACTAACATGTTTGATTTTTATGATGATCCGATCCCAGGTTCTCCACTTGGCGGTAGCTACCATTTTACGCTAGAATTAAACCCACGCAATAGAGTCACTATTGAGTACACAACGACAGAAACTACAAGTCGACCAATGACCGATGAGGGTATCCTAAAATTTGGCGAATGGATTTGTGAAGAAAAGTGGGAATCAGTTTCATCTGCAAAGGATACCAATAGTAAAGCTAGTTTTCTACAGGAAATCCTACTAGCAAAGTACCATGAGTGCTTTCCCGAGAAGAAGGTGAAGCGACATGCCTCTGACCGGCCTTATATTGTGAAGGCAGTAAAAGACCTTATTAAGGAAAAACTGCGTTTATTTAAAGCTGGTAAGACTGACCAAGCAAAACGATTGAAAAATAAGATTCGCAAAATGACGAGGAATGCCGCAAAAAACCACTACGCAAATCAGACTGAAAAACTATTAAAGTCTGACCCTAGAAAATGGTATAGTGGAGTGAAGAAAATGATGGGGAAGGTTCAGAAGGGACTTGATTTTAACCTTGATGAAAGTGAACAGGAAACGGCAAATAAATTAAATGCTCACCTTGCTGCTATAGTTCAAACTCTCCCTCCCCTCCCCCACGAAGAAATTCCCCAAATCCCACCTGATTTTGATTTCCCTAAAATTAGCCAAGATGAAGTAACTAAAAAATTAAGGAGGCTTAAAAGAACGAGTGTAACACCCGTAGATATTCCCGTTGAGTTGATTAAAGCTTTCCCTGAGAAAATTAGTAGTCCCCTTTCACATATTTTTAATAAAATAACAGAATCAGGTGAGTACCCGTCAGTTTGGAAAAATGGTTATGTGACACCTATTCCGAAAAAAGATTCCCCTAATGATTTTACTGGTGTGCGCCCAATTACTATGACCCCTATTTTTAGTAAAGTTTACGAACAGTTCCTTTCATCATGGTTAAAAGAAACAATTTTGAGACTTGTTGACCCGAAGCAGTTTGGTAACCTGCCAAAAACATCAACAGCACATTACTTAGTTAGCTTGCTAGATAGAATACTTAAGAATTTGGATAATCCAAATATATGGATTAATTTAATAGCCATAGACCTAAAAAAAGCGTTTGATTTAATTAACCACAGCAAGCTCATTGCCAAACTCCTAAATAAATTTAAAATTGAGCCGTTTCTGGTACGAATTGTTGCACAATTTCTGTCAAACCGAACACAACAAACTAAGTACAAAACGATATTTTCAGATATTTTACCTATTTTTTGCGGTGTACCCCAGGGTACTCTGTTGGGACCGCTTCTTTTTTTGGTTATGGTCAATGAGCTCGCACTTTCTTTCGCAGATAGGTGGAAATTCGTGGATGACCTGTCGCTGCTTGAAGTGTGCAGAAGAAATATTAAAAGCAGTGCTAAGGTTATCATCGATGATATCTGTGATGAGGCAGCTATGGATGACATGGTCGTCAACATGGATAAATCGTTGGTGCTAACTATATCATTTTTAAAAAGCATGCCGGACTTTTACCCTCCCCTCCCCACTGCCCAGTGTGTGAAACACATAAAGTTACTGGGAATCCATATTACACATGACTTAAAATGGATCAAACAAGTGGACAGCATGCTAAAAAAGGGAAATATGGCAATCCGATCCCTAAAATTATTATCCCGTTACGGTGTCCCTACCGAGCACCTTTTAAAAATTTTCTTGTCTTTTATCCGCCCCACTTTAGAATATTGCTGTCAGGTATGGCACTTCGGTTTGACACGGGATCAGTCGAATTCGTTGGAGAGATTGCAATTCCGAGCCCTCCTTGTTACTTCCAAATCGCCAAAGGTGCCATACATTGAGCTTCTTCGGAGTTTCAAGCTGGAATCTTTGGCCCAACGTCGGGAAAAAATGTGCCTCAAATTTGGAGTTAAGACGCTTGAGAATCCTCGTCTGCGAGACATTTTCCCGCCTGAGTTTGAACCTGTTAGGCCTAGACCTGCGCGAATGGTTTCGCAGCCGATCCCTAAGTTACATCCCCTTTCTGCATCTCATGACCGATACAGAAAAAGCTTCGTACCGTCATTCGTCGAAATGTATAACTCATCGTGATTCTCGTATAATTCATCGTAATTCGTGCTTATTTTATAATTGTTTGAATCCTAGTTCTTACATACGTTTAACGTGACGTCATTCGTCGAAATGCATAATTCGTTGTAACTCTTGTTTATGTTATAGTGATTTGAATTTCAGTTTTAATATAAGTGTAATTGTAAATGATCACTTACAGTGATTCGAATTGTATATAAGTTTATTATTTATGACAAAATTATGACAAAGGTGTTGATGTTATTATGTTTATGACGAAAAATCCAATGTTCGGCTTGCCCGTGAAGGAATTTTAAAAATAAATTGAAATTGAAATATATACCACGGTAACTGCGAAAAGATTTTAGACCTTGGCATCAGATACCATGGTATCTGCAAACACGCAACTATATTGAACGTCACTTCTAGAGCAGATAGTGGAAAATACCAAAAAAAATCCCTTAGCAGAATCAAAATAATTCAGTGTATTCAGTTTTATGGTACAAATATTAGTTGGCTTTTCAGTCAAACTTTATAGGACCCACCTTACCTATGTTACGGCATGTTTCTACGTCCTTGACCTTTCCATCCGTTTGCAATTCGCGATCCAGTCCGTCCTGGCGTCATTTTATCCACCCTATAACGGCACTACACTTACTTTTACACCCTCCCTGTTTGACTCTTTTCCAGCCAAACGAAGCTCTCGCGTTTTGCTTCCTAGAATCTAATTGGTCAGAAATAGTGCTAATGCTAGTTGCTTCTCATCAAAACAAAGGCGGGGTCGAGCGATGCTGAAATCAGCAGGGTGTGGGGGGGGGGGGGGTTAATCTTTGAGAAACCCAACTGAATCCCGAATGATTCGCGTATGTTAGAATATGAATGTAAGAAGGCCCGAAATCAGCTACATTTGTTAGAGCTATTTCGGCCCTTCGTGGCAAGGGTCCTCTTCAGGCTCAAGCTGCTCAAGCTGGAAAATGGTTTTGAAGCTTATTTTCCGGCTTGAGTGGCTTGCGCCTGAAGAGGACCCTTGCTAAGAAGGGCCGAAATAGCTCTAACAAAATGTAGCTGATACTTATCTGTATTGCACCGTCAAATATGTTTCGCAGTCAGCTTTGGCTGAAGGAATATCGATATTTATAATATATTAACCATAATATAATTGCACCAAAAAGGCTTTTGTCTGTATAAATAAACATTATGGGAATAAAAACTGCATTTACTGTGCTTGTGCTTGAGTATTAAGGCATGAATGTAGGAAACAAACTTCGACTTCTGTAAATTTCCCACGACACTAACTGCGATTTTCTAACACCATGGTATATCTGATTCCACGGTTTAAGACGCATTTGCAGTTGATGACTATCTGGCCAGTCAATATGGTATTTGATATCCATTTGATACTGAGATATCACGGTACCGACCTTAGTTACTGACCGTCTGAAAAAATCGTCTCACAAGCATCGTCACTAACATAAAAGTCTTTTCTCAAACTAGTGGGGAAGAAGGCACGTGTGATTGACTGGCTGTTAGTAGTGCTTTAAGAGTAACTTCTACACTGCCAGAAGTTTTATAACAGACAACACAAGGATGCGCGGTTTCAACAGACAGTGTATAATAATGCGATTTTTATCTGTTGTAGCGACAAACATTATGCATGAAATGTTGTGCATTACAAGCATTGCCGGGAAGAGCGGAAAAACGCCAAAAAAGCATCCGCTGAATTTTCCACATTATGACGAAAAACAAAAAAGCCATCAGAAATTTTGTTGGTGTTTTTTCGGCTCTTCCTGCATGGCAATTCTTGAAATGCATAACGTTTCATGCATAACGTTTGTCGCGACAACAGATAACATCCCACATTTTGTCTGTTGAAACCGCGCATCCTTGTGTTGTCTGTTATGAAACTTCTGACAGTAAAGTTTGCCGTGAATCATATACAAAATGTACGGTTGTGATGTGTAGCTTAGAAATCGGGTAGTTGAATACTGGAATCATCTCCTTGAAGTGTCGTAAATGCAGAAAATATTAATCAGTTAAAATCAGGTGTGGACCGGCTACTGGCTTAGAAATTTATAGAGGTTAACGCTTTTATTTTGAATTATATTTTATTGTTACATTATATTATCTTTTCTATAAATAATCCTGTTTTCTAATTTTTGGGCTACGACTCCTCCTCCACTCGGTGACGTTAATATTTTCTTAAACTCTTTAACGTCACCTAGTCTTTCCACAAAAAACAAGAGCTGCAAGCTCATATGGCACTTGCATGGGTTAAGATGTGTTGATTGATCAACATTAAGTTTCGACTTTGCGGTTGAGATGCGCACTCTAAGGGAGCTGGAACTTCATTTGTAAGCAAAACCCATGAGGCGAAAATGCTAATGGGCTGATGGGCATCGGGAAAATGCATGTATTGCTTAAAAGTTGTTTTTTTTTACTTTGCGGTCAGATTGGTACTTTAAGTAATAATCGGATAATCGTAAATGTTCTTGAATCTCCAATATTCCAGCGAAGTTTCATCGTCCTAGCACATCTGGAAGTACCTTAACTCGCGATCACCAGAATACCAGACCCCCCCCCCCCCTCCAACTCCACCCACAATACCCGGAGCCAATCCGGTTCTGTAAATGATTAATCCAGAGCATATGTTTGTTATTCCTACGAATTTCGATCCAGATCACACCGGTCTAAGCGGGTCAAGTATTTTCCGCCCTCCCCCCAATAATTGTCGGATTCGGTCCGGAAATGAAAAAGATCACCAGAGAAAAATGTCCTCTGTTCAATTATTAAATTTCACTCGAATCTGATCACCCGTTCCAAAGTTACGCATGACTCAATATTCCGGATTCCTCTCCCTCAACCCCCCCCCCCCCCCCAGGACTATCATATCGAGGATTTTTTTTATTCCAAGTCAGTTTGACCGGGTCCTTGATATGCCTGCCATGTTTCGTCGTGAAAATCCCCAAAACCGGATTTCCGGGAAACCCCCTCCCCCCCTCCCTCAAGTGTCCGGATCCAGTCAAATTGTGTAAAAGATTTACATGGAGCAGATGTTTGTTCTTCCCAGCAACTTTCACTCCGATCCCATCATTCTATCCGTTTCTCGAGAGTTCCGCCTCCCCATGGTGCTCGTAGCCAATCCGATTCAGTAAATGATTTACCTATAGCATCTGTTTGTTCTTCCCACAAAGTTCCATCCCGATCTCTCCATTCTAAGTGGGTCACGTATCCTCCCCCCAGTAGTTGCCGGATCCCATCCGGATATGAAAAAGATCACCGGAGAAATGTCCTCTGTTCAATTCTTAAATTTCACTCGAATTCGATCGCCCGTTCCAAAGTTGCGCATGACTGAATATTCCGGATTCCCCTCCCTCCACTCCCCCCACCTTATCAGATCAACAAATTTGTTATGTTGAATTCACTTTGATCGGGTCCCTGATATGCCTGCCAAGTTTCATCGTGAAAATCCCCAATACCGCCATCACTGGAATTTCGGAAAACCCCCTCCACCCCCTAAGTGTCCGAATCCAGTACAATTGTCTAAACGATTTACTAGAGCAGATGCTTGTTCTTCCCAGCAAGTTTCACTCCGATCCCTCCATTCTAACCGTTTCTTGAAATCTCCGGTCTCCCCCCCCCCCCTAACTCCCCCCTGGCTACCGTATCCGGTCAAGACTTTAAACGGGACATCACAGATATATAATCTATTCAGTTATTAAGTTTCATTACAATCCGATCACCCGTTCGAAAGTTACACACTACTCAATTTCCCGGATTCCCCTGCCCTCCACTCCCCCCCCCCCAAAATGGTCGGATCGGGAAACTGATTATTTCTAAGCTCGTTTGGTCGGGTCTCTGATATGCCTGCCAAGTTTCATGGTCCTAGCACATCTGGAAGTACCCTAACTCGAAAAAGTGTGACAAAATGCCCTAAATTTTCAAGTTTCCAGCGCCCTCCACTACCCCGCATATGGTCGAATCGGGAAACTGATTATTTCCAGGTGAGTTTAGTCGGGTCCCTGATATGCCTGCCAAATTTCATTGTCCTAGCACATCTGGAAGTAACCACCCGAAAAGTGTGACAAAAAAGTCGGACTGACCGACAGACCGACAGACGGAATTGTGATCGGTATGTGGCACTTGAGCCAGAGGCTCTAAATGCCATAAAAACTACAAATTTATACTTCAAAACTATAATCTTTATTTCTATTAATAAACTATTTATGATTTATTCAAACAATTTATGAATTTCAAATTACAAATTCAAATTTTATCTTATTATCATTTCTCCTACAGCTTTTACTAAATCTTATTTTCTTCAACAATTGTTATGCTCTTTTTTTCTCTTATCGACAAACGCGTAATCGATCACCACTATACATATAAACTCCAACCGTACTCAATCGCTACAAACTATCTCCAATAAACACGCAACCGCGATATCTACAAACAACCTACTTTTCTTTGAATTATGACCTACATTAGAAATTCAAATTCAATCCCTTTCCCACTTGCCCAATTTTATTTTTCGTTTTTGAGCTATTAACTTAAAAATTCGTGGGCTAAACCAGGTACTTCTACCTTCAAACTTATCATAAAAATCCATATGCACTTCCTGTTTCCGAGGATCCCTTCCTCCATAGGGTTCCTTTCTGTCAGTGGCATATTTACTTAAAAAAAGAAAAGTTCCCCTCTTCGACCCATAAAAACCAACAAAATAACAACAACAAAAAATCCACTTAATTCTTAAATATACAGTGAAAATTCACTTTATCATTCTTTCACTTTATCATTTGATCGTTGTTCTTAAATATGGCACCAAATGGATAAATAAGCTTTTTCTTTGACATTTGTTCGGGGTTGCGCGGTTGTAACTTCCAACGAGTTAATATTAAAGCACATCTCGCACTATTTACTGTTTATGTTCTAGTATCCCAAACTAATTGAATCAGAATCATTTAAGCCATCGTAGTCAAGAAGAGAGCTAAACTAAATGGGGCTTGGGCTTACAAATTAAGAACATACACTTCAGCACTTATTAAACACTGACGTGTTTAATGGAGACCGTAAAAATAGGTTCTGCATTGAACAAGCTATTCACGGCTTTGGCTTTTTTAAGCTTTTTCCCAGGTCCGTTGCCAGTAAAAACTCGGCAAAATTCAAGTAATCAGTTTTCCGCATCAGTAGCGGTTGACACTGGTCGGGAAGATAATGCGCATTGAAAACAGTGAACTGTGGTAAATGCAGAGATAAATGAAGCGGCATTATCGGGTTTATAATGTACCGTATGAAATTTGAGTCTCCGGTCTTAAGAATCAAAGAATACAATTGGTGGAGTAGGTTGCATTGCCAATATAGGGACGATGGGTCCTTTAACGATTTCTATCGTGTGTTGTCGTACTTGTCTGTTTGTTTTTGTATGAAAGTCATTGGCAGGGTAGGTAATTGTGAAATGATAAGTTTAGTTGTGTATTTAGTCATAAATAGTCCTTCAGCCCAAGATGATTGCGAATCATATTTGACGGTGTAAAACGAATAAGTCCGCTACACCTTATTAGAGCTATATTTCGGCCCTTCTTGGCAAGGGTCTTCTTCAGGCTCAAGCTGGAAGAACGAACTTGGTGGAAAAAATAGTTAAAGATTCTTCCTTATATCTGATTTCATAAATATCTGATTTCAGAAGTTCGTAAAATCAGATATTTAAGGAAGAATCTTTAATTATTTTTCCACAAGTTCATTTTCCAGCTTGAGCGGCCTGAGCCTGAAGAGGACTCTTGCCAAGAAGGGCCGAAATAGAGCTCTCATAAGATGTATAGCTGACTTACCCGTTTTGCACCGTCAAAAAAAAATTGTATTTAGTCAATTGCAGTGCAACTCCCTAGGAGTTTCTTTCTGTTGCAAAGTTTGTACCGTACCTTTCGTCTGCTGTTTGACGTTGGCCTACCTGACTGAGTTTCTTTCGTTTCAGACTTGTCATTTCTGCAAACCCAACGCCACATGTGCCAAACCAAGCTGCCTCAAATGCTGTGAACCCTCCTGCGGCATTTCGTTCCACGTTATGTGCGGATATTTTGCCGGTGTAACCTATGATACTCCGTCTTCAAATAATCCTGTAATTGGTCTATGCCCGTATCATCAGGATTAACTCTTCATGAATACGTTCGAACACCTAAGTAATTTTGACTGGTAGCAAAAATTCTCCTCGGGTGGGACTTGAACCCGCGATCTTCGGCCTTCAGTGGCGACGCGCGCCAACTCAGGCCGATTTCTCAAATTATAATTATATCAGGGTTGTATGTTACGCCGATAGGTAAGTGTCCCTTCGGATAGACACGTGAAAAGTTGTGTCATGCCTAAGTTAATTTCCTACAGTAAATCGACGTTCCTTTTTGTCTTCGAAGCTTTTCACCGAAGTCCACTTACTGTGTTTTTGCTCCTGAACCCAATCTCCTGGATAACCTTGAAGATCTCTTAATTAAGCAAATCTGTTGTATTCAATTGCTTTACCGTGCGTTCACTGTTTCTTTACATGCATCAAAATGGCTATATTTTAATAAGAATGTATGTGTTAGAAAATTATAAAGATGAGGTTTGGTTATTTCCACAATAATATGTCGTACATCAGTAAATTCGGCAAGATCAGCCAATCAGTCGATTCTTTTGAAAAATGAAAAAATATACAATAGCAAAAACGAGATTTTCGGGTTTTTTTTTCTTGATCAGCTAGTTACCCCTCCAAGATGATGTGCGAGGGATAAATAAAGTTCGGATATTTCGGTTGCACTTCCGGCAAACCGTCCTCTGTGAAAAGAAAAAAAGAACGACTAAATCATAAAATCCACCACAATCACAACAGGAAAACGATGCGGAACCCCGAAAATCTCGTTTTTGCTATTGTATTTGAAATGAATGGTCAGCTTGGCTTCAAACCTTATATTTGAAAAAAATATATTGCGTCTTCGCCACTATTCTTTCTTTTGGTGACTTTATTTAAGAACGGGTGATTTATTTTTGTCCGGCTGTGTGGTAGAGTTGACATTCCATACTTATGTCCCAGTTATTCGAAAGATTGTGCCAGCTGTTGCTCCAACCTTCGACCGAGGAAGCAAAAATTGGAGGGGCGGTTCAATAAAAAAAATGTCGTAAAAATACATAATTTCAAGAAAAATAAAAAGATTTCTGGCTTTCGTCTACATGGTGCGGCCTCACCATTCTTTCTTTTTTATTACTTTTTTAGAGTGAGGGATTTATTTTAGTCCGGCGTTACAACCCTGATGGAAGTTTGTCGCGTCTTCCCACGCCGCTACACTTCCGTCCAATTTATATATTCTTTTCAGTTCCTTATTCGTTTCTGTATTTCTGTATACATGAAAGTGTGTGGTCGAATCTGCATTGAGTTTACATTCCATACTCAGTCCAAGTTGTTCAGAGTACAAGCAAAAGACCGTTCGAACCCTTGCTTCACTTGGAATTGGTTTCTCTAGGGTAATTTTAGGCTAGAAATAAGAGAACAAAGTGTTTATTTCTGGTATCTGTGTGCTAGTCTTTAAATGACGTATAGGTTGCGCATGTTATCCCTCAAATCTAGAAGTAAAGAGAAATTTGTAAAATTCGGTTTCGTTAGTAGTAGATAATTTCCTAAATCACGTCGGCCTGACATATCACAAAAGAACAACGAAGAAACCAACGAAAATGGGTTTGTAAAGGCCAACGAATAACTGACATAAAAGCGACTATTTCAGGAGGACAATCGCCTCACTTCTTCAGTGCATTCAGAAAGTTTTGAGGAAAAATGCCTAAGCAAGGATGAAGATCAACAACCAAGAAAAATGCCTAAAATAAAGACAACGAGCCACTCACCAATACCTGCGAATAACAGTTAGTACTGTTCTCGCTCAGTACTAGCGAGTGACTAGCATTTTTCCTCGAAATTTTCTGTCTACGCTGAAGAAGGGAGGCGGTTGTACTCCCGAAATATTCGCCGTTTATTTCAGTAATTCGTTGGCCTTTACAAACCCCATTTTCGTTGGTTTCTTGGCTGATTTTTGTGATAGCCTGTGGTAGTTATGGGTTTTCACTGCGTAGAGACGAGTGTCCAATGCGATAAATCTGCGCTTTATATGAGACCGATTCGAGGTGTCAAAATCATTCCTGACTTGCTCGCGAACGACAGAAGGACTTTCTCAAAGGGAAGGCCTCAGCGCGCAGCCTTATGTGATAGATAGATAGAAAGTTTATTGTAAAAATCGACTACGCATCGACGCGTGGAACCTTTGGAAAGTCATAAACACTACACTGAATATAGATAGATAGAAAGTTTATTGTAAAAATCGATTACGCGTCGACGCGTGGAACCTTGGGAAAGTCATAAACACTACACTGAAGCAAAAAGAATAATTTATCTTCGTTGTATTACTTTGATTTCTAGATTTGGGGATTACATATTCAACCTGTCAGGTGCCAAGACATACTTTAAGTGAAAACTTCCTCGTACACCGGAACAAGAAGTTTTTCACCTGTTGCGTACAAGCCGTTTTTACGGGTAATTATTACTGTAGGTGAAATAAATGGAACAAAGGTTGTTTGTTTATAGTACATTTATGGTAATATATGTTTTATGTTGTCTGTGTTACGTCGTAACAGGAAGTTTATATCTTCATATATAGTTTTATATCATAAATATATATTTGTAGCAATAAAAGCTGTTTCCGAAAAAAAAACAGCTTACTCAAGAGTGATTCAGACAATCCCACAGATTCGCTTTTCGAAAATAAAAACCAAAATCCGACTCGCAGAAAAAAAGTTGACGCTCAGACGATACAGCTTTCCGAGATCATTTTCCACTATCGTCGTGGATTCGCTTTCCAGAACAATACTCTATATGACTACGTCCAAAACACGCCAGTGATCCTCAGGAAGAAGGAGTAAGCGTCTCCGTAACGACTCAAATCCTGTGTCAACCAATCATGGCGATCTTTGGGGGCAGATGTGACACCACTTCTGCCTTTCTTCCGCTAGGTACTGTGACAACATTTTTCAAGGGGAGGGACGGGAAATGCAGTGTGGCGAAAAAACAGTTATTTTTATTCTTTCAAGTCCGATACGATACTGCGGCTATTCAGCCAATGAATGATTTATATAGCCTCGCCTGAACCGAATTATCAATGACTTTGATTGCGCAGGTGCTCATGCTTGGTTCAGGTGAGGCTGATGCCCGGGCCACATTCAGTCACACCTGTACGTAATTTGGTTCGTTAATTTCGTTATTACCCACTCTTACGTTTCATCCTGGTCACACTTGGAACGAAGAAATTCAAGATATATTACCACCATCATCACTCAAACGTAAACAAAACTGGCTAAAATCAGCGACTCTGGTCTGTGATTGGTCCAAACACTCGAAAGATACGTTTCAAAATGGCGGAGATGGATTTTTCCATCTCGGCAACCTTACGTTTTCAGCGTCTTTTCTTCCCAATTTCGACCGTAAGACGGCCTTATTACCGGCGTTATTACTAGGCGTGACTATAGTAGGGCCCAGGCATGACACGTTTTAAATATTGTATGCAAACGTGATTAACAGAAGTAAAGAAAGATGATTAACACAAAGATATATAAAAACCATCACAGGTACCCGGAGATTTTGCATCGGAAAGGAGAGATAGTCATCAAGAGTATTTGTTGTACCAGTGGCGCTAGGGGTGTGTTTCGGCGCCAACCGATGTTCAGCGGAAACCGGTAACCGGTTGTCGCGAAAACAGTTTTTTATCGTAACCAAAAATCGGTTCTCCCAAAACATTGGAAATGACGCGAAAACACGTTTCAAATTTGAAGACGATGACGTGATGAAGAAAGATATTTGATAATAAAGATGGAGGAAGAATTTGTAGCTGCAACTGGATCTCAGCAGCTGACTGAGTTTTGTGTTAGGCTGTATCTGTCATGATAATACAAAATCATAGTAATAATAGCAAAAGAAAAAATTAAAGGTAAAACTGAAAAATTAAAACTGGAAGTAATAATTAAAAACTAAAATTAAGACTTAAAAATGAAAAATTTAAATTAAAGATTCCTTCAGCTCAAGCTGACTGCGATCATATTTGACAGTGCGAAACGGATACGTCAGCTGAATTTTATCAGAGCTATATTTCGGCCCTTCTTGGCAAGGGTCCTCTTCAGGGTCAAAGCCACTCAAGTTCGAAAAACGATAATTACGATCAGACTCGCAGTCAGCTTGGGCTGAAGGAATATTTACTTTTAATTTTTTATTTTTAAGTTTAATTTTTTTATTTTAGTTGTAGTTTTTATTTTTATTTTTATTTACAATTTTTAGTTTTTAATTTGAAGTTTTAATTTTAATTTTTTTTACTATTATTACAAATTAAAAACCGAAAAGTGTAAAGAAAAATTAAAATTAAAACTAAAACTAAAAATTAAAATTAAAATTAAAATAAAAAATTAAAATAAAAAATTAAAATAAAAAATTAAAATTAAAAATTATAATTAAATATAAAATTCAAATTAAGAATCAATAAAATATTCAAGTTATATTTTGGACTATGTAAGTTCTTATTTTAACTTTAGAACATTTTTCTATTTGCTCTTCCGCCTTTGTTTTTATTTTCTAGTTGATGACGGTGAAGCTGAATCAGAACCAAGAATCGTGAACGGTAACGATCACCGTTCCAAAATTTCCTGACCGAAGATCGGAACCGATCTCCGAACCAAATTCTGGTCGACGCAAAAACACCGGTTCATCAGAACCGAAAGTCGCGAAAACACTGGTTACTCTGAACCGAAATAGATTGGTTGGCGCCGAAACAGGCCCTAGCGCTCCGAGTGGATTAGCTTATGTTTATTCTTCCTTACCTTACAAACAGCATCCATGACACCACAGTGGTAGTACAATAGATCAACTAAGTAGCCGAACAGAAAAGAGAAGCTTAACTTTAAACTGAATGGTGGTGCTAAACCCTCATAGTTGGGGGATTCGCACATTTTTCTGCTGAAATAATATAATTTAATCATCCTGGTAATCTTTTAGTAAAACGTTGATGATGATGTTGATTATTGCTGGGCTAATAGGAACTAAACGAACTAGAATACTGAAAATTCGTTTTGGTTTCCAGGAATCGCAAGAACAGCCGTCGCATCAACTTAAGCGCAGCTTTCAACCAATCAATCAAGTTTATTATCCAAATAGCTTAGAGATACATAAACCCGAAATAAATTAACTATATTAAAGATATATCCAGAAATACATGATGGGATGAAACTAGGTAAAATTAGGCAGAAGAATTAGCAGGACATGGAGGAAACTGATAGCCAGTTTTCCTCTCGGACCGACGCACAGAAGATGGGAGGGGGGGGGGATAGGGGAATAAATGGGCCATCTGGGGACTATACATTATCTTTGCTCCAAAATTTTTGAAAGAGTATATGCGGTCAATTAATTTCGGAATGTCCAGTTTGATGAGAGCCACTTCATATGAAATATTATGTCACACAAAATGATTCTCAGTGCTCTCTTTTGTACATTTTCCAGGCGATCAGAGAACTCTGCAGAAAGAGAAGGTAGCCAAACCGGTGAAGTTCCAGACAGCCAAAATCTGCTTTAGTTCTACTTCCTAGGAATGAATGTTGTGAGAAAAAAAACCCGGTTTCTCCAGCCCTATTATCTGCACTTCCATCACAAAGTTGAAAGAAAACTCACTATATTGCGTCCGGAATTGATAATATTGCGGAAAACCCTGGCAGGAATTAGAACCCGCGAACGCCAGACCCTGATAGTCTGTCCGCGGAATAAAAGACGAATGCTTATACTTGAAGCCCGACGACATGTGGTAAAATCAACATCAGGCAGTGAAGTACAACTAGAATGTTGGTGCTGCAGTGGCCGGAAGTACAATCAGTATTTGTTGCCTTACCAGAACGAGATCAGAAGAAAATTACTGCCTTGATGCGTACGTTTAAAATTGCCTAGGACATTAGTATTAGGTCAATCAATATTGTAGCATAGATTTTTTATGGCACTTGAGCTTACTCAAGTGCCATATAGCGATTGTTATTTCTGTCCGTCAGTCGGTCTGTCGGTCTGTCGGTCCCGGTTTTGCTAGTTCGGGCACTTCCAGATAAGCTAGGACGATGAAACTTGGCAGGCATATCAGGAACTGGATCAGATTAAATTAGAAATTGTCGCTTCCTCGATCCGACCATCTGGAGGGGAGTGGAGGGAGGGGGAATCCGGAAAAAATAGGAAAAATGAAATATTTTTAGCTTACGAACGGGTGATCGGATCTTAATGAAACTTAATATATGGAAGGACTTCGTGTCTCAGACCCTCCATCTTAAATCCAGACCGGATCCGGTGACACTGGGGGGAGTTGGAAGGGGAAACCGGAAATCTTGGAAAACACTTAGAGTGAAGGAATCCGGATGAAACTTGGTGGAAAGAACAAGCAGAAGTCCTAGATACGTGATGCATATAACCGTAACGGATCCGCTCACTTTGGGGGAGTTGGGGGGGGGGAGAAGTCCGAATTTTTAGTGATCCCACGAGTTTGGTGCTTTCTGATGTGCTGGGACGCTGAAAATTGGCAGGCATGTCAAGGACCCGACCAGATTAAATGGGAAATAGTCATTTCCCCGATCCGACCATCTGGGAGGGGGAGTGGAGGGAGGGGGGGAAGCCAAAATGTGTGGTATTTTTATCTTGCGAACGAGTCATCAGATCTTGATGAAATTTTATATTTAGGATGACCTCGTGTTTCAGACGTCCCACTATAAATCCGGACCGGATCCGATGACACTGGGGGGAGTTGGAGGAGGGAACCGGAAATCTTGAGAAACCCTTAGAGTGGAGGGATCGGGATGAAACTTGGTGGGAAGAACAAGCACAAGTCCTAGATACGTCATTGATATAAGCGGACCAGATCCGGGCACTCTGGGGGAGCTGGGGGGGGGTCCGGATTTCTAGCGATCCCGCGAGTTCGGCATACTTCCTTATGTGCTAGGGCGATGAAACTTGGCAGGTATGTCACGGACCCGAACAGGTTCACTTGAGAACAGCCATTTCTCCAATCCGACCATACTGGGGGGAGTGGATGGATGGGGAGTCCGGAATCTAGTGGCGTGTATAACTTTTGAACGGGTGATCGGATCTTGATGAAATTTTATATTTAGGATGACCTCGTGTTTCAGACGTCCCACTATAAATCCGGACCGGATCCGATGACACTGGGGGGAGTTGGAGGAGGGAACCGGAAATCTTGAGAAACGCTTAGAGTGGAGGGATCGGGATGAAACTTGGTGGAAGAACAAGCACAAGTCCTAGATACGTCATTGATGTAAGCGGACCAGATCCGGGCACTCCGGGGGAGTTGGGGGGGGGGCCGGATTTCTAGCGATCCCGCGAGTTCGGCATACTTCCTGATGTGCTAGGGCGATGAAACTTGGCAGGTATGTCAGGGACCCGAACAGATTCACTTGAGAACAGCCGTTTCCCCGATCCGACCATAGTGGAGGGAGTGGATGGATGGGGAGTCCGGAATCTAGTGGCGTGTACAACTTTTGAACGGGTGATCGGATCTTGATGAAATTTTATAGTGAGGATGACCTCGTGTTTCAGACGTCCCACTATAAATCCGGACCGGATCCGATGACACTGGGGGGAGTTGGAGGAGGGAACCGGAAATCTTGAGAAACGCTTAGAGTGGAGGGATCGGGATGAAACTTGGTGGAAGAACAAGCACAAGTCCTAGATACGTCATTGATATAAGCGGACCAGATCCGGGCACTCTGGGGGAGTTGGGGGGGGGGTCCGGATTTCTAGCGATCCCGCGAGTTCGGCATACTTCCTGATGTGCTAGGACGATGAAACTTGGCAGGTATGTCAGGGACCCGAACAGGTTCACTTGAGAACAGCCGTTTCCCCGATCCGACCATAGTGGGGGGAGTGGATGGATGGGGAGTCCGGAATCTAGTGGCGTGTATAACTTTTGAACGGGTGATCGGATTTGAATGAAACTTGTATGGTGGAAAGAGCTGTCGCCTCGGATGATCATTGTTAAGTCCGGGTCGGGTCGGGTTATACCTGTGGGGATGGGGGGGGGACCCGAAAACTCAAGAAACGCTTAAAGCAGAGGGATTGGGACGGAATTTAATGGAGAGAACAAGCATTAGGCCTAGATCCGAATTTGACGGAGCCAGATGGTTTCGGGGCTCTGTGGGGGGGGGTAGAGGGGGTTTCCTGGAATACCGGTAGTCGGGGGTTAGAATAGTTCCAGAAGTACTAAGACAATGAAACTTTGCAGGCATATTAGCGACCCGACTTAATTGACTTATTTATTTAAACTAGGATACGACCAACTAGGGTCAAACAAATGGGTGATAAGAATCGATGGCCTCGACATATAAAAGATGCGTTCGAACAAATGCGACCATGGTTGGGGGAATTGGGGGGAGGGGGCTTTTGACATGCACAAAAACCAAACAAATGGCCCGAATGAGATGCAAGTTCGACAGTGCCGAGTTTATGCGGCCTAGATTTGTTCTTTGGCGTCCGGGCCGGATGCGGCCAAGGTAGGGGGGGGGGGGGGGTACTGGAAACTTGCAGATAGGCTATGCTCCAATTTCAGTGAAACTTGATGGACAGGAAGAGGGAATTAGGAGATATGACGTTTATGTTTTCAAGTCCTGTTCGGCCACAGTGGCGGGAATTGGAGGGAGATTGCCGGAAACTTTGAGGCTCGCATAGGAGTCAAACGAGTGCATCAGTTTAAATGAAACATAGAACTTAGAGAGAGCATATACCCTAGATGACATATTTTGGACAAGGATCCGAATCCGACAACGTTGGTGGGGGGAGGGGGTACCAGAATTTTCCAAAAATGCTCAGACTCGACCGAAACTTTAGCGGTGGTATAAAAGAAGATACTTTAGATGATCCATTTTTTAGTCCGAACCAGATTCGGCCACGGTAGGGGGAGATGGAGGGAGTACCGGAAATATTGTAGCACGTCTAGGGATCAAACTAGTGGATTTATTAGGCTGAAACTTGGAAGTTTGAACAGTCATGTGCATTTGATAATCGAGACGATGCCGGAACTGCTTAGAAGTGAGTGAAACAAACTATCCTACTTCTATTTCCAAACCGCATTTTTGGATGGCGGGTGTATTTTATCACGTTCTCATCTACTTTCTTGTATTGCCTACTCGTAACAAGTGCCATATGAGCTCGTAGCTCTTGTTGAACATTAGGACAAGTAATCCCCGGCTCTTCTTGCAAAGCACGTCTAGATTTTTCGGCGACAACGACGAGGGCTATCCACTGACTGGATCGTATAGGCCTTCATTGCAAAGAGGCAAAAAGTCACTCATAATCGAAATTGCACTGAACAGGGCCTGTAGAAGGGGTCAGAGAATGGGCACGTGTGGATAAGCCTAAAAACCCTCCCTATTTTAATAATAAGTAATGTAATGTATTTCCAGTGTATACATCCCTCATAAAATTCCTCTCAGATTAGTTCTTTTTTGGCCGCTAGGTGCGCTATCGTAAAGAAAACAATGACACGTTACTTCTTGGTGTACGTTTACCCAGGTTTGTTTTGCTATTTTAAATTCCTTTTAGGCCTTGACATGTTTAAAACTGTTTAAAATGCCTCTTCCCCTCTTTAGGATCCCAAACGTAAGTGGAGGGATACCTATGACATCGCAAAAGTTGTCCGTCTGTCTGTCAGTCCGCCTGTGCGCGCTATAAATCTCAAAGGGAATGAGATATTTCGATGAAACTTGGTGTGAGGATTCATTGGGTCAAGGGTAAAGTCAAGTTCGTAGATGGGTTCTGTAGCCCCAGATTTAGGGGTGGGGTGTAGGGGGTTCAAATTAAGGAACAAACAAAATATTTTTAAACAGTTAATGTGATAGTCGATTATGGTGTACGGAGGCATGCTGAGCACGAGTGAATACCATTTTCTCGCCGGACAATTAGTTCGTCCAAAATCCGGCAAAAACCGGACAATTGGTTAAAAGTAAACGTTTTATCTGAAGTTAATTAAATGGCCGATTTTGGCGTAAGAAGACATGCTGAACACGATGGTGAAAACCATTTTCTCATCGTACAAGTGATTTGTCCGGAATCCGGGAAAAACCGGAAAGTTGGTTAAAAGTAAAAGTTTCACTTGAAGTTGATTAAATGTTTGATTTAGGGGTGAAAAGACTTGCTCAACACGATGGTCAAAGCCATTTTCTCGCCGGGCAACTAGTTCGCCCGGAATCCGGCCAAAACCGGAAAATTCGTTAAAAGCAAAACTTTAATTAGATGACAGATTAATGGGTAAGAAGAGAGGCCTGACAATCATTTTTTACCCAGACTTATAATTAGTCTGGAATCCGGTTGTAGCAGGATTTTTTTTTTAATTCAACCTTTTAATCGAACTTGATTACCGGTAGATGCTCTTTATAAGGATTTGATGCTGGATTTTTTTCTGAATTTTCTTTTTTTGCTGGACTAGTATATAGTCTGCTCAGAATTCGGGCGAAACTGGAAACTTGGCAGAAGTAAAGCAGGAAGTCTCGGTCAGTATCGTCAAATTAAATATGGATTATACAGGTATATCTGAACTTGGTTTTCTCTGATGATTAGCCTGGCGAAAAGTGGATCTGGCGAAGACAAGACCCTATTGTCTGAATCAAATATTAGATTTTTGGGATCCCATCGACACCTTTGGTCTTGTTGCTCTACCCAACTCTGTTTTGTCAAGCGTCATTTCTGGCTTCCGACTTCAGTGCCGAGCAGGGGGCAGCAGAGACTCAAATTTCTGACATGTAGCCTCGGAAATGGCACTTTTCGGGGAAGGGGGTACCCACCACCCAATTTAAATTTGGACATTGAAATTTTGTAAAAAGACCACCCAATTTTAATTTGGACATTTGGTTTTCTGAAATTAACCACCCAATTAAAATTTGGCAATATTCGTGAGCAAACGGATACCACCCCAAAATAAATAGAAAAAGGATGTTTACATTTTTTATTGCGGAATTTTTTGCTTGTAAAGTACAAATAAAGAGAGAAAAAGTCATTTACATGTTTTTTCAACATTTTTTTTTAAGATTCCGCTGGTCTCAGTATTGTTTCTTTAGGGATTTCAGGAGAGGATCACGCCAGAATTTGAAATCCTCAAAAGGCGTGCGAATCACTGGAAGATGACATTTACATACAGATACAGATGTTAAAGAAGAGTGAAGGTACTGTATCACTTATGATTTATGTGCATAGTGAGGAACTTGACTAGGCTAAGGATTCCCTAAGTTGAGCTAGGACTAGCCTATATGGGTGGTACCCTACCTCGAATTTCTATAACCTCGAACTTGACCTGAAAATACTACAAGCAAACTTCCGCACAGTCCTAAATTTATCCTAGGTCATTCAGGGTGCCTTTCTTGACAGTTAAGACTGCACTGATCTTTCCTCTTATTATTTTTCGGCACAAGTTTGAAGTTGTAAAAGTTCGAGGTTTGGTACCTCTCCTGTAGATTTACAACAAGATAATCTGGTAAAGCATCAAGCATGCACAGTTTGTTATAGTGCAGGCAGGATGACGGGAAGTATGAGAGTAGTAATAGTTATCCAAAGGTGCAGTAATGCATCCCAGTAGCAACAGGCTGTCACAGGTCCAACTTCCATTTTCCCCTCCCCTAATCTGGATGTGACTTAAGAGTTTCTAGAATGTCTCGAAAAGAAAAATTAATTACTAACAACGGAGAAATTTAATATTCAGTATGCCTTAATTCTTATAATTTCAGGCTCCTGAATGGCCTTGCCGACTCATACAGAAATACTGAGTTCTTGGGAATAGTGTCCCAACGTCTGAGCACATGCCCCAATGCATGGGCATGGTGCTCGTATGCTGGGGCACCATGTCCTGCAGCAATGCCTTGGTACCCCCTTTTTGAATAGCTAATTTCCATTTCAGATTTTCAGTTCGACAGATTTTCATGGGGTGTCGTGCCATTCCTGCAGGCAGGGGCGTCGCAAGGGGGGGGTGCGGGGGGTGCAGCACCCCCCCACCTTTTTGAGATTCGGTAAAATTTTGGGCCGAAGGCCCAAAATTTGACTAAAATTGTTCGGTATTTTTTGGATAGCAAAACTATTCGATATATGTACGGAAATTCGGTAGTTATACAGAATCCTAAATAGGCTATCGGTACAAATCTCTTCCGTATAATGATCGAGATTCAGAATAATTGCCAGTATTCGGTAGTTATCACGAACTTGGTGAGAAAATTTATTGAAATCATTTGGTAATGTTTCGATGCCGGAACTATTCGGTATATTTATGGAGATTCGGTAGTCACACAGAATCCCGAATAAGCTATCGGTTTAAAATTATTCGGTATCATGATTGGGATTCGGTAATTTATTCGGTATAATTTTCACGGTTAGGAACTTAAACACGAATCCCAACTTTTGTTCCAGTTTCGACGACAGCGTACCGAATATGAATTTTGTTCGGTATTCTTTCGATACTAAAACAATTCTGTATAATAACCGGGATACGGTAGTTATACAGACCCCCGAACATGCTATCGTACTAAACCCTATTCGGTATAATAACTGGGATTCGGTAATTTGTTCGCTATGATTGCCAGGATTCGGAAGTTATCACGAACCTCGAAACTCGGAAGAGGTCGAGTGAAGCACTGGTAGCAGAGAAAAGGGATGGTCTATGATTTCATCGATAGTCCTTACTTTTATTTCGGATCCCAAAAAGAATATCTAACCATAAATATTTCGAAAATTCAGTCCGCAGCACCTTTCGTAATATTCTGTGTTTTGTGGAAGGGCGCGTCATTTGACTGGGGCTTTAAGCCAGTCTTAGGATTGAGGTTTCGAAACATTGAAAGCTAGGATTTGGATGGAATTTAAATTTGGCAGGAAAAAGCAAAACAAAAAAGTCGCGACTGCGGCGCTCACTTTATGTCTTTATGGCTAGTATATTGACTAGACTACAGTTGCTGCTGCTGCAGGAACGCCGCTCCATAAGGTTGCTGAAACTTCTTAGGATGTAAGATTTGTAAGAGAAGCGACAAAATTTTAGCCTACAGGAAAAAAAAATGGATTTCGAAAATTTTCGACGGCGGCGCTCGATTTCATTTCTATTGACTATAAAAGATAGAAGCTGTTACTGCAATCATCCTCGGCAAAATATTCTCCAATTGGGCTTCGCCAAAACGCCGCCTAATAGTTGGCTTATCGCCTTTCATGCTGCCCTTTATTGTTACTCTTCCTACGTAATCCTTTTTGTTCCATAGTTTAAAGCTCGAAATCTCAGTTTCTAGGATTCGGTAAAATTTTTGACAGATTCGGTAAAATTTCGGCTCTGCACCCCCCCACCGAAAATGCACTTGCGACGCCCCTGCCTGCAGGGCATGGTACCCCCAATGTATGAGTACCATACCCGTACGTTGGGGCATGCCTAGAGGCTGGGACACCATGCCATTAAAAATGAGCATTTGTGTGTGACTGCCTTGGCAGTCACACACAAATCAAGCTTTAATCCCCAAGCAAAGGAATTAAAGCTTGATTTCTGCCCATTTGTCATCATAAGCCTGCCCACTAGGCTAGAGGAGATTCGCTGTAGTTGTAGCATGAAAAAAACGAAACAATATGTATTCCTAAGGAAAGTGACCATTCAGTCACCATAAAAGTAGTTGCACTTGGAAGCTGTTAAGAAGAAAGAGTCCTTAAGATAGCTTGATAGGTTTGCAGATCAAGATCTGCAACAATTAAAATAGCTTTTGTCAGTTTCTCGAATCCGCAGTTGTGTGAGAATTTTTAATTTAGTCAGTAATGTGTGAAATTGTTACATCCACTGGGAATATTTCTGGTACTTGTTTGCCAACTACCTGCAGCCCAAACCTAGGCAATCTGGCACTATCTTATCTAGTTATGAATGAGAGTCTCTTCAAATCTCTCAAACTGCACTTCCAGAATGACAAAACATTGTCTTACACATTTAGGACTTTCATAAAAATCCTGAAAGGATTGCACTTTGTGTACCAGAAGAGATTTACAGATGGCAAAATAGAAGCATCACCAGAACAGGCAATGCAGATCACAGTGTCAGACAAACAGACAAGAGTTTGTGAACTTAGCAATTCTTACTTCTGAGTTTAAGGAGAGGATGATGCTAATATACCTACTTCCTAGTCAAGCATGTAGTTATTGTCATGTTAAAAGAAGAAACAGTCCATATATTAGCTTGATAGGTCAAGAGTAGGTTGTCACCATAAAAATACTTCTAAAACCATACAGCAGCATAAGTTTATTATCTTCTGAAGTTGGCTATTTGGGACTAACTTGATGTTCTTTCCAGGGCATAGTCAGTGATCAAGAAACAGTACTGCCTGGACTAGCATCATCAGTAACTCAGCGATGGATACAGAAGTAGGCTATCCGATAGTGTGACTAAGAATGAAAGTCCAAGTTGAAAACAATGAAAATCATGTGGAATATATAGAAGCTCTTAAACTGTCTGCATGAAGGAATAGGGGACGCCCATTCAATCATCAACCAATGCAGATTGAATTCCAAATGTAATATTTTCCCCTAAAGGATCTACATATGGAAGCTGTGCCTTGTCAGCAAGGAGGAGTAGGTGAACCCCGTGCACTGTTCCTTATTCATTGGACCTTTAGGCCCAGCGCCAATAAGAGCACCTGACTAGGAGTCAAGTTCCAATGCTTAAGAATGTCAAGTCTGCTTGTAGTGTAAAAAAGGCAGAGGTGGAGTATTGAGTGCAATCAGTCGATGAAACAGGTGTGCAAAGGGATTATACTCAGCTTCCAGATACCATCACCCCTTTTTCGTTCTATCTCCTGGGAAGCCAGGAGTTCGAGGTTGGTTATGGAAGGCTGCGTCACAAGAAAGTGTGTGTTAGAGATATTTCGTGTTCGTCTCTTTCGAGCATATAGACTGTAAAGGGCTACAATATGATAGTGCTTTTCGTGTCAGAGAGTCAGGTGTGCGACACACATATGGTAACACAATCTTTCAAGCTTCTGAGTAACAAAGAGGGGAGACCGTTGACAGAACATACAGTGCTAAGATCCCTGTGCACTCCTATAGACTTCAGATAAATCACAGACCATACACCTGTATTTCAAGCCAGTCTCGTAGAGCAGGATGTCCAAGAAGAGAGAGGTAGTTTTGGCAATGTCTGAAGAAGAATAAAAGCATCTCCTTCATCTTTCGACGGAGGGTCGACCTTGGTCATGGACCATGCTACAGATTTCAGCACCAGTGACCATGATCATGGATACCCGATCGCACTCATCGATGTCTCGCGAATGTTTAGTTGCCTAAGTAAGGAATCTTATTGATGCATACCAGTGTGGTCCTAACGTAAAGTGGTCGGCGGAACATATGTGCTTTAATAGTCGGACCTATTTCATGTGAACTTTCATGTTCAATCTATCATAAGTGCTTTTATTCGGCCAAAGTTGCCTTTAAATGCTCTATTGCTTTTACTTTTCGTGGTCTTCTTGACGGAAGATTCCTGGTGTAAATAAAAGCATCCTTTAAACCAAGCCAGATCGGATTTCACTCCCTACAAACAGACAGATGCTTGACTGTATGTTTGATTTCGTATAGGTGGATAGTAATATCATTTAATATTCTGATTGACACGTCTACGCTTCCGGTCAAGCCACTCCAGTGCAGTTGCTCTCATTTAGATGGATTATAAAGTTTATCGATGCTTCTGTGACTGGCCCGTTGGTTGGTCTTACCGTGATTCTTGCTTGATGTTACTTAACGTGCTCCTAAATATTGAATTTGGTGTTGCCTAATTCGTTGAAACACAATTAAATTACCCATTTTCAAATCATATTTTGTCTTCCAGACCCAGGTGCGAATTGCGGACTCACTCACTTATATCCTAGTATGAGGTCACAAGCTGTGCAAGTCTCCCTAGCGAAAGCAGCTGACGAACCAAGAATTGCAACGAATTTTGCTCTTTCGCAAAGGGCATCAGGAGTTGAAGCTAGGACGCCTGCTTCTGGGCCGGTGGAAACCTTCGATGTGATCAAGCTTGTTTTTGGCGTGCTCAGGGGTGCTACATTTGCCTGCGCGGGTCGCGCACGTTTGTCCGCAGTTTCTTCCATCCGGGCAGCGGGGTTGCGAGCAAAGCCTTCTTCACTTCGTCTCTAAGGTGAAAATTACCCAGACGAGGTCAGTCGACGTTTCTTGACTAATGAGGCTATACGTCATGTTTTTGGAGGTTCACAAAGTTTGAAGCCAAGCTGACCATCTAACTTCATTCGTTTTCGGGTCCAAGGTTTCAACGTCCAATGAGACAGACATTGAACCCTGAGTTCTTCGTAACTGATCTTGAAATGCAACGTCGGTCTTCAGTGGCTGGATGGTGTATATTCAAAAGGCAGAATTATTAGGAAAAGAGGATCTATAAGTTCATATGGTACTTGCAAGCTTGTTAGCATGTATTCAAGTTCTCGTACTGGGATGTGAATGAAGAAGTTTCGTCATCCTAGCACATCTGGAAGTACCTTAATTTGCGATCACCAGAATTCCAGACCCCCTTCCAACTCCCCCCACACGGTTCTGTCACTGATGTATCTAGGGCTTGTGCTTGTTCTTCCAACCAAGTTTCATCCCGATCGCTCCACTCTAAGCGTGTCACAAGATTTCCAGCTCTCCCCTCCACCTCCCCCCCCCCAAGATTCATCGGATTTCATCCGGACTTCAAGTAGGGCATTTGAGACATGAGGTCTTTCCAAATATCAAGTTTCATTAAGATCCGATCACCCGTTCAAAAGTTACAGATACTTCAAGAATCCGGATTCTCCCTCCCCCCACGATGGTCGGGCAGGGAACCGACTTTTTCCAAGCCAATGATGTCACGTCTCTAATATTCAAGCCAAATTTCATCGTCCTTGCACTTCCGGAAGTACCTTAACTTGCGATCACCTGATTTCTGGCCCCCCCCCCCCACATTCATCGGTTCCGGACTTGAAATGGGACATCAGAGGCTTGACGTCTTTCCAAATATCAAATTAAATTCCGGATTCCGGCTCCCCTCCCTTCCCCCACGATGGTCGGATCGGGCAAGTGACTATTTCCAACTTAGTTTGGCCGGTTCCTTAATACGCCTGCCAAGTTAGATCGTCCTAGCATATCTGGAAGTACCCCAACTCGCAAACACCTGACTAAACGACCGACGGAAAAGTGATCAGTATATCGCTATTGATACATCTTGGCTAAAATACCACTTTATTTAAGGTACTTTGGTTGAAATATCACTAAGATTAGGCCATATCGGTTAAAATGTTGTTAAATTTAAGCTAAAACCCTTTTATTCTCACAAAAGACCACCCAATTTTAATCCGGACCTTTTGATTCTGGCAAAAAGACCACCAAATTTAAATTTTGACCTTTTGATTCTGGCAAAAAGACCACCAAATTTAAATTTTGACCTTTTGATTCTGGCAAAAGACCACCCAATTTAAATTTGGACATTTGCTGAAAAAGGGACCACCCCACGGGGGGTTAATGTAAGGAATTTTAGTCTCTGCTGCCCCCTGGTGCCGAGTGTTGGCTGACTTTTCAACGGAGCTAATGCACGACTCGATATGAAGCGAAAGCCTAATTGCTTATTCACACGTCGGATAATTTATCCCCAGATCTCACGGGTGATTATTTGTTGCGCGTGGGGCTGCAATTCGTCATCGGAGTTTATGAAGGACGTCTTTCTTTCTTATATTCTCTTATCCTTCCGTAGCCTTTTGCTTTCAGCGAAAAACTCCATGTTTTAACTGTTGATAACGCTTTGTTGTCGCGTATTCGCCACATCGAAGAGTTTTTTCAGCACCCGCAGCTGCAACAATTTGAAAGCCAGAAAAAAACAACAGTTATTTAAAAGAAAGGTTAGCTGAGGCTAGCTTAGTAAAGAAACTAGTGAAGTATAAGCAACAGGTTTGTTCATTTTGAAACTAAAGAGTTCCGTTAATAAGTTTGTTTTTGCTCTGTATATTGTAGGGATGTCATACAAGTTGTTCTAGAACACCATACAGCTGCATACAGCTGTGATGTACGTTGTGATCATGTTATTGAGGCTCAACATAAGCTGCGTTTTTTTCTCTGTTCTGTTCGCCGTTTTCCCTCTGTTTTATATTTTTCCCGTTATTGTCAAAACAAGGAATGTGCTGTTTCTCATTTTCCGTTTTTGTACCGCTGTTCCGCATTCTGTGTTTCAATGTCTGTTTTGCAAAACAGGGAACTTGCTCTCCTAGCATGTTTTATCACTGTTCAGATAGAAAATTGCAGAGAGATTGACAGATAGAAAAGAAAGAATTGCAGAAGTAATGAGGATAAACCTGGATCCGAAAGTATGGTCGTTTTGGAATTTTATCTGCAATTTAACAGTTCCCGCCTAATACAACTCAGGATCTTAAATTTGTGTTTTCTTCAGAACAGCAACAAAACATGAAACACAGAACAGTATTACCCAAACCAGACAACTGTGAACACAGAAAATGGAACAGGAACCAGAGAAAAAACACAACTATAGGATTTGATTGTCCCTGGGTTGGCTTATAAACGTAAACAAGACAAGTGCCCTGCTGGCCGCTCGGCTATATCCGATCGCTGATAGGAGTAAACTATACGTTTTTCGTGTTCCAAGGAAATAGAGCTCAACTGGGTGTGATGTCATGTTTTTATGGATTTCCAGAACAATTCAGTTTAGACCATTGTAGGCTTTATTGTGGTATCAGCAGACTTTTCCTTTCCCGAAAGTGAGGTAAACAAAGAAATTAACTGCAGATACATACAGTTTAGATGTGTTTATTTGAACGAAAAGACTTAAACAATACTGGGTAACTTTTAATGAAAAATTCTTGCCGGAAACTTTTAATTCACGTGAGAACACTATGGTTTCCTAAAATATTAGAATGTTTGGGACAGAGGTGTCACTAGCTAAAATGTTTGGGGGAGGGACAAGGCATTTACCGACTGGCTGGTAATTCTTACTGACTGTTTCTGCAGAAAAATGACTGTTTTCAACAACAAAAAATGACAGTTTTGAAAAAAATCAACTGATTTTCAGAAAATTTCAATGATTTTCAGAAAATCTGACTATTTTCATGGAAAAATCAACTGTTTTGACGAAAAATCGTGCTGCTTCGTGCTGACTCGGTTACTTTTTACCGACTGGCCGACAGCATTGGGGGACGTCCCCCCAAGTAGTGATGCCCCTGGTTTGGGACTCTATTGCCTCACTGAGGTCCTTAGTTTCTTTTTCAAGGTTCCAAGCACTCTTAAATCAGCACTAAATCCCTTAATGGTCCAAAGTTTAAACACATTTTATCAATAGAATAGGTAATGTGTTCATCCAGTTTATGTCTTTACAGATCAGTTTTTCGTTTGATAGGTAGCACATTCAAACCTGCAAATAGATTATTCTAAGGTGAACATTGAAATTCTGATTCAGTATATTTATGTTCTTTATCATATTTGATTTATGCGAGGATAGCATTGTCTTTCCATCTTCGTGATTCAGGTTTGGTGAAAGAGCAGAATGTTGCAGATTTTCTTTGCCTGTCACCAGTTTTTTCTTTATCTTGTGCTTTCTGGCTTGGAACCCCTCTGTTTCATATTTGAACATGGAATAACCATCTCAACAGCTATTGGATATTTACCAGTGGTAAAATACTCTATTTGATATGGTTTTAGTTACAAACAGACTTATTCCAGTTGCCCAAATAGGTTTATATTGTCGCCATTGTCGGACACAGATAAAATATTATGTCTGAATGAATATTAATTGCCTTGTCTTGGTTGTGACAAATAGAACAAAGTATCTGATTTGAATTGCCTGATCAACATGTTCGATTTCCAATGTGTTCGAATTTCACTGTTCTAACTTCACCAGCAAATGGACGAGGGAGAAGTTTCATATCCAAAGAATTTATGTGAACACTTCGATCTAATTTTGTGGTCGAAAGATTGCCAAAAAATATAGCAGTTAAATTCTGTTATTTTCCATTTCCGTTTGACTGTTACAAAGCAAGAAACAAAGCCAAGGAGTGGATAAATGTAGACTTATAGAGATAGATGTTCAAGTAAGCATATCTCTACTCAATAGCGTATATTCTGATTATTTTTCTGGAGGGGCAACAGCTCAGTGAAAATATGCGGGCGAAGTCCAACCCTTATCCGTTTTTAACGCTAAAAATACCTCTAGGTGCAAAAAACACCTTTTAGTCTTGTAATCATGCACACTACGACTCAAAAACTGTTCCTAAGAATAGTTACTGAACCATACTATAAACAATTTGATTTCGCTTCTCAGTTTGTATTTTCGCGTACATTTTCCCGTAAAAAAAACCTCCTTTTCCGAGAATTTTGGATGAAGATGGCCCTGTCGCCCGTATACATATTTTTCCAATTTAAAACCCTTTTTTCAAGAATTTCGGGGTCGCCCCCTATAATATACGCTACTGCCTCTACTGTACAGGTTGCTACAAGCTTGATACTTGATAAGTGGCTAAATCTTTAGTTTAGAGCCTAGATGCATTGCAGCAGTGCTAGTATATGCTTGATCTCCATCCAAAAATGGAAAGCCCCTTAAAAACATGGTGAGCTTCTCGGAGTGCTGACCATATGGAATATGACCATATACTATAACAAACATGAGGGGTCCTTTAATCATCAAACAAGCAATTGCAGTCAATTGAATGCAGCCCCTTAAAAACATGGTGAGCTTCTCAGAGTGCTAACCTAACTAACAGCACTAAGCCATTTTTATCAAGAAATTTGCTGGACTGGGCTTTATCAAGAAAGGACTTGATTTGCTGACCATATGGAATTATAAGCTACTAAAATCCCCCCTTTCTCCTTTGTTTTGTTTTGTAACTATGAATTTTTAGCGCTGTTTTGGTCTTGCCCAGTTTCCCCTCACCCAACGAAAAGTTTGCTGGAATCTTCAACATCCGCTGATAACTCTTTCACATATAAGGATGTAATGATCTTCTGTTTATTACTTCTTTTATTTGCTTAGTTTTCCCACTTTTTAACCAAGGTACATTCAGTTTTCAAACGTTTCGCACCCAGCCGCCACGTCGGAAAGCAGGAATGCTGGGTATAGTCGACACGCGCTAACAAGATAATTGCTACTTTTAGATGGAAAGTAATGGTATTTTCAAAAATAGTTTTTCTGATTCATTTCATAGGGAAAAGATCATTTCTAGCAAGAGTTGTGCTTTAAAAAGAAAAAACTAAGTGTTAATAAATTTTCAATAATAAATGCTATATAGCTATGAAACAATTAGCTTATGGCATGTCACCTCAGTCACCAAAGATTTACAGCGTAAAAAGATGATTAGGTGAAAATTTCTATGTGGTCCAGTCTGCTGCTGAAGAGCATCCCAGCTTTCTAGCCCAGTTTTGCTTCTCTCCTAAGCCTACTGTAACTTTTTCTTTCTCAGATGGCCAGTGCTGCTCCCCCTGCCACAGCTCCTGCCCCAGCCCCAGTTTTGTTACGAGGAGTTGTCCGCCAGGTATTGTTTTTTCTTGTTCAGCTTGTGGGTGTTTTCTGTTATTTTAGAAGACCATTAGAACATATTTGTGACTTAGCCATGACTCGGCTGCAGATGGTAAATCTGTTCTCGCCAGTACAGACCACTGATCCGTTTTGTCGGACACAGTCCCTCCCAGCAATCGAACCTGGCAACAAAATATACTCACATCCCCTAAAGTCCGAACAATCAGAATGGAAACTCGTTTGTGCCTTTTTTCACATCAGTGTGCAATGCAGAAGTATAATGTTTGTTTTTATATGTATGAAACTGAAATTAGTTATGCTACAATGGTTTCTGTTCTTCTCTGTCTGTATGGACTATGACGAATTGTGGTAGACTTTGTAAGCTATGTTTTAGAGCGTGTTCCACCCTCGTACCAATAGTAACTATTAGTTACTATTGGTAGTAACTAATAGTTCATCAATAGTAACTATTAATTACTATTTCCGTTCCATCCTCACGAAAAGTTACTACGCTGACCGTTCCAACCTTGTCGGAATAGTAACTAATAGTTACTATTTGCTTACCATGCTCGGGAGCATGGTAAGCGTAGTAACTACACATCTCTGTAACGTGATTGGTCGGATTCGCCCATGGCATGATATCCCGCTGGAAAATAGAAAGATCGTTCCAGCCTTGACGGCAAAAAGCAAGAATTGTGACGTCATGCGTAGTAACTACGGTAAGTAGGCTGGAACACGCTCATAGAGTGATGACTGGATCGAATGTTGACAATTTGTTGGGGTGGCTTTATTATTGAAAATTTTACGAATCTAAAAATAATAATAATAATGTACTTTATTTCCCTAATAGCTTGTATTATACACGCTAGCGCTGGATCGTCATTCACGCAAATATCATATGACAATTACATAAGTAGACATTTCGTCTACACGTACAACTTGAAAATATAATTTGACTTAACTAGAATTAAAATATTTGGTAAAATAGGGTACAAAGGATTTCAGGTAACGATCTGTCGAGTTTATGGGTGGTCCAGCTAGTCTCTGGGAATCAGCGTCCCTCTGTCTCTGTCGGGTATTAGACCTGCTATTTGCCGTAGTCTCAAAATCAGGAAGAATGGCAGGATGAGTATGTGATGCCAGACACTAGAGCCTGGTTCTAACATAAGGCGTATTCTCGCCGTTCCCAGAGAACTCCACTTGAAGAGTCCCCGCGTTTTTGTTTGTCCCGGGGACTCACTCCCCGTATTCTCGCGAGTCCCCACGGACGGGGAATGCTCCGATTATCATTACTATCACCAGAAAGGACTCCCTTTCAGACTCGGAGGGGAATCAGTTTTCGCTGGTTTTAGTGCAATATAAAATTAATTAAAAGCAATCAGAATAAACAAAACCAATAATAAAGCGGATCCAGACTAATTTCGTCAACAGCAAATTTTTGTTTCGAGCAAAATCCATTTTGGAAGCAGTCCCCGTGTTCTCGCTGTTTCTGTACACGGAGTCCGCGTGGAGTGACTCCCTCTATTCTCGCCGTTCCCTTCGATTCCCCGAGGAGTCCTCGGGGAACGGCGAGAATACGCCTATAATCTGAGTCTTTTTTACAACTTGAGCCTCGTTTTTGTCGCATGCTGCAGGTCCACTTCTCGGCCGATTCCGAACTGATTCTTTCTACATCCGTTTTTGCACTGCAGCGCTTCCGAGGAAGACGGCAGCGCTTCTCGAGAATCACGGACTTGCTCCCCGACCAAGTCCGTGCTTCCCTGCAAGATGCTGCAGCGCTGCCGCTTCAACCAAGAAGAAAGTGAATCCAAAAACGCATATTATGCAAAAGCAAAAAAGTGCTGCAGCAGCGATGCGGCAGTGCTATTGCAACAAAAACGAGGCTTTGGTATCAGCTTGTGTTTGGGTTGGCTTGGTCTTTGAGAATTTTTTCGAACATGGACCATTTTCTAGATAGTTGCCAAAGTTTGGTGAGTTTGAGAGATAAATTTTTTCGAAGGGGTGTACTGCTACTCCCTGGTATTTTGGGGACTACTACGAGAGATTCAATTATTGCGTTATGTTATTTTTATAGAGAAAGGCGTGGAGGCGCGGAAGGCAGCGACTTGAACCTGTTGAGTGTTTTTTTGTTTTTTTTTTGTGTTTGTAGTTGTGTTTATGGCCACTTGCTTTTAAATACACGTGTATATATATATATAATCATTTTTTTGTGATAGATCATATGAATATATGCAATTTTAGAAAATTATTTGTAGGTTCTTTCTGGTGACTCTCTTGTCATTCGTGGCCAGCCCAAGAATAATGGTCCCCCTCCCGAGAAAACTGTTGGCTTGGCTGGCATCATTGCCCCAAAACTAGGACGAAAAACCCCAAGGTAAGTTAAGTACATCAGTAGTGAATGGTATCCGTTTACTTAAAGCACATCATTTTGTATGTTTCAGCTGGTTTGTACTTGGCATTAAGCTTATCTTCAGTTGAAAGTCGCTGATGTATAAAGAGCATTTCCTAGTAAACCAAGTAGGCTTACCGGTCGGTCGGGTAAGTTTTTGTCGGTCGGGTAAGTTTTTGTCGGTCGGGTAATTATTTGTACTTCTTTTCTTATCGTGTCTGTAAACCGATAAAATGAAATTAGGAATTAACACGTATGGCTTTTCAAGACTTTTCAAGACTTCTCGTCACCATTGACGTCAAGGCTTCCAAATCTTTAGATTTCGATCCTTCGATTCCTGGTCAGGACAAAGTTTTTGCTAAAAAATGTGTCAGTAAAGGAAAAGACTGGTGCGATTCTGGGTAGGAAGCAGATCATGTGAAAACGAGAAGTTAGCAACTGAAAATACACAAAGGGAGCGAAGACAAAGAATATATTCAAACCAGAGATGGGCGATTTCTTCGGCAGCGATTATTTCGGCCCTTCTTGGCAAGAGTTCTTCGAGACAAATAATCAGTGGGCATAGTGACTAGAACGGCTGCTTTGATTTAGTACCGAACTCTTTTGGAGATAAATTTCCACAATTCAGAATTCGAAAAAGCAAACATGCTCTGCCTCTTGGAGCAGGATAGGACCAGGATGGATGGAAGTTGAATGGTCGTGCGGCAGAGAGGAAGACCATTAGTTGCGTTTGTGCAGATACCGTTGTATTTGATACCACGGTTGCTCTTCAAAAAATTCACAAAATCATAGGCTCTATTGTTGGTGATGACGAAAGTGAGAGGATTTTTTCAGATACCACGATAATTTACCACGGTCGGACCCTGGTATCTGAATATCAGATAACACGATGACTGGCTAGATACCACGATAACTACAAAAACGCCTTTTTGACCGCGGTATCAGATACCACAGTAACTGCAAAAACGACTTTAGACGGTAACTGGATCGGCAATTAGTCGTTTTTGCAGTTACCGTGGTATTTGATACCACGGTTGCTCTGTAAAAATTAACAAAATCCTCGGCTCTATTGTTGGTGATGACGAAAGTGAGATGACTTTCCAGATACCACGATAAGTTACCACGGTCGGACCGTGGTATCTGAATATCAGATATCACGATGACTGGCCAGATACAACGATAACTGCAAAAACGCCTTTTGACCGTGGTATCAGATACCACAGTAACTGCGAAAAGGACTTTTATATAACAACGTTTATTTCCTGAATAGCTCATATAATTACTCGCTAGCGTCGGATCGTCACACAATTATTAAACACGGCTAAAACTTAATAATAACTTCTCATTCTCAATAATTACCTTAAAATATTTATATGTATATACAATTAATAACAAATATATCACAGTTCAGAATTAAAATTCTTTACGAAATATGGTACAAATGACGAAAGATACCGGGCAGTAGAGTGGATATCGGGGCGAACAAGTCTGGTACAGTTACGGGTTGCAGCGTGAAGCCTTGTTTCAGGTCGAGTCTGGTTCGGGGCTTCGTAATCTGGTATGAGAGAGCTATGAAGATCAGAGGACAAGCATTTACGTCTAAAATCCATTGTCAACTTATGTCGTCTTTCAGACAGAGATCGTGATCGCGATTTAGATCGTGGTATCAGATACCATGGTATCTGTGCAAAACGCAACTATTGTGATGACATTTTCCTTTTTAGTACCGAAGAAACTAAGGACGAACCGTACGCTTTTGAAGCACGCGAGTTCCTACGTAAGAAGGTCATTGGAAAAGAGGTCACATTCCAGATCTCCTACACAGTCCCAGTATCCGGAAGAGAATATGGTGTCCTATTCCTTGGAAAAGGTAAGTAAAACAAAGGAAGGAAACGGATGCTAGAAGGATGGTGATAAATAGTGGAAGGGGGGGGGGTCTCATGGGCTTCCTTCTACCCATATACTTGAAAACCTTGTCTACCTTGCGAGCCTCATCGCCCAACCGTCTTAGTTCCATCTCTTCTATCGTTGCTTCTATTCTTATACAAATTAAGAATTAAGAATAAATTTTCAAAAAAGAAACTTTATAGCGGACCAAATTGCGCTGTCTTTTTTGGCTTTTTGCCTCGCGACTTTTGTCAGTTTACCTCAAAATCCAATAAAAGATGGATTTGACTTAAAGGGATAATCAGTGTTTGGAAACTATCTCGGGTTTTAAAGGTGAAAAATTTACAGTACAAGTAAAATACAATAAAATGGCATTTGTCAAAATTGCGTTTTTGTTGAAGAAAAGCGAGAAGTCCTTCAGATCAAATCAGATCAAGTTTATTAATTAGCCATAGTTACCCAAAAACGAATAGCACTGGCACGTCAAAAATAGAAACACCTGAGGTCACAATTTAAGTCAAGTCACTGAACTGTTAAATTTTTTGCAGAAGTACGGTACGAATGAACGGTCATACTGAACACTGCAATTTGAAGGAGGGAGCTTTAACTTTCGCTTCCCGAATTTGATCCTCGAGTGGGGCGTTTATTTTCAGCTGCTGGCTGGGAATCTGGCAGAATGTTGCGAAAGAGCTCCGACGACAGACAGGACCTCCCATAAGCCGTGACAAGTTCATCCCGTCTGTTTGATAAGGTAGCCAGGTCCCAGGCCTTAGTGGTAACGGCGACTTTTAAAAACGCGAGAATGTTAAAAAAAAAACCTGAAAAAGGATAAAAGTTAAAACCGAAAAGAGATAGGCAAAAGCCTAACAAAAACGCAACTAATAGGTAACACCTATGTCAATACCTTGCGGGGCAACTAGTATAAAGCGAATAAGTTAAACACATGGGAAACTTATTTTTCAAATCGATTTGAAGTGGGTACTCGGCCCTTACTCCAGAACATGGTGCACTTGTGACAATATGTTGCACACTGTAAAAAGTTTCTCCGAATAAGGATGCAGTATTGCTACTGGGATTAATCTTATCTCTATTAGGATGAAATTAATCCGAATTAGGGATAATCTTATCTCAATAAAGACAAGATTAATCCGAGTAGCAAATACTGCAAGATTTTTTTTTACAGTGCAGCAAGCCCCTTTATACACTGACAGTTTCGACAAATTTAGATTTTTACCATGATAGTTCGAGAAGAATAAAAAGGCTATTTATCTAATGTCGGATCGCTGTGCCCTAAAATACAGGATTTGTGTATGACTCCATATGTTCTGTGTCGAATTTGTTGGCTAATAATCATTATTTTTTTCGTTTGAGAGAGACTTTCTTTTTCAGACACGAGTGGAGAAAACTTGAACGAGTCTTTAGTCTCCGAAGGCTTAGTCTCCGTAAGGCCTGACACTCGAGGAGGCGCAGAACATCTGAGACTCACTGAGTTAGAGTCGTCTGCCAAAAGTGCTGGTAAGATTTGTATCTTTTTTTTAGGTTAGGTCCGTGAAACTGTGACGACTCAGGGTCACCAAGTACGGTAACACCACTGGACGTCACTGCGGGGTCTCTAGCCTACTGGCGTACTAGACGCCAGACGCCGTCCCGTTAGAATTTTTGTTCTCCACAGTGCTTGTATAATGTATTTGTAATTTTGTGTAAAATTAAAAAACTTGAACTTGGGTGAGGATACCTTTTATTGGCTTGGCTCTAGTCAATCACACAAAAAGAATACTCCTCTGGCACTTATACTCGCTTAACAACATCTCTTTCAAAAACCCGAAGTTACAGTCTCGTTAACTTAAACAATCTATTATTTACAATAACTATTATCTGGTTGACTTTTTGACATAATTTTCCTTCCTTATTTTTATGCCTAATTTAGTTATTGTTTAAAGTTAACCATCTAATGATTATCCTTTATTTTTCACAGTTTCCACCATCTATACAGTCACGGCTTGTGATACTTCTCAATAATCCGTGACAGAACCTTTTTACAGTCGAGGCCGAGCCATGATATTTTGAGTTGTCCATCATATTTTTATGGCACTTGAGCTTACTCAAGTGCCATATAGCGATTGTAATTTCTGTCCGTCAGTCGGTCTGTCGGTCCCGGTTTTGCTAGTTCGGGCACTTCCAGAAAAGCTAGGACGATGAAACTTGGCAGGCATATCAGGAACTGGACCAGATTAAATTAGAAATACTCGCTTCCCCGATCCGACCATCTGGAGGGGAGTGGAGGGAGGGGGAATCCGGAAAAATGAGGAAAAATGAGATATTTTTAGCTTACGAACGGGTTATCGGATCTTAATGAAACTTGATATATGGAAGGAACTCGTGTCTCAGACCCTCCATTTTACATCCAAACCGGATCCGGTGACATTGGGGGGAGTTGGAGGGGGAAACCGGAAATCTTGAAAAACACTTAGAGTGGAGGGATCCGGATGAAACTTGGTGGAAAGTACAAGCACAAGTCCTAGATACATGGCTGATATAACCGGAACGGATCCGCTCACTTTGGGGGAGTTGGGGGGGGGAGAAGTCCGAATTTGTAGTGATCCCGCGAGTTCCGTGCTTCCTGATGTGCTGGGACGATGGAAATTGACAGGCATCTCTGGGACCCGACCAGATTAAATAGGAAATCGTCAATTCCCCGATTCGACCATCTGGGGGGGGGGGGGGGAGTGGAGGGAGGGGGAAGCCAAAATTTGAGGTATTCTTATCTTGCGAACAAGTCATCGGATCTTGATGAAATTTTATATTTAGGATGACCTCGTGTCTCAGACGTCCCACTATAAATCCGGACCGGATCCGATGACACTGGGGGGAGTTGGAGGAGGGAACCGGAAATCTTGAGAAACGCTTAGAGTGGAGGGATCGGGGTGAAACTTGGTGGGAAAAACAAGCACAAGTCCTAGACACGTCATTGACATAACCGGACCGGATCAGGGCACTGTGGGGGAGTTGGGGTCGGGGTCCGGATTTCTAGCGATCCCGCGAGTTCGGCATACTTCCTGATGTCCTAGGGCGATGAAACTTGGCAGGTATGTCAGGGATCCGAACATATTGACTTGAGAACAGCCGTTTCCCCGACCCGACCATCGTGGGGGGAGTGGGTGGATGGGGAGTCCGGAATCTAGTGGCGTGCATAACTTTTGAACGGGTGATCGGATTTGAATGAAACTTGTCTGGTGAGCTATCGCCTCGGACGTTCAGTGTCACGTCCGGGTCGGGTCCGATACCTGTGGGGATGGAGGGGGGGGGAACTCGAGAAACTCTAAAAGCAGAGGGATTGGGACGAAACTTTATGGATGGAACAAGCATTAGGCCTAGATGAAATTGAAGGAGCCATATGGTTTCGGGTCTCTATGGGGGGAGTTGGAGGGTTTCCTGGAATTCCGGTAGTCGTGAGCTAGAATAGTTCCAGATGTAATACGACAACGAAACTTTGCAGGCATATTAGCGACCCGAATTATCTTGACTTAAGAACCTGACACAACATACCCCCGGAAACTTCCGTTCCTAGATCCGAGCATTTTTTGGGGAGCACGAGAAGAGAAATATGGAAATTGACTTCTATAAATTGCAAACGAGTGGTCTGATTCGAGTGAAACTTTATGGGTGATACGAATCGATGGCCTCGAACCATTTGCGACCACGATTAGGGGAATTGGGGGTGGGGGGACTTTTGACATGCACAAAAACCAAACGGATGGACCGAATGAGATGCAAATTCGACAGTGCCGAGTTTATGCGGCCTAGATTTGTTATTTGGCGTCCGGGCCGAATTCCGCCAAGGTAGGGGGGGGGGGTACTGGAAACTTGCAGATAGGATAAGCTCCAATTTCAGTAAAACTTGATGGACAGGAACAGGGAATTAAGAGATTGGGCCCGAACCGGCTCCGACAACGTGGGTGGGAGGGGGGGGGGGTACCGGAACTTTCCAAAAATGCTCAGATTCGAGTGAAACTTGATAGATGGTATAAAGGAAGATGCTTTAGGTGGTCGATTTTTTATATTCCGAACCAGATTCGGCCACGGTAGGTCGAGATAGAGTGGGTACCGGAAATCGTGTAGCACGTCTAGGGATCAAACAAATGGATTTATTGGGATGAAAGTTTGAACAGTCATGTGCATTTGCTACAGACAATCGAGACGATGCCGGAACTGCTCAGAAATGAGTGAAGCTAAATATTCTATTTATATTTCCGAACCGCATTTTTGGATGGCGGGTGTATTTTGTGACGTTCTCATCTACTTTCTTGTACAGCCTACTCGTACAAGTGCCATATGAGCTCGTAGCTCTTGTTTTTTTTTTCAATCAACCAAGTTTACTTTCCAAATAGCTTCAATTTCAATTCAATTTTATTTTCAAAACCGATACAACGGTCAAGCCGATTTGGTGGTTCTCGTCCATATTAACACTAATTATATACAAAAGATAACTCTACACTAGTTTGGGTATAACAAAGACTTGTCAAACATAACACGAAATATTCAAATCTATATACAATTAATGATGCGAGTTAAAAAGGTTGCAAAGCGGGAACAAAAATTCTTAGGTAACGAGTCGTTGTATGTTTAATTGGCTGCAATTTGGGTATTGGCTGGGCTACCACTCTCTCAGGCATTACTCTTGCCGCTGAAAAATCTGGGGGGAGGATATCACGTAGTGCTGGTGTATTCAAGATTTTAGTTCCGAACACTAACGAAAGTTTTTCACGGCGCTTCAACAGGGTTTCTAAATTATAAGTATTAAGGAGGTCTATATACGGTACTTTAGGGGACTTGGAAACTACACGGAGGGCTCCAAACTGTATCCTGTCAAAGTAGAGGAAATAAAATATTTAGGAAATACACAGACACGAAACAGATTAACTAATACACTTACAAGGTATGACCAAAAATAAATGATGGGAATAAAATATGTAAAAATCGGGCAGAGAATTAGCAGGATATGGAGAAAACTGATTGCCAGTGTTCCTCTCGGACCGACGTACGGAAGACGGTTATCTGATTTGTGAAGAGGACGACCGTACACTATATGGGCTGATAGTAACAGCATTACATTTTCTGACATTTCTGACAATGGGCTGATAGTAACAGCATTACATTTGTGACATTTCTGACAATGGGCTGATAGTAACAGCTTTACATTTCTGACTACACTGTAAAAAAAAATCTTGCAGTATTTGCTACTGGGATTAATCTTGTCTTTATTGAGATAAGATTAGCCCTAATTTGGATTAATTTTATCCGAATAGAGACAAGATTAATCCCAGTAGCAAATACTGCATCCTTATTCGGAGTAACTTTTTACAGTGTAGAGGCTTACTCTCGCCGTTCTCCGAGGACTCCTTGGGGAATCAAGGGAAAGGGCGAGAATAGACTTAGTCGCTGCACGCGGACTCCGCGTATAGAAGACAACGAGAATTTTTAAATGACGTGGATTTCTATGAAAGTATATGGTCTGGTTATTAGTCAGTTGTAGACCGATTGTGTGTTTTATTTTTTTACTCACCAGCTTTGGCTGATACAAATAAATGAATGAATGAATGAATAATACAAAGCAAGAGAAAAGGTTTTCGCCTCTAAATAACTCTAAGAAATTTTGAGTAGTCGAACTGATCAGAGTTAAAAACCTCATCAACAATGCACTTAAAACTATTGATCGATTCAGCATTAACCGCATCTTCGGTAAGGCTGTTCCAAGGATCAACAATTCTGTTGCCAAAACCCCACTTAAAAACGTCCTTGTGGAATCTCGACTTTGTAAGCTTGTACGCGTGCCCCCAATGATACGAGGAATGCTTCTGAAATGGATTTTGTTCGAAATTTTGTTTTATTGTGATTGTTTTTAATTAAATTGTACATCATTAATACTAACAAACAAGAAATTGTAACTACAATGAAAAATATGTCTTTCTGTCAAAAACAAGTTATTGTTAGAACTCAGTATTGATCTCAGAAATTCTCATTAACCATCTCTAATATCGTGCTTTTCAAAAAACAAGAACACCAGCAACCCCCAAATTGATTCCCCCTTCGAATCTGAAGGGAGTCATCTTTGATGATGGGATGATAACCGGAACATTCCCGGTCCTTGGGGACTCGCTAGAATACGTGGAGTGAGTGAGTCCCCGGGACAAACAAAAACGCGGGGATTGCTCAAAAGGAGTCCTCGAGGAACGGTGAGAATACGCCTTAGCCTAGACAAAATTTAGCCAGTTCTCCTCTATTTCACGGTAAATTATGAGTCCTTTTCGACTCTTTTAACTATCCTTTCTCCGAAGCGAAGGCTGCACGCAAAATATTTGAAAACTGTATACACGGTGAATGATAGAGAAAAAGTGGGAAAAGTCAAGCAAAAGGCCCACCCAAAAATAAACAAAAAATACAAAAATAAAATGTGTAAACTCATGTCCTCATTTTTTACTGAGTTTGTGCCGGACCTTCGTGCTTTCGGTAGAGTTTCCTGTGCTTGAATGGCAAATCCGGCTCGGTCGACAAAGCATATAGAGCGAAGCAATGGCGAAAAGCAAGGTTATGCCGAAGCTTATTATGAAGGAGAGTTAATGATATCGGAAAAGGCAGAATAAGTACGAGAGGTCGTTTAACGCAAATGTGAATACCTTCTAACGCCGTTATTTCAGTCAAAGTTCAGTGTGTTATATAATATGTGGGTGTGTTTTGTGTTTTGAAAGAGCTTATCCACTTGTTCATTGTAAAAAAAAAAAAAAAAATAATAAAAAATCATAAATACAATCTAATTCATTTTAGTTTAATTTCACCGAATTAATTGATATTTGACGGTGCAAAACGGATATGTCAGCTATATTTTATTAGCAGAGGCGTTACTAGCCAAAATGTTTCGGGGAGGTGAACAAGGCATATACCGACTGGCTGGTAAATTGTACCGACAGTTTTTGCAGGAAAAAACGACGGTTTCGAAAAAAATTGACTGATTTTCAGAAAAATCACTGTTTCGACGAAAAACCGAATGTTTTCGTGACAAAAATCAACTGTTTGACGAAAAATCGTGGCGCTTCGCGCCGACTCGGTTAATTTTATCGACTGGCACATTCCCCCCCCCCCCCCCCAGTCGTGACGCCCCTGCAAAACCCTTTCGGCGACCCATTCGAACAGCAAATCTGCAGCCGTGTCCAGAAAATTTAAGGAAGAATCTTTAATTGTAAATCGAAGGAAGAATCTTTAATTGCTTTTCCACAAGTTCATTTTCCAGCTTGAGCGGCTTGAGCCTGAAGAGGACCCTTGCCAAGAAGGGCCGAAATATAGCTCTAATAAAATGTAGCTGACATATCCGTTTTGCACCGTTAAAAATGATTCGCAGTCAGCGTGGGCTGAAGGAATGTCTATTAATTGATACTTGATAGTAAAAAGTCGAGGGTGTATACATTTAGATATGACCTTATATTGCCAACTTCATTCAGTTTGCTTCTAGGTAAAGGGAAACACAGCACTGAAGACGTAACAGCTCACGTTCGTGATATCAAGTGGACTGTGGAAAACCCGCGTGCCTTTGTGGAAAAGATGGCCGGAAAGCGGATTCCGGCCGTTGTGGAATTCGTTCGAGATGGATCCACCGCCCGAATGCTCCTCCTTCCAGAATACTATCACATCACTTTAATGCTGTCCGGAGTCAGGGTAAGTTAAAGGACAAAGGTCACTAGAAACTATGTATACCCCATCATTATAATATTTTTCCCTCGTTTCTAATCTGTATCTGAGTTTAAACATCAACAGCCGATGTTTACAGTATATGTACGAATATACGATGTGCACAGAAGAAATAAAACATTGTTTTCTTTTCTCGGGTGTCGGTCGACTCGTCGGCACATCGGGTTCTTTTTATATGCAAAAAATAAAATCCTGCAAACATTTGTCGGGAAAAACACAGAAGAAATAGAATTTTGTTCCGAGAGTAATACTTTGGTTTTGTCGTAAATTCAGCTCTGTGAACCGGCCTAATAAAAAAAAAGCCTGAAAATAAATCTAGCCCTCAGTTCTTTTCGCAGAAGCACTGAAATTGTGACGTGACTGGTTTGACCCAGTCTATCGAAAATTCCTAATTTTGTAGGCTATGCCAAACGTTGGGTATACCCGCAATATTCCTTCAGTCCAAGATGACTGCGAATCATAAATGACAGTGCAAAACGGATAAGTCAGCTGACTTTTATCAGAGCTATATTTCGGCCCTTCTTGGCAAAAGTCAAAACTTTCAAGCTGGAAAAAATTCCAGCTTGAGCGGCTTGAGCCTGAAGAGAACCCTTTAACTATTGTTGTTGTTGTTCTTTTGTTGTCTCTCTCTCTCTTTGGTATCGTTTACCACACTCCGTCTTTACCTAGACGGGTTACAAATAAACTTTACAAAATTTTTTTTTTTAAGTAAGGCTGTAGGCACTCCACGTCCGCCGGAAAAATCTAATTTTACGCTTTGACCGTTAAATCCTTGCCTATGAAAAGCTTCTTGGTCCTAGTGAAGGGTTGTACTAACCGATATTTGAATTCGTCTGTACATATTTTACTGAGAAAATTGACAAGAAACAGGTGTACTTTTTGTAATGATTGTATATATTCAACTTATTTTAACCCGGTAAATGTAATGTTCGACATATGCCAATTCGGCGCTACGAGTTGTATAAATGAAACTATATATCTGTCTTAAAAAAAAAAAAAAAAAGCATATAGAAATATAATTTATCAGGCAAATTCAGCATGGCGTGGGTAGAGATTTAACTTGCAATTTCGTTTCATTTTAGAGTCCTGGGTTCAAGCTCGACTCTGAGGGTAAACCCGACCCAAGCCTGACAGAGCCATTGGCAGAAGAAGCAAGGTTCTTCGTTGACTCTCGAGTCCTTCAGCGAGACGTCGAAGTGATCCTGGAGTCAACGAATAACAACAACTTTGTCGGCAGCGTTATCCACCCTGTAAGTATATTTCCCTCTATTAGGAACTTCGAGCGTGTTCCACCCTTCTAACAATAGTAACTATTAGCAAGAACAAATAATCTGATGGAAATTGAGTCTTTAGTCCCGCGGAGCGACTCTGAAAACCCCGACAAAACTGAGCGGACCTAGAGGTATTTACTCTAGCTTTGAGCTGATGTTGATCCCCGTTTACTCCTCTTCCGTTTTCGCCGTTACTTATCGCACAAGAAATAGTGAAGGAGGCTGGTAGGAGGCGTACTCCGCGTGCCGACCCGCTCCGGAGCGCGTCCATAGAACCAATGAGCTTTGACTTCTACTTTTCATCAGCAGTGACTTAATAGCGATTTAGCTACTTAGGTTATCGTCAAAATAGTTGATTTTTTTTTCATGAAAACAGTCGGTTTTTCTGAAATCGGTCGATTTTTCGTCAAAACAGTCCGTTTTTCTGAAAATCAGCCGATTTTTTTCAAAACTCCCGTTTTTTCTTGAAAACATTCGTTTCTATCTTGGAAAACAGTCGTTTTTTTGTTGCAGAAACAGTCGGTAAATGCCTTTTCCCCTCCCCCCAAATATTTTTCATGAAATTCTGTTTACCATTAAAATTGTACCTTACCTTACCTTACCTTTAGCTATTTGTAGAGGTAAGGAAACGTTATCTGGTGCGAAGCTACTAACCTCCGCTCGTTCATAGCAGACAGGGTATGGGGATATGTTTGACTCTGCGTAGTCATATCACAGAGACAGGGTGACGGAGGTTCTGTCAGATTGTTTGTTCTTGCTATTAATTACTATTTTCGTTCCAACCTCGTAAAAAGTTACTACGCTGACCGTTCCAGCCTTCTCGAAATAGTAACTATTTGCTTACCGTGCTCGGGAGCGTGGTAACTACGCATCTATGTAACGTGATTGGTCGGACTCGCGTGGTGTGATATCCTGCTGAAAAATAGCAAAATCGTTCCAGCCTTGACGGCAAAAAGCCAGAGTTCGTGACGTCATTCGTAGTAACTACGGTACGTAGGGTGGAACATGTTCCTTATCTCCCAGCGCTAAGCGTGCCCACATGGAGGAAAATAATAAAGAAACCACATTATAGTAAACAAGCTTAGTCTTTGATTCCCAAAAATGATTTGATCCCACCGAGCAGGTGGGAGACACCATAATTTGTCGATGGGTCTGATTTTTACGAACACACTATTACCTTTGTTTTCCCCAAAAATCCTCACGGTAGCCAACGTTATCCGCAAATTACTTGGACACTATTCACTCCTGAACGCCGAACCGCCATTGCTAATTAACTATTCGTTGATCTCCTGCCACTGGTCAAAAGATTACTAGAACTTTCGAGAAGATCGAGTGGCGTGTAAGAGGACTGTGGACGTAATGTCGGAAGAAGAAATCATCGGCCATTTTTTTGGTCTCGGAAGCTGAATATAATTTAGCTCAATAGTAGAATCTTCAGGAAACCACTATAACGAATTTAGTATAATTTTCGGCGTTTGTTTATTTTGATCTAGTTTACATACTGAATTCTTTGGACTTACTGGAATTAACAAGAAAAAATCAGAAAACAAAATACTTAAAGAAATCGATAATGCAAATAATTAGTTTAATTTTCCTACACATTTTCAATTTCAGTTCAGTTTATTTTCAAAATTCACTCACTGACGAAGCCGAATATTGAATTTCTTCCGTCATGTATAACTTAACAATTAAAAACGACTATAACTAATGTTATTCATTTGGTCAATGTACAAGTATCTCACAATAAAACTCTTAAGTAAAACATTTTATTAGATCCAAAGTCAAACTTTGATTCCATCCTCCCCATATCGGGCGCTTCCGACCCGCACCTCTAGATGACCCAGCGGATGGCCCCATGGTCCTGTCCTCTCTAAATATGTTTTGCGACCCAGAATATTTTATGTTCGTCTTCCTGTGAAAACACTTCAACAAAGGGACATGCATCTTCCTGCAAATTTTTGTATCATGCTACTGTACTGTAATTTTTATTAAATCTATCATCGGCATCATTGATTTAAGTAATTAATTTATTTCTGACCCGCCAGTATGTAAAATAAAATAATAAAATTAAAGAAAACACAAATATCAATCATGTTGTTTTGTTTAGTTTTATTTATCGTTTTGTTTCTTTCATAATACTCCTATTTTGTGTTTTAGACTTTACGGGTAGTAAAGTTCATTCATTCATTCATTCATTCATACAGTATACAATTTTTCATTCATCGGCCAGAAAAGAATGTAGTAGCCTATGTCATTTGCTGGCTGCGCCCCTGTTGTCCATGATTTTTGGCAGAGTCGGCGAATTTTCCGTAAGTGGGACCTTGAAGCAATTATATAAGAATCAAATTGATTTTAGAACGGCAACATCGCCGAGCTGCTTGTTCGGGAAGGATTCGCCCGCTGCGTCGATTGGTCCATCGCCAGTGTTACCGGAGGCCCAGAAAAACTCAGAGCGGCAGAAAAATTCGCCAAGGAAAAGAAACTTAGGATTTGGCAAAATTACACACCCAGTGCACCCACAATCACAGGTATGGTTTTCAGTTGTTTCACGGATTTGCAGAGTGTTGCTTGGTTTTATTTTGTAGTTTTTTCTTGTCGTAGCTGAGTGGCTACGGTGTTTTTTAGTAGTTAGTGGTTGGTTTTTTAGTGTTTTTTCTTTAGCTAAAAGGAGGACTCGTCTCAGGAGGCGGTCGACAGCCGACGGAACCAGTTACGGGGTTCAATAAAACTAGCCGATGACCAAGCGGTAAAAACGGGTAATAGAGAAAGTCGTATTTACTCTAGTTATTCTCATTTCAATGCGAAGAATCCTTTGTGATAGACTTCGATAAGTAAAATGCAAAACTTTCATAAAAAGGCTGACAACATTCTTGTCCATCCAAACCTTTCTTCCTTTTTCACAAAATAAAGTGCCTTAACGAGGTTGTTTATTTTTATATTTTTTCCTTCGTATTCCATTGTAGATTCGGGAGCTAAATTGTTTTAATTTTTCGTCAGCTGTTTATATTGCTGTAAGTGTGTGTGAGTTTGACTGATATGTTGTTGTTTAAAAATTGTATAAATCGCGCTTCAGTTTTGAAGGATTTTAATAAATAATAAAAAATAATAATAAATGTAGGGTAAAGTAGGTGAAGGGTCGACCCTTTGCCCCAAATCATTCATTATACTCCCGTCCGAAAGCTTTTGTATCGGGAGAAATTTTGCTTTATTTTTTTTTTGTACTATGCTTTTTGCTGGTTTCAGCGTGGTGATAATAAGAACATAGCTGCACTAAAAAGGCTTTCGCCTATATAAATTTGTCACGACGCTATGTGAAGAGGGATTGGAATGAGTAAGCATGTGTTACTTTTTTTTTTGCTAGGCTCTGACCAAACGGAGGAAACGTCTGACGATGTCGTGGGAGAAAGAGTGTCTCATGTTAAATGACTCAAACGGATAAGTCAGCTAGGATTTTATTGAGTAATGGTTCAGACGGTTTTGGCCACGGTCCTTCTCATGCTGTAGCTACCGGTTGAATGTGTTCTGGAGCAATCCGTACAGTCAAAGAACAAATAAATATACCGAATCTCCGTCTCTGTACTATATCCCCTATCTCTGTACTATGAATATGCGGAGTCGAGTATTTCCCCGAACCGTTTCCGCTGCGAACGAGCGGAGATTAGTAGCTTCGCGCCACGTCCCGTTTCGTTACCTCTACAGTTAGCTATATCGCTGTGAAACCACCTTGAGGAAAAGTAGAAGACAAAGCAGATCGGTTCTTTGGACGCGCTCAAGAACGGGTCAGCGCGCTGAGTACGCCTCCTGCATTTTGTTTCTCTGCGATGAACGACGGCGAAGACGTAAGTAGAGTAGACGGGTAAAAGGCTACAGTAAATGCCTCTAGGTCCGCTCAGTTTTGTCGGTGTATTCATAGTCGCTGCGTGGTACCAAAAGACAGAGGTTCTATCTGATTATTGTTCTTGATATGACTAAGTCTAAAATGATACCCGGGAAGAACGAGAAAGGTCGCTCGAACTATACAGTTACTGCTTGGTGTCTGGTGTTCGGTTGAGTTGGGTTTGGAACTTCATAGTCTGGTAAGCTCAGAGGCCAGGCACGCACGTCCGAAGTCCATTGTTAATTTGTGTGACCTGTAGGTGACATATATCAGAGAGAGTTGAGTGACCAAGCCAATCGACCATCGGTAGCGTTCTTCCCTGAACAAATTCTGTTTCAGGATCTGCCAAGCAGTTCAGCGGCAAAGTTGTTGAAGTTGTTAATGGTGACGCTATTGTCGTGAAGCATCCCGATGGAACATACAAGAAGGTCTTCCTAGCTAGCATCAGGCCGCCAAGGTAACAACTCGCCTTCTGTTATGCTTCTCCAGTCGATCTAATCAACTATTTATTACACGCTCATAATGACAAAACATCTGACTCGGGCTCTGACTGCATGACTACTGAGATGCAAATCAATGAACGAGATTCCCCCTATTTCGCTTCAGCCCCCGAGGCACTTCTACACAACTATTCCACGTGATTACGAAGTACCATACTAAAAGACATGAGCAACGAATACGAATACGGACAAGATTACAGAATACGTGACAACAGTTTACGTGACAACAAATCATTGGCAACAGAACCCAACCAGCGCACGACCTTCTACACTGCTTCCTGGCCGACGATTGAAATTCAGTGTTTTTTTGTGTGTATGTTTATGTGTTTTATTTATTTTCTTCATTTACTCTGCTTTCTGAAAACGGCGGGTTATAAATAAATTACTTACTTACTTACTTACTAGTTGAGTATCTGGTACAAACACTTCGCCGTCTATGTAGCGTCAGCTCTAACCTGTGTTGGGGAAGTACTTCAGATACTATGTTAGTGAAAATCTAAGGAATTTAGTACTTATTTCCTGGAGTACTTAAAGGATCTCTCTTGCTTATTCTGCCTTTTATAATATACTTAGCTCCCATTTGGAATTATAAGCTTCTAAAATCCCCAGCTTTCTCCTTTGTTTCGTTTCGTAACTACGAATTTTTAGCACTTTTTCATCCTTGCCGAGTTTTCCCGTCACCCAACGAAAAATTAACCGGAATCTTCACTGTCGGCTGACAACTCTTTCACACATAAGGATGTGATAATCTTCTGTTTTATTACTTCTTTTATTTGCCTACTTTTCCCACTTTTTAACCAAGGCACGTTCAGTTTTTAAATCTTTTGCGCCCAGTCGCCGCGTCGGAGAGCAGGAAGGCTGGATATAATCGACAAGCGCTAACAAGAGAATTGCTAGTTTCAGGTGGAAAGTAATGGTATTTTCGAAAACGTTTTCTCTGATCAAGTTTATAGGGGAAACATCATTTCTAGTAAGAGTTGTGCTTTAAGGACCTGTCTTACCTATAATACTAAGGCAACCTACTTCGGATCCATAATCACTCCACATATTTCTAAGCCTGGAGACCCCAATTTTCGTACGGTGCATTCTAACCCCTCTAACAAATGCACGCTGGTTTTCTCACTTGCCGTGTTTTGCTGCCTTCGATGTGGATCATGCTGTCGACGGTTGTTTGCGAGAAGGTTGTCCGTCAGAAAAACCGGTTATGTAAATTGTTTCCCTGTTTTGGCTACAAGTCAACGGGTCTAGGAAAAGGCTTAAAACAGCCAAAACCGTGGCTAATTTTTGAAAGCACAGCCTAGTTTTAAAGTATTCAGATATTCTAAAATACTGTAGGTTGAAAAGTAAATAGTGCGAGGGGCCCTATAATGCCAAGTAGAATTACTAGATACTTGAAGGCTTCAAAAGGAGGGTTTTTTAACCTCTTAACAAGTGTAAACTTCTGGAGGGTGTTGTGGTTAGGCTACTAGTTAGGTTCATGTAATTTTCAAATATTCCAAATAAAAAATATTTGATCTCTTCACGACAGAAAGCAGGTTCGATGACCAGAAGAAATACTCACACAATACAACTTAAAGATGGTCGTTTTAACTGAATACAAAATAACAACCACAATTCGTTCCCAAGAATGGGGACACCTAGCAAGTAATTCCTCAATAAACATAAAAACTAAAGACGAGACGACCAAGAAATTGTCAAAATTCAATGGACAAGCAATCGATTATATACACTTTTTGTTGCTCAGTCATCAGAAGACATAGATTTTACTTATTAAAACATTTTTTTTTTTCTTCTAATATATGATCTAAATAATCCTCCTGCTTAGGTCAAATAGGTCTTGTGTTTCAGCAGGTCAAAAGATAAAAAAAGGGAATTTCAAAGGAAAAACAACACCTAAGGTTTCGATGGGATCCCAAGAATCTCATATTTGATCCAGACAACTGGGTCTTGTCTTCGCCAGATCCAGTCCCGAGAAATGTATAGAGGCGAAAGCCTTATTATTGCAATTATATTATATTACTATATATTATTATTAATATTATATTATTACTTTTTACAAATTTTTCGGTTTCGGCCGGATTCCGGTCGAATTAGTTGTCCGGGTAGAAAAATGCTTTTCACGTAAGTATTTAGCATGTCTACTTACCCCTAAATCGAACATTTAATCAACTTCAAATGAAACTTTTACTTTTAACCAACTTTCCGGTTTTTGCCGGCTTTCGAACAAACTACTCGTCCGGCGAGAAAATGGTTTTCACCATCGTGTTCAATACTTCTTCTTACTCCTAAATCGAACATTTAATCAACTTCAAATGAAACTTTTACTTTCAAACAACTTTTCCAGGGCTACAGAGCCCATGTACGAACTTATCCTTACTATTGACCCAAAGAGTCCTCACACCAAGTTTCATCAAAATATCTCATTCCCTTAGAGAGTTATCGTGCTAAAAGACGGGCAGACGGACGGACAGACAGACGGACAACTTTACGATGTCAGAGGTATCCCTCCACTTACGTTTTGGGATCCCCCAAAAAGGACGAAACTCGGTCAGTCTGTGAAGGACAGTACACCGTTAGTAAGTGCCCTAAGCAGTTGCTGAGCGGCGGTTCAGCTTTATCGGGGGCTCGAACTTCTAACTTCGAATTCAAAGCTACATAGAGTATGCTCTCTCAATATGCAGCCTGAGATGGGAGAATCCGCGAAAACTTAGAGTTTCATTGTAAGATACATGTACATTGACCAAATGAATAACATTGTTGTTACGCATAACACTAGTTGTTTATAATGTTAATTTATACATGAAAGAAGAAATTCAGTGTTCGGCTTCGTCCGTGACCGGATTTTTTAAAATAAATTGAATTAAAATTAATGAAACAGATTAAATTAAACGGGCGAATCTGGTCATGAAAGGATTCGAATCGAGGGCTAGGTACGAACCCGAATCCACCATTTCATGCTGAGGATTTGAATCCGACCTTAACAAAAAACAAATCATGTACATAGGTTATAGTTTAAAAATCAGAGGTTACAAAAAGCACTGATATCTAAGGCAATAAGATAAGGTGATAGATTACTGAGGATAGTTGGTGGTGGAGATAAACGCTGCAGCAGTGCTGTCTGAAGAGGTTGATTTTGCTTTAACAAAATAATTTAAGTTTTCATTTTTTTTTTCTAGAATGTAGATTTTTGCTATATTTTCAAGGTATTTATTGAAAGTAGGTTACGTGGTTCAGTTGACTGTGATAATCACACCATACCAGTCATACACAGATCCTCAATTTCTGGCGCTAATATATGAGCACGGTGCTTATATGTTGGGGCATGATGCCCTGCAGAAGGGCATGCTGCCCCCATAAATATCCGTTGAATCCTTTCCAAACAGATTTGTCGGGGGGTACCATGTCTTGGCTGCAATGCATGCCCTGTCGTTGGAGCACCGTGCCCCAAATTTGAGGATTTGTGTATGACTGCACCACATCTTTCGTTTTTACTTTCCTTACCAGCATTATGATCATGGTTAGAATCCTGTTCATCAAAGTAATTGGGTAGAGAATTAAAATAATTAAAGTTTAACCGAAAAGGGCTTACCTGACAGTCTCTAACACATTACGTATTCACTTAAAAACTCGATAAAAGTGCGTCCACTGTCCAGAGGTATAGGATTTCATCGAATGAACTTAATCTCTCGGATTTGCCTCACCTCTGTGTACTTGTCCCTGAATGCTTGAAATATTTACCAACTACAAGGTAAGCCATTGCCCGAAAGAAAACGGCAGTCGTCCTTAATCGGCGCTTGCTTGTTTTCAAGTTCAAAATCCGCGTCTTAATGAATTTTGGGTTGTCCTGCAAAGATCGAACATTCTGGACGTCGTTACTACAGCCTTGGGTACGAATTTGTTTGCAAAATCCCTTACATAGACTAAAATCTTTCAGTGTACTCAAATATTAGATGTAACGAAGCTGTCTTTTCAGTTAAACTTTAAAGGAAGTTTAAACCCCCAAACCCTTCCGCACAACAAAACCAAATTTGACCAAATACAGGAACACCTCGGCGTCAACCCTTTCGCGCAGCAAAAAAAGCAGCCGTGTCGGAAATTAAATCCCAGCACTAGGTGTCATCTCCAGCATTACGTAAGAAGTACCCTCCCCCCCCCCCCCCCAAAAAAAAGAAGGAGGAGATATTCTTCCTATAGCTCTAATTTAAATGAGCTGACTTATCCGTTTGGCACCGTCAAATAGGATCGCAATCGGCTTGAGCTGAAGGAATATGAACCACCGCAGTACGGAACTTCAAATCGACCATACACGCCGCCGACAAGTAACCAACTTAGCTGGAAAGAAAAAGAGACTGGTGACTCCAAAGCCAGGATGCTTTGAAGTTCATTTTCCAGCTGGAGCGATTTGAGCCTGAAGAGGACCTTTGCCAAGAAGGGTCGAAATATAGCTCTAATTAAAATGTAGCTTACTTACCCGTTTTGCACCGTCAAATAAAAAAAATGATATTTGTTATCGATAGAAATTTTAGGGCCATCGAATATTAAAGAGACTTTTGAATTTTAGACCAGCCGAGGAAGCTCAGCAGCGAAAGGTTTCCAAGCCACTCTACGACATCCCCTGGATGTTCGAAGCTCGTGAGTTTTTGAGAAAACGACTCATCGGGAAGAAAGTAGATGTCACCGTCGACTATATCCAGCCAAAGAGCGACACCTTCCCAGAGAAGGTAAAACATAAAACCTTAGCTTAAGGATCATTTACACGGCGGGTATTTTTCCCCGGAGACGAGAGGGGAAAGTGTTCACACGATACCCGGGTATTTTTCAAAAGAGAGTAATGTCATGTGGTAATAGATTCCAAGGTTGTAGAGCTCAGAATATCTCTCTACAATGGACACCAACATGTGTCCATTTTGATCACTTCCTCTATGAACCACAATTATTGCTCGAAAATTTTGTTGTTAATAACGTCGAAGAATATACCCTTCGACAAAAAAATCCCCGTGTAAAGTGTTCGCAAAATTGAAATCCAAAATATCCGGGGATTTGTTGCTGTTGCGGGGAAAATACCCGGGGAGTACGGGTAAATGCCCTCCGTGTAAACGTAGCTTTAGACCCTTAGTTCCTCCAGAGCCATCGGTGGCGCATAGGGTGGCAAAGCCTTTCCATTCGTCCCTCATTGACGTTGCAGTGGCGGCGCCTTCCCACTCAGGTACTAGCGAGGTACCAGCCGTCCTCAAGTCGTGGTCATATGTTCGCCTCAATGTGTTTTTGCACTGTCAGAAGTTTCATGACAGATAACACAAGGATGTGCGGTTTCAAAAGACAATGCGGAAAAAATAACACTTGGGGATGTCATCTTTTGTGTGTGAAAACGTTCTTCATTAATGCATAACAAGCTTTGTTAGGAACAGCCAAAAAAGCATCTACTGAACTGACTTTATTCTTATCGTCATGATGTCGGAAAACTCAACAGATACTTGTTGGTGGTTTTCGGTTCTTCCTGATGTTAACGACATTTTGAAACACAACAGATAACATCCAAAGTGTTATCTTTTACGCATTAGCTGTTGAAACCGCGCATCCTTGTGTTATCTGTTATGAAACTTCTGGAAGTGTGAGGCTTCCTCGCTTTCTTCTCCCGTCTGTCCTCCATTCATAGGTTGTTCGAGGAAGGCGGCTCTCTTCCTTACGAAGGATGGAAGAGAGTATATATATCGGATATATAGCCGGCAATGGCTTACCTTGTAGTTAGTAAATATTTCAAGCATTCAGACAAGTACATAGAGGCGACGCAAATGAGTATTTATATCGGACTTACTCAGGTATTTCCGACGCCTTCTTTTCAGCAACTCAATTACAGAAGGTTAACCTGTTTTTCTGCGTATTTCTGCATTGTTGACTTTCTGTTGCCAGCTTACATTCAAGATTCTGAGACTCATATTTCAAGATTCAGATTCAAGATTCAATTCAATATAATCTAAAAAACAGATAGCGGACAAGCCGATGGGTTGTCTTTACGTCAAAACATAATGTCATAAAAGAACAATCTACAAATATATACAATTTTGCGACATTTATACCGACGTCTTATGATAAGTATGGTCAATAACATGCTAGACTACGATTATATCGCTGAGCATTTCGAATGCGAGGTCCGCGTCTGTTAGTCTTTTGTTTATATTTGACTCTACCACCTGCTATTCGGCTAGTCTGTAATAAGTTAAATGAATTGGATTGCATTATGCTGAAATAAGCTTAACTAAACTTGGTCCTCTAGATCGGTGCCACGGTCATCGCTGGCGACACAAACTTAGCCGAGGCACTTGTTGCTAAAGGCTTGGCAACGGTCATCAGATATCGCCAGGATGACGATCAGCGATCATCACGCTATGACGAATTGTTGGCTGCTGAGTTGAAGGCGATCAAATCCAGCAATGGCATCCATAGTAAAAAGGAGGCACCCATTCACCGGGTCCAGGATTTCTCAGGGGTGAGTATTGTGCCGGACACTTTTCGGGTGAAGGAATCTCTCCCTATTTTGGTGCCTTAGAACGCCAAGTTTAAAGACATAAGGCGTATTCTCGCCGTTCCCCGAGGACTCATCGGGAAATCAAAGGGAACGACGAGAATAGAGGGAGTCACTCCACGAGGACTCCGCCTAGGGAAACAGCGAGAACACAGGGAATGCTTTGAAGATGGATTTTGTATGACAAAAAAAAATGCAGTTGACAAAATTAGTCTGGATCCACTTTACTTTTGGTTTTGTTTACACTGATTCTTTTTACTTAATTTTACATCGCACCAACACCAGCAAAAACTTTTTGATGATGGGGATGATAATCGGAGCATTCCCCGTCTGTGGGGAGCGAGAATACGGGAAGTGAGTCGCCGGGACAAACTAAAATGCGGGGACTCCTCAAGTGGAGTCCTCGGGGAACAGCGAGAATATGCCTATAGTGATGCAATGAGGGCAAAGACGTCGAATGAAACGAGTAGGAAAAGCTAGCTTAGTTAAAGGACCCGTCCTACCCTACCTATGTTACTGCTTCACCAATTATTCCGTTCATTAATTTTCAAAATGTCGGAACAGCGTCAGTTTTGTCTATCCTAATGGGACTTCAGCTGATTTTTCGATTATCAGTGTTTGTGTCTTCGAGGCAGATCAGACTCTGGCTTATTGTTTCCGAGGAGCTCATTGGCTTGAAATACCGGTTGTGCAAGTTTTTCTCGTGTTTGTCTTCAAAACCAAGGAGGCCGAACAAGGCTGAAAACAGCCGGAACGGGTTTGTTATCATGGAGAAACTCAGCAGAGTTTTAAAGAAGTCCCGTATGTTCGAAAATTAAAGGAGTCTTGTGTGTTATAAATCTGCTGCGACTTGCTCTTTGAAGTCAGCAAAAACGCTCCGATATCGATGAAGGATCGGTCATATCCCGCGAATTCAGTTCAAAAACAAGCAATCAAACTACCACGAAAGATAGGTGAGACAATATCACCAGTAGCAGTACAAATGCCAGAATTTTCTTTCAAGCATTCATTCTTTTATTGTACCGTCGGGGATGATACGATATGGTACATGACTCCGATATGATTAAAGTAAGGACCATCTCGCGTTCTACATTTCACCAACTACTTTCTTCTCTTTCCCAGTGGCGCTTTCGTAGAAAATCCCCCACTGCCATTCCTCCCTACCCAGACTGTTTTTAAATAAAATCCGGAATCGAATACGACCTTAACAAAAATCAAATCATTTAGGCGGCAGATTAAAAATCAGATGTAACAAGACAGTACTGATGCCTAAGGAGAGGGTTAATTGGACGATGTAAACAATTGTATTCAACTTTTTGCGACCATTCTATATTCTACGTTTCTGGACTTTATCCTCTTCTTAAAAAGAAAGACCTTCTTTCTCTCCGAAAAAGTTATTTTCGCTACTGTAAATTCCTTCTTTACCTCCCCCCTTGGCATCGGAATAGAGTAATTATTCGTAAGTACGGTGTTCCAGATACTTCGGAGAAATTAATAATGCTACACAGGAAGCTGTCGGGTTCAGCATACTCTCGGTTTTCACCACACCACCCCCTTACCCCCCTGTTTATGTGCTAGTGTTTTTGTATTTATAGTACTTTTAGTATTTTCTTCCTTTCTTTTTTTTTATTGTACTCCACTTGTTTTTCCTCTGGAATTTGTGGGTAAGAAATAAATTATTATTATTATTATTATAGTTCTAGGTTGTCATGTGTGATTGTTATAGTATGGGTTTCCCCTCGGCAACCAGGAATGAGTCTTGGGCTCGTTGAGCACGATACCTTAAAGGACCCCTCTTGCTTATTCTGCCTTTTTTAATATACCTATCTCCCTTATCAATCAATCAATCAAGTTTAATCCGAATAGCTAAAAGCTAGAAAAGGAATACAAATTTTCAAAAATATACAGACACACAAGAAACAAATTAACTAATACACTTACAAGAAATTACCAGAAATAAATGATGGAATGAACTACGTAAAAATTGGGTAGAAGAATTAGCGGGATATGGGGAAAACTTATTGCCAGTATTCCTCTCGGACCGACGCAGGGAAGACGGGAGGGGAGGGGGGAATAGATGGTTCATCTGGGGACAACACGTTATCTTAGCTCCAAATTTGTTTGAAAGAGTATTTATGGAATTATAAGCTTCTAAAATCTTCACCTTTCTTCATTCTTTTGTTTTGTACCTACGAATTTTTAACGCTTTCTCGGCCGTGCATAGTTTTGCCGGTTCCACAACGCAAGGTTTGCCAGAATTTTGAAAGTCCGCTGGCAACTGTTTCACACACAAGGATATGAGAATCTCTATTTTTGACTTCTTTCATTTGCTCAGTTTTCTTACTTTTTAACCACGGCGCGTTCAGTTTTCAAATGTTTTGCGCCCAGCCGCCGCGTCGGAGAGCAGGGAGGCTGGATGGAATCGACATGCGCTGACAAGAAAATGGCTAAATTCGGATAGCAAGTAATTGTATTTTCTATAAACGTTTTTCCTATCCATTTCATAGTAGAAAGATCTTTTCTAGTAAGAGTTGTGCTTTAAGCACAGTGTGTAGAACTGGGAAAATGTTTATAAATCCGGATTCTGGATTTATCCAGATATTATTATTGATATTTGTATATATATATTTATTGATATTTGTAAAGCATTTGACTCAATTGACCATGGGATTTTGCTTAATAAAGTGAAACAGTATGGCATTGAAGAAAAGACACATGATTTTTTTGCTTCTTACCTATCCAAGAGAAGTCTCTCTTGTAGGCAAGTTGGCGAATTTTCTGATGAATTTCCTGTAGAATTTGGAGTACAACAGGGGTCTGTCCTTGGACCCACTTTGTTCCTACTTTACATTAATGACCTTCCAGAATATATGCCTTTCGTCATAGTTATCATGTTTGCGGACGACACTGTGATTTTTGGTTCGCATTCAGATTTGATGCAGTTGTTTAGTGTTCTTAATTCAGCTCTTACGATTGCTTCTGACTGGTTTACATCTAATTTACTAGCTGTAAACGCGCGAAAATGTCGCTACATGCTTTCCACCCGGCTTTTCTCCCGGTCTGGTTCAGTTTCAGTTTTCTGGTAAACTTTTTCTTTCTGGCACTGAACTTCTAAGATCTTCTAATTTTAAATATCTTGGCCGTATCCTTGATGAAAATCTTTCTTTTAAGCCGCACACCGATGCTTTGGCTCTTAAGTTGAGCCGAAATGATGGTATGCTCTCCTGCCTCAAACATTGTCTTCCACAATTCATACATCGATTGATTTATTTCTCCCTGGTCCATTTTTATCTTTCATATTGTACTTCAGCTTGGGCTTCTACTTTTTTGAAACATATTAATCGGATTCAAATCCTACAAAACAAATCAATTAGAGCTATTTATGGTCTTCCATTTTCTTCATCAGTTTCTCATATTCTGCCTCGTCTTTTTATTTTAAATGTCCGTCATATTAGAGACTGGAATATAGCAACACTTGTTTACCGTCATCTTCTAGAAGATTCACTACCCGCTGATTTTAAAAATCTTGTTTGCCTGAACAGTTAATTTCATGACTATAACACAAGACGGTCCAAGGCGGTCCAATCTGTCTACCATTTGTTATCCTTCTACAAGGTCTAGCTTTTCTATTCGTCATACAGGTGTAAAAGTATGGAATTCATTGCCTCAAACTGTCAGGGTGTCCGAAGATAGGAAAGTTTTTAAAAGAGCTCTAAAAAGATTTATGTTATCAAGCAATTATATTTCTTCTGTCTGATTTCATTGATTCATTTTTGTTTGGGTTCGGAGGAAGATCAGACCCATGTCGCAAACCTTTTTTCTTTTTCTTTTTTTTCTTTAGTCATCTGTCTGTTGTCGTTAATTCTCATGTTGTCCTCAAATTTTAGTGTTGAGTTGTTCGTTTGTTTTTTCTTTACAATGCCTTAGACTAGAATTGTATTAATATTTTTTACAAACCCATCAGAATTAGTGAAGCGTCGTGTTGTATGCCACTGGCATGTCTGATGCTTTTAAGAAACACCAGGTTTATTTATATTTGCCATTAAAATTGTACCTTACCTTACCTTTATCCGATTCCGGACCATCTCTGCCCGCACCGATTTATTGTTTCGTGTGAATGTTTGTCTACTTTTCATAATTGCTCCATTCTTTTAGGACCCAACCAAGGCCAAGCAGTTCCTTCCGTTCTTGCAACGCGCGGGACGCTCCGAAGGACTCGTCGAATTCGTTGCCAGTGGATCTCGATTAAGACTTTACATTCCAAAAGAAACATGTCAGATTACATTCTTGCTCAACGGTAAGTCGCAGAGGATTCCTGCCGTATCTCAGAGCTTGTTATCTTACCTCAAATACTCTATATGCCTAAGTCCATAATACGCCAGTGACCCTCAGGAAGAACGAGAAAACCTTACTAGCGACTCAAACTAAGCAACTCAAATCCCGTGTCAAACAATCACGGCGATCTTCGGGAGCAGCTGTGATATTAGGTGAGTTTAGGTGATACCGGCTATTTAAGGTGATACCGCTTTTGGCTCTTCCACTGGGTACCCGGCGATTTTGCATCGGTAAGGAGAGTTAGTCATCAAGAGTATTACCGTTTGTAGATAGTGAACTGATAGACGAAATGCTCCTCAGCCGGGATTTGAACCCAGGACCCTCTGCTTACAAGACTGTCACTCTACCACTGAGCTACCGAGGGGCTTGTGAACAGAGTTTCCTATGGCCGGCTTCTACCAGACTATTGTAGTGGTTTGCGAACTCTGTTCACAAGCCCCTCGGTAGCTCAGTGGTAGAGTGGCTGCCTTGTAAGCAAAGGGTCCTGGTTTCAAATCGCGGCTGGGGAGCATTTTTGTCTATCAGTTCACTATTAAGGTTTCCATTTCAAGGGCGCCTTCCCCATTGAAATTATATCTTTGGTTTTATTTGGTTTGCACCATGAGACCCCGTCTTGTGGGTCCGGGTTTGTCTACGTGGCTCCAACAAGGGAGTCCTAGACTTCTAAATTATACTCGAAAATTTTTTTATGGTATTGGTCACGGTTGTCCCTTGTGTAAAGCGACATCAATATTAAGAGTATTACATTAAATCACATTGTCCAGCGACAAAGGTGCCAATGCTCCTGTAGAGTCGCTGGTAGTCTGATGATTTTTTTTTTATTGGATTTTCTGATTAGTTTATTTATAGACAACTTATTTATAGTGGAGGTATGCTTCTTTCAACACCTGTACCAGGGATATTTGATGGTGCAAAACGGATATGTCAGCTGAATTTTATTGGAGCTATATTTCGTCCCTTCTTGGCAAGGGTTCTCTTCAGGCTCAAAACCGCTGAAAAGTTCAGCTGACGTATCCGTTTTGCACCATCAAATATGATTCGCAGTCAGCTTGGGCTGAAGGAATATTTATGTACCAGTGAGCACTTAAATGTTCGTAATCTATATATAAGCAACCCGATGAAAAATTTTCGAGGATTAGTTGGATGCAGTTGCACGAAAAGTAGCATGCAGTAGTAACTGTTGCCACTGCATGCTACGACTAGCAAACTGGATGCTATTGCAGCAAGATTGGATGCTATCGCGTACTAATACTTAAGATTAACCCAGTCGGAGGCATGTTAAGTCAAAGTATTCCATACTACCACATATCAATACATGAAACTTTTTCGTACAACTATAGTCAAATAATTTTTCATCGGTAATGCGGCTTTTAAGAGCTTCTATTGCTTTTTTATAGCCTTTTCTAAGCACAAATCTTACTACAGTTGGTCTTTTCACGACAAAATAGTTCAGAAGTATTGTTTTCGAGAAGATCATTACTTTCGATGAGAAATTAGCGATTTTTTGTTTGCGCTTGTCCATGCTATCCAGCCTTTTTCCCTCTCTGACACGGTAACTGGACGCAAAATATTTGAAAACTGAGAGGGCCTTGATTAAAAAGTGGGAAAACCATGCAGAAAAACCAGTCCAAAAAAGAAACTGTTTTGGACTTGTTTTTTATGGTCTATGCCATGCCTTCCAGAATGAAAATAATACTTTGAAGCTTCTCACATCTTAGTTTGTGAAAGTTTGGTTGACGGACCTTGAAGCTTGCGACGAAGTTTGCGCTGCCTGACGGTCAAAACTCGGCTAGGCCGAAAATGCGCTAGTAAGTGGTTGTGCAAAACGAAATAATTGTGAAAGGCGTATCTTTTTCAGTTTTTTTCTGAATTTTGAATATCTAATTTCAGCGCTTGGTAGTTTATATAATAGTTTTTGTTCTCCCTCTGTCTGCAACCTTTCCGGAATTTTCGGTATTCTGAGGCTAAAAGGTTTAAAACGTATCAGAACTTATTATTTCAAATATTGTAAATTTCTCCGACGTTATAGGAATTCCCGTAGAACTGCAACTTTTTTGCCATCTGACCCTTGTGCAGAGTTATCTTTAATTGCCCAGGACCTTCACGTTTCTGCCCTTGACCATTTCTCCGCACTCCATCTAGGAAGAAGATTTTTTAGACCCGAGTAGTCCCTTTTCTTTTCTTCTTTTAAATGTTTATTTTTTGATCTCGTGCATTTACTACATTATTCAAAGCTCGGTGTATTTTTTCCTTTTTTTTTGTCTATACTGCACCATTTCCTCTCCTTAGGTGCGTTAATAAAATCATCATCATCATACTATAAATCCTATAGGGGAGCTTGGGATAATTTGAAAGGCAGAATAAGCAAGACGGTCTCTTAAAGGACATGTCTTACTTATAAAACTAACGCAGCCTACTTCCATAATCACTCCATATATTTCTAAACCTGGAGACCCCAATTTCATACGGTACATTCTAACCCCCTAACAAAACCACTGTGATTTTCTCACTTGCCGTGTTTTGCTACCTTCGATGTGTATGTGTAGCGAAAAGTTTTTCCATCAGAAAAACTTATGGTTTGTATTTACATATGGTTTGTATTTACGATTTACATAACTTATAAAACTTATAGGTTATGTAAATTGTTTCTCTGTTTTCGCTATAAGCCAACGCGGTCTCGCAAAGGCTCAAAACAGCCAAAACCGTGGGTTATTAGTTGAAAGCACAGCCTAGCTTTTAAGTATTCAAATATTTTGAAATACTTTAAGTTGAAGAGTAAATATAAATAAGGCGAGGGGTCCTGTAAGAATTAATGAATGCAGTTACGGAAGTAGGTTATATTGACATTCACGATGTTTCCTTTGAGGGGTTCTTTAAAGGTCCACTGAATAGGACTAAAATAAATGTAGATGGCACTTTACACAAGGGACTTGTACCGTGACCAATTCCATAAAAAAAATTTCGAATATAATTTAGAAGTCTAGGATTTAGAAGTCTGGGGTTGTGAACTGTTAGATGAATTTGCCTTTCGTCGGGATCACTGTTCCCATGGCCGGCTTCTACCAGACTATTGTAGTGGTTTGCGAACTCTGTTCACAAACCCCTCGGTAGCTCAGTGGTAGAGTGACCGCCTTGTAAGCAGAGGGTCCTGGGTTCAAATCCCGGCTGAGGAGCATTTTTGTCTATCAGTTCACTACTTATAAAATGTAACATAAGAAGTTGTATTCCGGTCTTACTTGGTCCGCTATAGAAGCGCTCAGTTGAATGCCCAGTTGATTGATGATGAAAATTCATCAGTTTGAGCTTGGTCACACTAGGCTCATTTCCTGGCTTTTTGGGTTGCAAAAGTAGAAAAAAAGGAAAAATACGACTAATTCTGAATGTCGTCGTTTTAAATTCAGGAGATCAGTTAGAGCAAAACAGTGTGTATAATTATGTTACAGGCATCTTAATTGACCCCTAATTGCAGTCTGCCCATCATCCCCAAGCTGCCACAAAGCCCATCAAATCTCACGTCCCGTAGGGATGTTCAATTGCTTGTCGAATAGGCGGTTTTTTGAGCCCAGTGTGACCAAGCTCTTTGTCTTCTGTAATTTCTTGTGGAGGACGAAGGTTCAAATCTCAGCCATGACATCCCTTTTGCTTTCAGGTATCTCATGCCCTAGAGCCACCAGGATGGTCCCTGCAGCCGCTGGTTTGCCGACAGAAGCTGAGCCGTTTGGTGATGAGGCTTTGGCCTTCACGAAAGAAATGTGCCACCAACGGGAGGTCCACATTGAGGTCGAATCTATCGACAAGGGCGGCAATTTCATTGGCTGGCTCTGGGTAAGGATTCCATAATTTCTAAGTGAACTGAAGACAAAATTGTTCCTCCTATGGGATTTGATCTCATGGCCTTCGTGACGTACTTCACAGGGTTCGTGCGGCTCTGGAAATCAGGGAAAAGTCAAAAGTTCTCTATTTGGAAGAACGGTGCACCATTGAGTTTTCGTTTTAGGACAGAAATTCTTTGGGTTTCAAACACGTTAAAAGTCGGAAATTGTACGGGACTATAGCTAAATTTTTCCGGAAAAAAGGCAGATTAAAAAAATTTCGCATGCGGCGCTTGGTTTAACTTGTCTTAGTACAGTCGCCGGAAGCTTCACTTTTTAGCAAAAGGTAAAATGAAAAGCCGAATATGTGAACTTTAATATACCAAAGGAATAATCTCAACTGATGCATTACAGTTAGTTTACACACAAATTTTGCCTGCGGCGCATTTTGTAGTATTCTTTATTTGGAAGAACTGTGTTTCATTTAATTGTCGTTTTAGGATTGAAATTCGTGGGGGTCGGAAATACGTTAAAAGCTAGAACTTGTATGGTAGGTATAGCTAAATTTTTCCGGAAAAAGGCAGATTTAAAAAGTTTCGCCTGCGCCGCTTAGTTTACTTGTTCTTGATACAGTCGTTGGAAGCTTCGCTTTTTAGCGAAAACTAAAATGAAAAGCCAAATATGTGAACTTAAAATACAAAATTACATCAGAGGAATAATCTCAACTGATGCATTACAGTTAGTTTTAGCCCGGTTCTGTTCTGTGCTCGCGGGAAACGTACGCCGTTGCCGCTGTCAATCCTCTGGTTCAACTTCGGGGAAGGAAACAAACAAACAAACAGACAGGTTTGTTTCCTTCCCCGAAGTTGAACCAGAGGATTGACAGCCTGACGAGGACCCTTGCCAAGAAGGGCCGAAATATCGCTGACGAAGAATCGTAGCTGACGTATCCGTTGTAAACATTGTTTGAATAAATGTTTCAAAGTCAGCTTGGGCTCAAAGAATATTTACTAATAAACAGCTGACTGTTAAAGATAAATTAGCCTACTAAATCTGCAACGGAAAAAACAAAGTTGAAAATGCTCAGTGCAAAACGTAAATGCTAAATGCTAGTTTATTTAGTGGCGATAGGGGATGCAGTTCCTCTGAGACCGACGTACGGATAACGATGAGCGTGTTCCACCCAGCCACACCCGGTCTGGTCGGGCCAATCACGTCACAGAGGTCGTATTTAGCCGGAGCTGGTAGACTCGGACTCTGGACTCGTCTCGAGAGGCCTTTTTCAAGGGCTCGGACTCGGATTTGCTGGTCTCGCAGCAGCTCTGTATTTAGCTCCCGAGCGTGGTAAGCAAATAGTTACTGTTAGTTACTATTTCAAGAAAGTTGGAACGGAGATGGGCGAATCCGATCATGAAAGGATTCTGAGTCCGAATCCAGGGCTAGGTACGAATCCGAATTCCAATCAACCATTTCATGCTGGGGGTTAGAATGCGACCTTAAAGAATCGAATCATGTACATAGGTTACAGTTGTAAAATCAGTTGTGACAAAAAGCACTGATGCCTAAAGTCAAATGAGGCGTTATGTAAACCATATTCTAGGTTTTCATGTGTTCTTGTTATAGTATGGGTCAGCCCAATACCTTAAGCATAGTGTGTAAAAATGTGGAAGATTTTAGAAACTGGAGCGGATTCGCAAGATTGAAGGTTTAAAGCCCGAATCCGAATCCAGCCCGACAAGCAGAAGGATGGATTCGAATCCGGATTCGGATTCGCTTTTTTGGCAGGATTCGAATCTTCTGCTTGTCGCGCTGGCTTCGGACTCGGGATTTCAAACCCACAATCTAACGAACACGCTCAAATTTCTAGTCTTCACCCTTCCAGTTGTCGTTTTCACAATTTTACGCAGTGTATTTAGGCGATCCATATTTTTGGTCTCCACCACCGACAATCCTCAATAATTTATCACCTGCTTTTTTGTCACCTCTGATTTTTATTTTTGTTAAGGTAGGATTCGAATCCCCAACATGAAATGGTGGATTCGGATTAGGATTTGGATTAGTACGTAGCCCTGGATTCGGATTTGGATTCGAGTCCTTTCATGATAAGATTCGCCCATCTCTGATATTCATATGATACAAACAAACAAAAAACGAGGAAGTATTCTTGTCCTATAGGTCGAAGGGAAGAACCTCTCCGTTGAGCTAGTCGAAGAAGGATTGGCTAAGGCTCACTTCTCGGCGGATAAAAGCCCCTACCTCAAGCACATTCAAGTTGCTGAGGAAAACGCCAAGAGGAGAAAAGCCAAGGTATTTTATTTTTTACTTGATTTTACTTTATTTCACTTTTTTCTCTCCTAGCCCAGAGCGAAGTAGCACTAGGAAGTAGCGCCAAGACCTATCCTTTCCATGCAGCAGAAACGGGCCATACTCGTAGCGCCGCCCACTACGCTGGGGGCTTTCAAAGCGAGACAAACTCGCGAGTTAGAAAATTCCTAGAACAGCTAAGATGCGGTCTGCACACACCGAGGAAACAGGGGTGGCTACATCATTTTTTGATGAGTTCAGAATATTAGGTTGTCGTGGCCAGCCAGAGCAAAATAACACTAGGGAGTAGCACCAACACCTATGCTCTCAGTGCTTTGCAAACGGGCCATACTCGGCAGTGCCGCCCACTACGGTTGCGGCATTTAAGCGGGACAAACTTGTGAGTTTATAAATTTCTAGTAAAGCCAAAGGTGCGGTCTGAACAAACCAAGGAAACAATCGAGGCTGTATAAAAAAAGATGACCAACTTTTATAAAAAAAAAAAAAAAAAAAAAAGCTTCGGTAGCCCTCCAAACCCACAACCTGTACCCATTTTTTAACAAGTGAAAAACATAGTGCGTAAATAAATGGTAGAAACGTGAAGTTCCTGGCATTTCGTTTTTGCCTTCACGTTTCTACCATTTCTCCGCATTCCATCTAGGAAGAAGATTTTGTAGACCCGATCACTCCCTTATCTTTTATTAATGTTTATTTTTTCATATTGTGCATTTACTACATTATTGAACGCTCAGTGTGTTTTTTTTCCATTTCTTTGTATGTACTGCGCTATTTCCCTCTTCTGAAGTGCGAAAACGAAATGCAGTTATACGGGAATTCCTATGACGAACTTTAATCATCAGCTGATTTTCATAAATCATAATCTTTAGAAAAAAAAATCGTATAGGGTTGTAATCAAGTTTGTACTTTCAGATTTGGTCAGCGTACGTAGAGGAGAAACCAGTGGTAACTGAGGTTGAAGACTCCCAGGAAACGGAACGGAAAGTTAACTACAAAAGCGTCGTCATCACCGACGTTAGTCCGGAACTGAAGTTCTTCGTCCAGTTCAACGAAGAAGGACCGAAGCTTGAAAGCTTAATGGCCCAACTCAGAGAGGAGTTCGAGACCCATCCACCTCTCGCTGGCGCATACAATCCAAAAAAAGGTAAGGCATCAGGGTTTCATGTGTGTGTGTGTGGGGGGGGGGGGGGGTAAGGGACAGGCTGCACAAGGGTCAAGGAAATACTGAATGGGGTCCGGGTTCCGCTAGTCTTCGACAAATAGGAGTAGTTCGAGACCCATCCACCTTTCGCTGGTGCATACAATCCAATAAAGGGTAAGGCATTAGGGCTTCGTGTGTGGAGGGGGGGGGGGGGTAAGGAAGAGGCTGCATAAGGGACAAGGAAAGAGTGAGTGAGGTCCGGATCCCGTTAAGCTTGGACACAGGGATGTAGTGCTTCTGGAGTCACACAGGGTCAATCTTGAATGTTATATGAAAGGCTTCTGAAGCCTTTCAGAAGCCTTTGGGGATTTACTTCCCACGCATGGAACCCAGTGTAGCAAGATAATATTTACTCAACTATTCAATCTCTCAATCCTAGCTAGGGAGAGGGGAAGAAGAATCGAAACCTGTAAGCTTTATGCGTCCAGGGGGAGTGTGTAGCTACTTGTATATGGCCTTTGGCTTCGAATACAGTTATTATAATACTTCGCTGGCTGACAATACCTCGACAACCCCTTGGCAAAGTACAAATCAGTTTCTTGGTTTTTCTCTTGCGATTACACCGCAGCGGGAATTGATCTGTCTGTTCGCGTTCATCATCTGGAGAAAAAGTACTGGATTACGTCACTCATCGACGTCAGGGTAAGCGGGTTTTTGGGGGCCAGAAATCGATACCGCAATTCTCTTATACGCATGCCAAGGCTTGTGTAAACGCTGAACTTCCCGCTTCAAGTAAAAAGGAAGCAAAGATAACACAAAAAGAAAAGATAGAGGAAGAAAAACTGAACTGCACTAAAAGAAATAAGACTACAGCACTAGAGATGGGTAAATCCGAGTCCGGGTTCGGATTCTAATCCAGGATTCGTCCTTCAGCCTTCTGAATATAAGGTTTGAAGCCAAGCTGACCATTCATTACGAAAGAAATAGAAAACCATGATTTTGGGTTTTTTTCTTGATCAGCTAATTATCCCTCTAGGATGATGTGCGAGGGATAAATATAAATTCGGATATTTCGGTTGTACTTCCGGCAAACCGTCCTCAGTGAAAAAAACAAACAACTAAATCATAAAATCCAACACAATACCAACAGAAAAGTGATGCGGAACCAACAAAACATACAACGATATGGGACTAAAAACCAGAAGGACGATGCTGATTGAAACGACAAACAAAGTCAAATAAAAAAAAAACAAATATAAAAATGTGCGTGTTAAAAGTGTATATATACAAATCTGTGATTATTTTACAGTTCTGAATTCTGCGTCTATTTACAACTTTAGCTCTTTTTATGGCACTTGCAGCTCCGTTCAAGTGCCATATACCGATCACTTTTCAGTCTGTCTGTCAGGCCACTAATCTCGAGTTAGGGTACTTCCAGATGTGCTAGGACGATGAAACTTGGCAGGCATATTAGAGACCCTACCAAACTAACTTGGAAATAGTCACTTCCCCGATTCAACCACCATGGGGGGAGTAGAGGGAGGGAGAATCCGGAATATTGACGTATTTTTAAGTTTTGAACGGGGAATCGGGTCTTAATGAAACTTGATAGTTGGAAAGACCTCGTGTCTCAGATGTCACACTTCACGTCCGGAATGGATCGGGTGACTTTGGGGGAGCGGGGTAACCGGAAATCGTGTGTCATATTCCGAGTGGATGCATCGGGATGAAACTTGGCGGGAAGAACAAGCGCAAGCCCTAGAGACATAGTTGACAAGACCGGGCCGGATCCGGGACGGAGGGTTCCGGAATTCCGGTGATCCTGACCTAAGATACTTACACATGTGCTAGGACGATGAAACTTGGTAGTCATATTAGGGGCCCGACGAAACTAACTTGGGAATAGCCACTTCCTTGATCCGACTACCGTGGGGAGAGTGGAGGAGGAGGAATCCGGAATATTTACGTATTTATAACTTTTGAACGGGGAATCGGATCTTAATTAAACTTGATATTTGGAAAGACCTCGTGTCTCAGATGTCCCATTTCAAGTGCGGACAGGATCCGATCAATGTTGGGAGGGGGGGAGCGGAAATTTTGTGACACGCTTGGAATATAACAATTGGGATAAGACTTGGTGGGAAGAACAAGCGTAAGCCCTAGATACATCAGTGATAGAACCGGACCGGATTCGGTCAGTCTGGGGGAGTTGGACGGGGGTCTTGAATTCCGTTGATTGCAGTTTAAGGTAGGCTATTTCCAGGTGTGCTAGGACAATGAAACTTGGCTTGAACATTATAGACTTGACAAGATTGGCTTAGAATTGTCACTTCCCAGATCCTGCCATCCCTTAAAGTACTCATCTTAACCGCAAAGTCAAAAAATTTACTTTTACGCAAAACCTATATTTTCATGATCCCCTTGAGCCAATGACCATTTTTGGATGATTACAGATTTTTTTTTTTTTTTTACCAAACGAGACAGTCTCGTGATTTCCAAGGATCTATCGTCATTCTTATTTACAAAGTCTTGCAAGTGCCATATGAGCTTCCAGCTCTTGTTTTTAGAATCAGACAAAATTTGACTAGAAAATCTCTTCGTGTCGAGACGATTAGAAATAGCCCTCCTCTTTATGTCAATCTGGCATGCGACTCAGCATGTCATTTTTTTTCTTTTTTTTATGCCATAGCTTTTCTGGATACTTATTTTGTAGCATTCGATTCTATCACCGCGAAAACTGGGTTGGTAACTAATAATGCGACTTGTTTCAGGTGAATTATGTGCCGCCAAGTTCGTCGATGGAGAGTGGTACCGCGCACGCGTAGAGAGGCTTCAAGGCACCCAGGTTCACCTTCTGTACGTGGATTACGGCAACCGAGAGGTGTCAACTGCCGCACGCTGCGCCAGTCTACCCGGCGTCTATCAAACCCCGCTGCCTTTTGCCAGGGAATACACTCTTGCATACATCAGTCTTCCAGTTGATGTAAGTATGACGAAAAACTTTTTCTCTTAAAGTTTAACTGAAAAGGACTGAGGAAGGACAATCTAGTTATCCATCAGTCATTCACTTAATTGGCTTGAAGACCGGACGAAAATGCCCTGCTTTGTTGCTCCGCTATTCACGAATAATTGATTTTCAAATAGTGGAATTTCCGTGTGATTTGTGGTATCTCTATGCCCTAGTATTTTTGTTGTATGCCTTACGAGAAAGATTTATGATTCTTTTTTTGTTCAGGCACTAAGCAAGTAAGCAATTTTCACCAATCTCACCGCTGCCGACTGAAAAGCCGCGTTTGTGCTGAGATTAAAATTTCCCGCGCCATAGTAGAATTTACGTTGTGGGGACGTGCGCAGATATTCTGAACGTCACAACCAGAGCAGATAGTGGAAAACAAAAAAATCCCTTTGCAGAATCCAAATAATTCAGTGTATCCAATTAAATGACACAAAAATAAGTTGGCTTTTCAGTTAAACTTTAAAGTTTAACTAAAAAAGGGCTGAGAAAGGATAATCTAGTTACCCATCACTTATTAGTTGCGTTTTTTATTGAAGTTTGAAGTTACGTTCAAACTCGAAGGTCTCTACTTAAATACCGTTTTTGGTCGCCAGTCACAGATTCTTTGTCCTTGAAACTCTGAACGTCGAACTCCTGGAGCTAGCAAGTTTGAAGTTTGCTTGAATCGCCGAAGAAACGTCGACCGGGCAAGGATCGCCGGAGTCGTATAGAACACTAATTAAGCACTTAAAGTTTAACTGAAAAGCAAACTTATTTTCGTATCATTTAGTTGAGTACACTGAGTTATTTGGATTCTGCTAAGAGATTTTCTTATTTACCACTATCTGCTCTAGTACTGAGGTTCAGAATATCTACGGCTATCCTCACAGCGCAAATTCTACTATGACGCGGAATATTTGAATCTGAATACAAACGCGACTTTTAAGTGGGCGGTGAGAAGCTTGGTGAAGATTGCTTAGTGCCAGAACGAAAAAATTCCATAAATAATTTCCGTCAAGCATACGAAGTAGGTAGTACCACAAATCTGACAGGGAAATTCCACTATTTGAAAACTGATTACTCGTGAATAGCGGAGCCACGAAGTAATGTATTTTCATCGGGTCTTCAAGCATCTGAATTAGTGAGGGGTAAAAAGACTTTCCCATCTCTGCCTTTTTCAGTTAAGCTTTAAACACTAATTAAGACGACGTTCGGAAACGGAACTTAAGCAACGGGCAAACAACTTCGATAAAAAAAACGCAACTGTTCAATGAAAGAAGCTTGCTAAACTGGTGAAAATGCGTTACTTAGTTGCTCCGCTCTGTACGAATAATCAATTTTTTTATATTGGAATTCCCTGTCGGATTGTTGTTACCTCTACGCGCTTGTTCCTGTGTAGTATATGCTTGGCGGAAACAGCTTGAATGAAAAAATGTTCACGCAGTGAGCTACCTCCGCAAGCTGATCACTCAATTTTCCAGCGTAATAGCAGAGATTTGCGTTGTGAAACAGACGTAAATATTCTAAGCATCACACCAGAGCAGATAGTGAAAAATAATCACTTAACGCAGTCCAAATAATGCAGTGTATTCAGTTAAATGATACTATACAATAGTAGAAAAGTAATTTATTCACTCACACTTTCACGGTTACAAAACCAAAATTGGTGAGTATTGTCATAACATAAACATTTAAAAGCACGTACAAATGGTCAAAGGCTATTTAAATTTCAACAATCTTTGGTATAAAACTGTTTTGGTAACAGCTGTGTTTGGCCGCTACTGGTTGGAATATTGGGACCTTCGTAGAGACTGCTCGCTCTTGCCTTTCCCTTACATTGTTGTATGGGGGAGGGGGAAATTCATTGTAGATGGGTACGAAATAAGTTTTTTTTACCGATCTCGAGGCATAGGTTCAGTCTCCGTTTCTCCAATGTATCAACTGTGTATGTTCTTAGAAGAAGGGAGTAGGGTACTTTTGGGCCTTTGTGGATAATATGGAGAGCGCGTTTTTGGATTCTTTCAATACGTGAGTTTTGATCTGCAGTTAGACCAAAATGCCACACTGCGCATGCGTACTCCATTAATGGTCTTATGAAAGAGGTATAAATCCTGAGGATGTGTAGACTCGGGACATTATGCTTTGATAAAAGCTTTAACATGTTCAGGCTTGAGTTTGCCTTACGGAGTATTTTTACTGTATTATCTTCCCAATCTAAAGTCTCAGTAATAACTACTCCAAGGAGTTTTTAGTTTTTTTACAGCCAAATTTTCAATGAGCTTTGGTTCAAATTGCGGGGGTGATTTTAAAAATGAAACAGATAAAACAGCGCTTTTTTCTTGGTTAACTTGCATATCGGACAAAGACGCTTCATTATTTTGAATGTCTTCGATGATTGCTGCTGCTAAACTTTTTATATGACGGTAGCATACTTCAATAGTACTCAAATCGTCAACATACTTCCACCGATCCGGCAGATCCTGTGCAATTTCATTAATCATAACCAAAAAAAGGAAAGGTCCTAAAAGAGTACCTTGAGGTACACCACAAAAAATGGGAACCGGGTCAGAAAAAACACTTTTATATTTAGTCATTTGTTGTCTTTCGTATAGGAAACTAGCAATTATTCTAATTATATGAGGGCTTACTTTGAATTGACTAGAAAGTTTACCAATTAAAATCTTATGGTTAATGAGATCGAAACCTTTACGAAAATCAATTGCAATCAAATTTATCCATTTTCCTGGTTCTTCAAGATTTTTCAGAATAAAGTCAATTAATTGTATTAGGTAATGGGTAGTAGAGGATTTAGGTATGTTACCGAATTGCCGTGGATCTATTTTTGATAAGATCTCGTTTTTAAGCCACGTTGCAACGAAACTTTCATAGATTTTGCTAAAAACAGGTGTTAAAGTGATTGGTCGAACCCCATTGAAATCGATTGTGCAATCACAGGATTTTGCAATGCAGATACAGAAATAAGTTAACTTATCAGTTAAACTTTAATGTTATTACTGATATTGCATGTGTGTAACCTATGCAGGCCCGTATCCAGGAATTTTTTCCGGTGGGGGGGGGGGGGGGGGTTGCCTGCTGGTCGGACAAAAAAGTACAAGAAACACATATATCAGAGGGGAAAGCGTATAAAATGATTATTTTTGTATGTTTGGGGGGGGGTCAACCCCCTACCTCCTCCCCCCCCACCTCCCTGGATACGGCCTTATACCTATGTATATTCTTTACAACTCGTTACATTCAAATAGAGCAGAGTAAATGAAAGAAAAAGTAGAGAGAAATAGAGAGATAAGATCCGATTCACTCAAAATATCTACAAAACCACAAATGAAAAAGCACGAAGTGCGAACTATCGTACTTCGACAAAATGCCTGTCGGGCGTTACATTTGATCTTTAAACGGCCTGTTTTACCTATAATACTAACGCAACCTACTCCACATTCACGCTATGTATTTCTAAACCCCGAAACCCCAATTTCATACGGTATATTTCTGACCCCTCTAACAAAACCACGGTGAATTTCTCACTTGCCGTGTTTTGCTACCTACGTTGTGTATCACACTGTCGATGGTTGTCTGCGAGAATTTTTTCCATCAGAAAAAATGGTTATGTGAATTGTTTCCTTGCTGATACTGATACTGATACTGATACTTTATTGTACATCATAATTACAAAACATTCAATAAGGCGGTTGTACATAATAAAGCAATAGTCAAAAAATGATCAAACAGAATAAAAACCCTAGACGATTAAAACATTAAAGGGAAATAGTTAATCAATTGTTCAAAACTTCAACAAAAGATGGTACAAAGCTCTTTCTGTAGCGATCGGTTCTTGTACAAACAGGGTTAAGAACCGGAACTTTTTGTGCTACAGCTCGAGGTAGTCGAGGTTTTGGCGGGCAATATGGGGTAGGAAACAGGTGCTCAAAACATGAGTGGGAACGCAGACTGTTCCCGAAACCAGTACAAAGCTTTAGCTTTCGCTACAAGTCAACGGGTCTCATCAAAGACTTAAAACAGCCAAAACCGTGGGTTATTTGTTGAGAGCGCAGCCTAGTTCTAAAGTATTCAAATATTTTAAATACTGTAAGTTGAAGAGTAAATAGTGCGAGGGGTCTTTTAAAGGTACAAAAAAAAAATCGTTAACACTCTTTATTGGGAAGAAAAACAATGGAATAGGCCCAGGTTTCAGTTCTGCTTTAATTACAGGAAGAAGATATCAAAGAAGCCGTTCAAGCTTTCACCGAGGACACAGCAAACAAGTCCCTACTCCTCAATGTTGAATACAGAGTTGGTGGAGTGGAGTACGCCACTGTTTATGACGAGGCAACAAAGACTGATCTGGGTAGGGAGTTGGTCGCCGATGGTCTCCTGAAGGTTGATCTTAGAAGAGAGAAGAGGCTACAGAAAGTGGTGAGTACTGAGAGAACAAATTTGTGTTTTAACAAATTTAGAAAAAATGAGGTTTAAAGTATCTTTCATTTGGAAATTTCAGTGCGATTTGCAACGCATAAGCTAAGTATGATGTAACGAAAGAACAGAACCGATCGCAAGCAACATCGCCCTTAAAGGTAAAAGGTAAGGTACAACTTTAATGGCAAATATAAATAAAACCTGGTGTTTCTCAAAGCATCAGACATGCCAGTGGCATAAAAAACGACGCTTCACTAATTCTGGTGGGTTTGTAAAAATTATTAATACAATTCTAGCCTAAGGCATTGTAAAGAAAAAACAAGCGAAGGACTATCACACATCAACATCATCACTAAAATTTAAGGACAACACAGGAATTTACGACAACAGACATATGACTAAAGAAAAAACGAAAAATAAAAAAGGTTTGCGACATGGGTATGATCTGATCTTCCTCCGAGCACAAACAAAAATGAATCAATTAAATCAGACAGAAGAAATATAATTGCTAGATAACATAAATCTTTTTAGAGCTCTTTTAACAACTTTCCTTACCTATAATACTGACGCAACCTACTTCCGTAATCACTCCGTATATTTCTAGACCCGGAGACCCCAATTTCGTACGGTACATTCTAATTAAAAATTTAAATTATTTCTTTATTTTTTTTGTATTTAAATTTATATTTTCTAGGTACGTGAATACCAAGCTCAACAGGACCAAGCGAAGAGGCGTCATTTGAACATTTGGCGGTATGGCGACATCACTGATGACGATGCTTCCGAATTCGGAATCCGGCGGTAATTCACCGGAGAACGTGCCTAACACCGGAAATATCTGGAATATCCTAGTTCTGAGCCCTTCAGAGAAAAGTTAAAGAGTGGAAGAGTGTAGTTAAGCTTGAAGTCTCCATCTGTGACCCGTTACGAGTTATATCATAAGATACCGATACGCGTTACGACGTTGCGCCTTTGCCTTTCAGGGACTGAGTTGAATTAATGATTACATCACAAAGTCTGGATTAAATTCGCATCATAGGAAAGTCTCACATACGTTACCGTTACATCACTCAACGTCGTTATATTTCTATTATATAACCGTTATGAAGTCCGATCTCTGTTATAGTACCCAGCTTTAATGATGCCGATTCTGAGAGAGCTAGGATTTTCCGATATTCCATGTTTAGATTGAACTATAGGATGGGAATTGGTTTGAGTTTGTCCGGCCGGATTTTCTATTTTCGGAAACTAATATTTATTATGTTTTTTTTTTCTGGTTAAAGTTTCTGAAATCATGAAATAAAAGAATTGAGTACGTATCCAAGTCGTGTGTTTAGGTCCGCGTTTCGAAATTACGATGTGTGGTTTGGAATCACAATTTGTTAACTATGCACTTTTTCTGTGGTGTTTGGACTGGAACTGATCTCTTTTTAGACATTGTAAGAAGAGACTCTGACGAGAAATAAAGCCTTCTGGTCTATTTTTGTTTGTTTGCTGGAGTTTGGAATAATTTGGGATGTCGACGACTTGGTATAGAAGCGCCCTTAGAACACATGTCCTACTTTCAGTGTTCTCAACAGAAGCTTGGCCGAGTTCAGCTTCTTGGTTTGGTCACGGTAAAACTCCTTTATGTAAAGTGCCATCTGTACCTTAGTATTTATGTCCGTGACATGGGGATGTCAACTAGTTAGATGAATCGGGCGGGATCACTGTTCCAATGGCCGTCTTCTACCAGACTATTGTAGTGGTTTGCGAACTCTGTTCACAAGCCCCTCGGTAGCTCAAATGGTAAGAGCGCCTGCCTTGTAAGCAGAGGGTCGTGGAATCAAATCTCGGCTAAGGAGCATTTTTGTCTTTGAGTTCTGACTTGTAAAATGACTTTAAGGGTGTTGACGAATCTTTAGCGGATTATCTACGGGTCGTGACGTCGCACGAAAGTCTATATTTTCGCATTTACTGACGGAACTGATTGTCCCTAGAACGGTTTATAAGTGTAAACGCGTCCGGCGCCTCGCTGGTCGCTCGACTATATATATAGAGACAAATACATATTCTGCAACATTAATTTAGTCGAATTTTTCTATTTCTTTAAGTTGTCATGGGCCGTAGATAATCGGCTGAAGTTTAGTCAAGTGAGCGTATGAATGTTGGGCGAGGACTGCACCGTCGGAAATTGCATGCCTTCGTATGTTATCTGTTGTGTTTGTAAATGTCTTACATGAAATGTTATGCATACCAAGCATTGTTAGGAATAGCCAAAAAAGTATCTACTGACTTTATTCCCTAACTTTATGATGTCGGAAAACTCAGCAGATACTTTTTGGCGGTTTTTCGGTTCTTCCTGATGGTAGCGCTCATTATGCAGGACATTTTGAAACACAACAGATAACATCCGAAGTGTTATCGTTATCTGTTGAAACCGCGCATCCCCGTGTTATCTGTTAAGAAAATTCTGACAGTGTGGTCTCCAACAGCTTCATCTGTATATCTCAACCATTCCTGAAACATGTGAGCAAGAAGTATAACTTCCAAAGATTATCATTACTGATCAAAAGGACCTGGATGCAGTAGGGAATGTCAGTGAAGAACCACAAACTGTCCCATCTCTCTGAAAACTCTTCAGTACTATACGAAGCGAAACTCAACTTCTAATTCCACCACTGGCCTACAGGTTTTCTCGGGGAGATTTAAGGCGTATTCTCGCCGTTCCCCGAGAACTCCTCTGCGAATCAAATGCAACGGCGAGAATAGAGGGAATCACGCGACGCGGACTCCGCGTACAGAATCAGCGAGAACGCGGGGAATGCTTCCAAAATGGTTTTTGTTCGGAGAATAAAAATGCAGTTGACGGAATTAGTCTGGATCCACTTTAATTTTGGTTTCGTTTATTCTGATAATTTTTCATTAATTTACATTGCATCAGCATCAGCAAAAATTGGTTCCCCTCCAAATATGAAAGGGAATCCTTTTTGATGATGGTAATGATAATCATAGCATTTCCCGTCCGTAGGGACTCGCGAGAATACGGGGAGTGAGTCCCCGGGACAAACAAAAACGCAGGGACTCCTCAAGTGGAGTCCTCAGGGAACGGCGATTATACGCCTCTAATGGAGATGTAAGAACTGTGCCATGACGCGTATGACAACCTTTTGGCTAACGCTCCTTGCATACTGTGTTGCGTTGTACACGATTTTTTCTTTGATTTTTCGCCATACGACAAAATCGCATGGAAGTTCCCATCGCAACTAGTAACTGGGCGTGTCTGTCAAGATGAATCTACGGGGGGGGGGGGGGGGGGGGGGGGCAAAGTAACCCCGATGAAAATTTGTACCCTGTGTTGTTGAATGGTAGTTTTACGAAAAATTTGCATTTATTAGTATGTAATAGTAAAGAATACTATCATTTAATGTGCCGCATACTGGGAGAGCAGTCCAGTCTTGCTAATACGTCCTTCATAAAATCCGATGACGAATTGCCGCCAGACGCGCTAAAGGAAAAATAACAATCGCACGTGTTATCTGACGGGAGAATAAGCGATTAGGTTTTCGCTTCTTATCGAGTGGCGCATTAGCCCCATAGAAAAGTCAGCCAGCACTGAAGTCGGAAGCCAGAAATGACAAACTTGATGACGCTTGACAGAACAGAGTTGGGTAAAGCAAAAAGAAGGGAAGAGGCATTTTAAACAGTTTGAAACAGACCTAAGAGGAATTGAAAATAGTAAAACAAACCTGGATAAACATACACCAAGAAGTAACGTGTCATTGTTTTCTTTACGTTAGCGCACCTAGGGGCCAAGAAAGAACTAATCTGAGAGGAATTTATGAGGGGCGTATAGTAGAATGCAGCAACACGGTAGCCTTGACATCGAGGCATGTAGTAGCATCAGTCGGTACTGCGTACCACTTTTTCATACAACTTCATACTACTACTTTGACACAAATTTTTCATCGGGGTGACCTCTGAACTACTTTGAAGACCCTGGGGATTAGGCTATATGATTATGGGGATTTTGGTCAAACTGCAAAATAATGTCATCTACTCAAAATCGTGTCGAATGAAGGTTTGCCAGAAGATATCCATCTAAGGACTATAATGTTTTCTTGCATAAAAAGGTAGAATAACTTTTAGTCCGGAAACTCAACACAGTTTTTTTTTTCACCAACGCGCATGCGTTTTGTCGCACGAGTTGAAATTTGTCAATGCATCCGATATTGCGTCAAAACGCTATGTTGACGCAAAACTGCACGAAACACAGTAGAATCGCACGAAAATGTCAATCAAGAATAAGATTTTGGATGTACACTATGAGCGTGTTCCACCCTACTTACCCTAGTTACTATGCACGACGTCACAAATTCTGGCTTCAAGGCTGCAACACATTTTAAATTTTCGTTAAAATAATCCACCCGATGAAAAATTTAATCTCAAAATAGTAGTATGAAGTTGTACGTAAAAGTAGCATACAGTACCACCTGATGCTACTACATGCTTTGTGTCAGGGCTACCGTGTTACTGCATGCTACTACTAGCAAAACTGTAGCAAGACAGGATGCTACTCGATAGTCTGTCCCAGTAACTCAATTAGTTCTTTCCCGTCTGAGTTACATTAAATTCTTTACTGTTACATATCAATACATGCAACTTTTCCGTACAACTACGCAGGCTAAAAAAATTTCATCGGGCAGTCAATCACGTTACAGAGATCCGTAGTTACCACAATACTATGCTCCCGAGCATGGTAAGCAAATAGTTACTATTTCGAGAAGGCTGGAACGGTCATCGTAGTAACGTTTCATGAAGTTGGAACGGAAATAGTAACCAATAGTTACTATTGTTAGAAGGGTGGAACCAAGAACAAATAATCAGATAGAACCTTTGTCTTTGGTACCATGAAGCGACTATCAGTACCCCGATAAAACTGAGCGGACCTAAGGCGTATTCTCGCCGTTCCCCAAGGACTCCACTTGAGGAGTCCCCGCGTTTTTGTTTGTCCCGGGGACTCACTCCGCGTGTTCTCGCGAGTCCCCACGGACGGGGAATGCTCCGATTATCATCCACATCATCAAAAAGGACTCCCTTTCAGATTCGGAGGGGAATCAATGTTTGCTGGTATTGGTGCAATGTAAAATTAATTAAAAATAATCAGAATAAACAAAACCAAAAATAAAGTGGATCCAGACTAATTTCGTCAACTGCATACTTCTTATTCGAACAAAATCGATTTTGGAAGCATTCCCCGTGTTCTCGCTGTTTCTGTACGCGGAGTCCGCGTGGAGTGATTCCCTCTATTCTCGCCGTTCCCTTAGATTCCCCGAGGAGTCCTCGGGGAACGACGAGAATACGCCTCTAGAGGTATTTCTTCCGCGCGCTGACCCGCTCTTGAACGTGTCCAAAGAACCAATCAGCTATATCTCCTACTTTTCCTCAAGGTTGTTTCACAGCGATATAGCTAATTGTAGAGGTAACGAAACGTGATGTCGCGTGAAGCTACTAACCTCCGCTCGTTCACAGCGGAAAAGGTACGGGAAAATACTCGACTCCGCATAAGGCGTATTCTCGCCGTTCCCCGAGGACTCCTCGGGGAATCGAAGGGAACAGCGAGAATAGAGGGAGTCACTTCACGCGGACTCCGCTTTCCGAGAACACGGGAAATGCTTCCAAAATTAAATATGCAGTTGACGAAATTAGTGGGGATCCACTTATTGTTTGGTTGTGTTTATTCTGATTGTTTTTAATTAATTTTACATTTTACCCCTCTGAGTCTGAAAGGGAGTCCTTTTTGATGATGGTGATGACAACCAGAGCATTCCCCGTCCGTGGGTACTCGCGACAATACAGGGAGTGAGTCCCCGGGAGAAACAAAAACGCGGGGACTCCTCAAGTGGAGTCGTCGGGGAACGGCGAGGATAAGCCTATAGTCATAGTACAGAGATAGGGAGACGGAGGTTCTATCTGATTATTTGTAACACGGTCTATATTCGACTGAAGTCCGAACACGCCAGTGAATTCGAGTAGAACAAGAAGTGTCACAGAAACGAACCCTCGATTTTTTTTCGAATCCTATATAAATCAGTTATCAACATTTGTTGTTGGAAGTTTCTGTCACTTCGCGTTTCTACACCGTCACGAATACTTAAGGAGGGTTTTCGCGAGATCCCTGAATCACTTTCCGGCGAGCGAAGCGCGTCGTGAAAACTGTGGGAAAGCTATTCCTGGAATAACATTCCATCTTCCCGCTGGACTGATCGCGAAAACGCATGGAAAGCTGACATCGCCGGGAAAATGTTAAATTACAAACTATTTCGAATAAATGTGGTTCACTTAACGGTTCTTGATTCTCGTGTAATCCATCGAAGCCACCCTATTAACGCTTGCCATTTTTCTTTATTTATTAGTGATACTTGCACTATTTTTTTCAACACCTTTGAAATTCCCGACGAAAATTCAACTTTCCGCGAAGCTTTCCACTATCTTCCTAAAAAGCTAAAAAAGTTTTCCTACTTTCCGGAAAAACTTCTTCGGTTTCCAAAGCGCGAAAACCCGGTTGGAAAATTCGGTAACTTTCCGAAGTAGCGCGAAAACCATTGGAAAGTGGTTCCGACTTCGCTTTCCAGGTCATTCCTTAGTCATCAAAAGTACTCAACGAACATAAGCAGCCAAGGGGCCATCATTGTCGTTCATCCAGCCTTTGACGGGAACGTCGGCCCTTGAGCATTTGGAACAGAGTGGCCGCCCCGTGGGACTCCTTAAAGTTTAACTGAAAAGAAAACTTATTTCTTTGTCATTTAACTGAATACACTGAATTATTTGGATTGTGTTAAGGTTTTATTTTTTCACTAGCTGCTCTAGTTATGACGTTCAGAATATCTGCGGCCGTCCCCACTTGGCTCGATTTTAACCTGAACACAAACGCGGCTTTTCAGTGAGCAGTAGTGAGATTCGTGAAGATTGCTTATTGCATGAACAAAGGAAAAATCTTAAATCTTTCTCGTAAGGCATACAACAAAAAGACAAGCCAAGTAACGCATTTTCAGCGGGTCTTCAACCCAGTTTAAATGAACAAGTGATGGGTAATAAGATTGTCCTATTCCAGCCCTTTGTTAAACTTTACCGTACCGTAAAGAAGAAATAATCAACGAGAACCTCCGTCTCCCTATCTCTGTAATATAACCATGCGGAGTCGAATATATTCGATGCGCCCTTCATAAAATTCCTTCCAGATTAGTTATTTTTTGCCGTTAGTTGCGCTAGCATAATGTAAACAATGACACGTTACTTCATGGTGCACATTTATCCAAGTTTGTTTGGCTATTTCAATTCCTCTTAGGCCTAGCCATGTTTAAAACTGTTTAAAATGCCTCTGCCTCTATTTGTGCTCAACTGAACTCTGTTCTGTCAAATTTCATCAAGTTTGTCAGTCATGACTTCCGACTTCAGTGCTGAGTGTCATCTGACGGCAATCTGTCACTGGAATTTATGAGGGGTGTATGCAAACGAGCGGAGCACAAGAGCTCCACGGAAACTTATAATTTGTTACCCCTACAAACAGCTATATCGCAGTACAACTCCTCAGAAGAATATTAACGTTGTCCTTTACAGCGGATTGGTTGTCTACCATTGCGACGTCACACCTAACTCGCTACAGACGTGGTTCCCCACCTGTGCAGGCATTCTTCATCTGGTATGCGCAGCGGCGAAGACGGAACTAGACGGGTATTAAATCAACCTCGCAGCGTGTACCTCTAGCTCCGCTCAGTTTTACCGGGGTATCCGTAGTCGCTGCATGGTACCACAGACATAGGTTCTATTAGATTATTTGTTCTCGAGACCTTGCATTGGGAGCAGAGATGTTCAAGGAGTTAAAAAAAAGCTGTGGTTTGCATCTGGACGAACTGTGCTCGCTCTTAAGATTCCGCATAGAGTTTGGGCAGACAATCGGGGTTCGATGGTCGTGGGCTGGAATTCTTGCCAGGATTTTCGACACCATCATCAGATCCGAAATTATCAGAAAGTTTGGATTTTCACAACCTTATGTTGAAAGTGCAAAAAATTTAGTGGAGAAATCCTTATCCTGTGGTTGCACTTTTAGTTAGTAGTAGTACAACATTTCCGGGAATCCCCTTCCAACTCCCCCCCCCCCCCTATGGCTGAATACGACTCGGAAACATAAACGTCGCGTCTCGGACATCTCCTATTCCCGTCTGTAAATTTTGACTTGAATCGGAGCATATGGCCTATCTGCAAATTTTCGGTTCCGAAAGTACCGAACTCGCGAAATTCTGCCCCCCTCCCAGCCCAACTCCCCCGCAGTGCCCGAATCCAGTCCGGACCTGTCAATCTGCCTCCTTTGAGCACTTAATGTAAACGTTGTATCCCCCCTTATATTTGTGGTGAAATGCTGATAGTGAGATACAGAGGGTTTTCTGAAGTTTTTTGAAAACCCGTTGGGAATATCAGCGCCATCGCGCGGCCAAGTCGGACAACATGCAACAGAATATTTTAGTTAGAAACCGATAGAGAGCGCTAACCATCAAACATTCCAGTCTCTTTTTATAGAGGAAAGAACTACGTTCCAGCTGAATTGATGATTATTTTGTATTTTGCGGCACTTGCCAGGGATAAGTAGAGATAAGTAGACGATTGTAAAACAAAAAATAAGATTCATGGCGAAGTTGCAGAAATCTTCATGAAAAAAAAGAATCTTGAAGCGTTTTGTTTACTGAAAATAGTACTAAGATTGAGAGCGTGTTCCATCCTACTTACCGTAGTTACTACGCATGACGTCACGAATTCTGGCTTTTTGCCGTCAAGGCTGGAACGATTTTTCTATTTTCCAGCAGGATCTCACGCCAGGGGCGAATCCGACCAATCACGTTCCCGAGATGCGTAGTTACTACGCTTACCACGCTCCCGAGCATGGTAAGCAAATAGTAACTATTAGTTACTATTCCGACAAGGTTGGAACGGTCAGCGTAGTAACTTTTCATGAGGATGGAACGGAAATAGTAACTAATAGTAACTATTGTTACAAGGGTGGAACACGCTCTGAGTGTCATTAGTCGCGTTTTTTGCAATCGCTTGGAACGAAAGTTGCCGTTTTTTGCGATCGACTGTCGACTGGAGGTCCAGTCGATCCGTTTTTTGTCGCTTGACTGGACATCGACTGGGAACAAAGTCAACAGTCGATCCGATGCACCTTTCTCTTGGAGGTCCAGTCAAACTTGGTGCCAAATTTTGAAAACTGAAACATGTGGACCCAAAAACGTAAAATTTACACCTCAGGAAGCGCCAGTACTGCAGTAGTTTCAGAGACTGCCGAGGGAAGAGTTGTGGGGATGGACTGATTATTGACTGATTTAGACCGTTTTTCGAAGGGTTGTTCTCGCTCCCCTATCAAGCGACAAAAAACGGTCAACTGCATGAACCCGGGAACAAGTCCCAATCGCCAGTCGATCTGCAAAAAACGCGACTATTGTAAGAAAAACAACTGGTTATCTTCCTCTAAACTCAGGTCTACCACCTCTGTGTCTTTGCTTCTTCTAAAATTAACGGCAAAAAGTTTAAATATCATATCATATGTCCAATCGAAATCGGTTGGTTCGGCAGTTATACCTTAATTTGCACTTAAGATCTGTACATACCCTAGACTACCATTAAGAAATAAGTCTTAAGAAGGTACATCTGATCGAAGATACAGCAGTGAGGATTGGATCTGAAGCTGTCTTACTGCCAGATAGTGGCTTGGATACTTGGAAGGAGCTTGGAAGAGTAAATAAGATTTATGCTTAGTGGTAAAGAGCTGGTAAAGAGGTGGTAAAGTTCTTGGAACAGATTCGATGTGACAACTGATAAGATGATATAGGAAAGAATCATAATTCATAATTATGTAATCATTCACATTCTCATTATATAAAGTGAATATCAGAACAATATAAAGAAAAGATTCATGTGTCCACGTAGTAAAAAAGGGTCCAAAATTCTTTTGTTCATTGTCATTCTTAGAAATATTTTTTTAATTTTTAAAGACCTTCAGTATGATATATACAAGGCATTTTACAGAATGTTGTATCTTGTATTGAGTTCTACGGCAGCTGCATTTTATTAGAGCTATATTTCAGCCCTTCTTGGCAAAGGTCATCTTCTGGCTCAATCTGCTCAAGCTGGAAAATGCATATGCGCAGTAAAAAAAATCTTGCAGTATTTGCTACTGGGATTAATCTTATCTTTATTGAAATAAGATTATCCCTAATTCGGGTTAATTCTATCCCAATACAGATAAGATTCATCCCAGTAGCAAATACTGCATCGTTATTCGGAGAAAATTTGTACAGTGTGTTCATTTGACAGTCTTTGCCATTGTCAATATTGGGTCCCAAATCGATATATGTTGGATTCAGGATTGAATATCGATTTAGCTTGCAGCGAGTTATATGCAGCAAGAAACTGAGCCTTAAATATGTGTAACACAGTCCAGTACACTAGCCCCTTTTCAGGCACGGTGCTCAAACGTCTAGCACCATGCCTGGGTGCTAGACGTTCAAGCACTGTACCTTGGATTTACAATACATCAAAAACACAGTTTCTGTCATAACAACTGAGCACCAGCTCGGACAGGGCTGAAATTACTACCATGAATTAGAGAAATCAAAGACAATCCTTTATATATTTTTCACAACAAAAACAAAAGGGCTCGGCTGATGACAGATGTGAAAAACCTCATTTCCTTTTCACATAGTCAAGGGTTTTGCATGCAAAGTGTCCTGTGCCTCAGCTTTTTCTACCTAGCAGCCAACCAGAATATTGGCTCTTGGGGAATAGATAGGGAAAATACATGGAAAATAGATAGGGTGCTGTTAAGTTTTTCATCTCCATCATCATTAGAGCCCTTTTGTTTTTGTTGTGAACAATATATAAAGGATTGTCCTCTAATTCATAGTAGTAATTTCAGCCCTGTCCGAGCTGGTGCTCAGTTGTTATGACAGAAACTGTGTTTTTGATGTATGCACTGTATACTGAAATCCATGCACCATACATGAAATCCAAGGTACAGTGCTTGAATGTCTAGCACCCAGGCATGGTGCTAGACGTTTAAGCACCGTGCCTGAAATGGGGCTAGTGTACTAGACTGGTGTAACATAAGCAAGTTAATTCTTTTTTCCAGCTAGAATAGAACAGATCTTTATTTTTCAAAAGCAGCTATCACAGCGCTACCACCGAATTTGACCTTTTTGTCATAAAAAAATGATGAATACCATAACACTATAACTCTATGGATAGAAAAAAAAATAAAAATATAAAGGACTAACTTATCGGTTATTGTACAACTCAGCAAATGCTGGAACAAAACTCCTTCTATATCTTACATGAAGAGGGGCTACAGGTGCTAGTTTGGGGATTTTCTGGGATTTCTCTCGCAGGGGTCTAATACATATAGGAGAATAGGGGGAGGTAGAATGTTCCGTAATCGGGGAACATACAGAGTTTTAATGACGAAATCGATGTTAAGGCGGGTTTGTCTCTCTTCCAGGGTAGCCAGCTTGAACCTTTTTAGTAGAAAGTTAACAGTAGAAAGTTCACATTGTATAGCTTCCCTAGTTTGAAGACTGTCTAATTTGATCTTGTATGTTTCAGGAAGGGACAAATGGCTCCTGTAACCAGATCGTCACGAAAGAAGGGCTTCACCAAAACTCCCAGGAGGAAAGAGACTAAGATCCTGGCTTTGACAGATGGTCCAAAGCTGGCTGCCATTCCGTTTGTAAAAATAAAGAGGTTATCAGAAGACAATATTCGGGCATTGATTTATGACAGGCCTACTGTTCCAAGACACAAAATCATCGCAAACACAGATTCAGTTGAAAGTGTTGAGGACCTCAGAAGCATAGTAGATAGTTTACCAGATGAAGATGCGTTTTGCAGTTTAAGAATCATTATGTCTCAGGTAAGTCAAGCATTTTAGTGAGATAGTTTTTGTCTGAGGTATTTATAATAATAATATATTTGCAAATTGGATGGCAGGCCGTTGCCTCTACAAAATTCTTAGTTCCGGGTTCTTACTTCTTTTAAATTTGCACAAAAAGAAAATGTCACTGAATAATATTCATCAACTTCGTTCTTGAATGTTAGTAGGTTTGTGGAGAAGATTACTCTCTCTGGTAAGTTGTTTCAGTGCTGGACCACTCGGTTGCCCAAAGTCCTGCTGCCCACGTCCTTATAAAAATGTTCCGTACTCACTTTGAGCTGGTGTCCTCGAAGATGATTATTACTGAACTGCACGACTCTGTGGGCTGGTACGCTGTCATAGACTCCAATGCAGAGGTAGTTGCTTGATTACAGTAGTTGATTCTGTTTTTTTTTTTTTTTTTTTAACTAATATCGGTTATTTCCCTGCCCTAGCCAAGCACTCCTTCTGTGCTTTCCTGGCAGGAATGTTAATTGTGTTTTTTTTTGTCTTTACAATTCGGTTTATTTCCATAAATATCTTTTACAAACAAAAAATAGTGCTGGACATGTCATTACAAATAAAAAGATCAACCAAGGGATATATTTACAATGGTAACCTACGATTTATATATTCAATTCACGGTTTAAAATACAATTCATCAAAATACGAACGCGAATTAAAATGACAAGTACAAAAATAATTCGTCATAAGTGTCACTACAGTTATAAAATTCACGGTTTAAAACACAATTCATCAAAATACGAACGCAAATTAAAATGAAAAAGTGTCACTATTATTCTAGTATTTAAACATAGTCCAGTCTTTACAAATAGTCCAGTGAAATTGAAAACTGAAAAGCTGAAACTTGTACATTTCAATAAGATCACCATGCTAGAATCTATAGGCGATGGTTGGAATTTCAAGCTTGCGAAGCCGATCTTCGTAGGGAAGGAAACGTAATCTGGGAGAGAATTTGGTTATCCTCCGTTGAACATTTTTGAGAGCATCTATGTCCTTTTTTTTAGGATGATCTTGTAGAACAATACCCATACATACTCAAGATTTGTTGGATAAAAGGTTTAGGAGAAGCGGAGATTTTGAGAATGGACATTGGGGATAAACTTAGGGAAATGGACTGTTTTAATGAGTTAAACCATATAGCCAATCTTTCTGATTTCCCACCATAGGCGTACATTTGCTACATTCCAGTTTAAATTCCACGGAAGAAAAAGTGCAGAAACGCTTGCATTGCCCGGTGTGAAAGCAGGGTTGCGACATGAAAAACATATAGAGAGTGACTTTTGGCCCAAAACAGAGAGTGAAATTTTATTTTCCTGAAAAAAAAACTTGAAATGCTCTCTTTTCGTCGGAGTCGCCTCTGCAAAAATGACACATCCTAATTTATTTTCCCAAAAAAACTTGAAATAGTCAGTTCTAGTCGGAATCCCTGCTGCAAAAATTACACATTTGAACGTTTTATGAAATAGAGTGATTTTTATGTCCTACGTAGGACAAGAGTGACAAAAACAAAATAGATTGACAATAAAAATAATAAACTAACTATACTGGCAATTCTGAATAAGCTCACCAACAAACGTTGTCTCTGATTGGTTTGTACTGCCGTACCGCGGGCTGAACGAGTCACGAACGACGCGATAGTCGGGGCTTAATACTGTAGATGACCATCTCTCCTTGCGGATGCAAAATCTCCGGCCTCTCCTGGTACCTAGCGGAAGAAAGGCAGGAGTGGTGTCAGAGCTGCTCCCAAAGATTGCCGTGATTTGTTTGAATAGTAACATCTTTGAATAGTAACGGTGTTTCTAACAAGGTCCATGCTTTATCACATTTGCTAGCATCAGCCGACATTATGTGTCTACAAGAGCACCATTTGCTCGATCATTCGGCTGGAATTGTACATAATTTATCGTTAAATCATACATGTTTTTTTTGTCCCCGTGGTTCCCACTGGAGGTCGTCCTTCTGGAGGCATATGTATTTTTACCCGTCAGAATTTTGATGCTTCTTATTTTACTCATACGCAATATTTCATCGCGAGATTTTGAATTGTTTTATTTTTACTTGCTACCTCCCAACTAATTACCATACTACTGATTCAGATTACGAATTTAATTATGCATGTTCTGAGCTATCTAAGGCTGTGTTGAGAGTTCCGCCCAAGTCAGAATGGATCATTGTTGGGGATTTTAATTGTGACCTTACGGATGATCAAGATATCAGAGCATCTATGTTGTTTTCTGCACTTCCTCAATACGCTCTAATTCATAAAAATTCAGACGCTACTTATATTCATAATTCAGGCGCGTCGTCCAATATTGACCATCTAGTTTCTTCGGATATTAATTTATGTCCAAGTATAGTTGGTGTTTGTGCTGATATCCCTATTAGTGATCATCTTTACCTGTCGTTTACTCTTGTTATTCCCATCCCCGTATTATCCATTACGAGTAATATAGTCCGTACTAAAAAATGTACATGTTTGGATTGGGATAAAAAGAGAATTCAAATTTATCACGTTGAAACGGATAAAATGCTGTTAAAAATTGTCGACAAAAAAACATGTCTTGCTCAAGTTGATATAGATATTTTTTATGCTGAATTGGTCCATTGTATGAAAGAAGGAGCGAAAAATGCTTTTAATAGTAGATCTTTTTACCCGGGAACATGAGTGTTTGCATGGAAATTTAATGAGTTATTAAAAGATGCAAACACGAAAGCCTCTTGTGCGTTTCGTCTGTGGCGTTCAGCGGGAAGCCCAAGGTTTGGTCCTTTTTTTGATGGTATGAAAGCTTCTAAATCGTTGTTCCGCAAGGAATTAAGATTTCACAATGATTTTATTCGGGATGAAATTGGATATCGTATTTCTGAAGATGAAGATGAGCTGTGGAAATTTGTGAGAAATAAGTCACATAGAAAGCACCCGCATGATAAAAGTAGTCTTGGGGCTGATAATTGGATTGCTCATTTTAATGGTGCTTTTTCTAGAATTGAAGAGACGATACATTGTAAACTTGATTCTGAATTTGAAGAAGAATTGTCTAAGCATGTAATATCGGATATTAAAATTGAAGTAGATGATGTAAAAGAAGCTATAAGAAAATTGAAAAGCAAAAAATCTTTAGATTGTGATGGTTTACATGCTAATTATCTAAAATGGGCTTCACACAATACTATTATTATGATTGCATCCCTGTTTACTTTTATACTTAAGTCAGGTTTGGTTCCGTCGAGTTTTTTAAAATCCACAACTACCCCCCTATTAAAGAAAGGAGGTAACCCAAATGATTGTAAATCTTTCCGTCCAATAACTACTTCTTGTCAAATGAGTAAACTTTTTGAGCCAACACTCCTCCCGTATTTTGGTAGTTCTAATCAAGGTCTGAATCAAATTGGTTTCAGGAAAGGGTTGAATATTGATGTAGCTCACACTCTTCTGTCTCGTATTTTGAGTTCTTGTAGTTATAGTAATAGAATATATGTATTAGCCCTAGACATTGCTTCTGTATACGATAGTATCATCCACGCTTGGGCCCTTAGATCTTTGTTGAAGAATGGTGTACCAGTGAGGATAGTACTCATGTTGCGTCGGTGGTTTGGAGCTTCTCGAATTAGAGTTCTTTGGAAGGGTTCTTTCACTGATTTTGATGTTGTTCTAAACCGGGGTCTTCGTCAGGGTGGGATTCTTTCTCCAGTGATTTTCAATATAACTATCGCTGCATGTCTTGATGGTGTACAGTCTTCTTTTATTTATGGTAAAGGTATCCTAGCTTCTCTTATAGCGTATGCTGACGACATACTCCTTATTAGCCGTTCTCTATCGGGCCTTCAGAATAATGTAAATTATCTAGTTAAGTCTTTTAATGAATATGGCCTGATTTTTCGACCTGAAAAATGCCAGTTTATGGTTTTTGGTCCAAAACCCCTTGAACAAATTTCTCTTTCAGTATCTGTCCGTATAAGTAATTCAATCCTAAAACCATGTGAGTCTTTGAGATATCTGGGAATCCCTTATGGCCCGACTTTGACATTAACGAGGGCTCTAATAGTAAAAGATGTGGAGTCGCGTATTTCTGCTAGTTTCGGGGCGGGGATTTGTCTTAGGGATTTCCTATCTAGACGCAATCTTGCAAAGATTTTTAACACTGTTGCTCTTCCACAGGCTTTGCTTGCATCTTCTTTTTTACCCTTTTTAACGTTATCAAATTTATCGCGTATCAAAACTACTTTTTTTAATTTTGGGAAATTTTTATGCCGGTTTTCGAAATACCAATCCAGTTCTTTTATGATGGATAATTATGGTTTAAAAAACCCCATTGATATTTTGAAAAAGAAACGGGAAACATTTTTTTCAAAAATTTATTCCATAAAGCACACTTTGTCCGATGCGTTGCGTTGATTGTATTTTGGTTAAAGTGTTAGGTAGACTTCATTTAGGATAGTGTAGGCTAATTGTTTTTTAAATGACGTAGAGTTTTTATGAAAGTATATGGTCTAGTTATTAGTTTGTAGACCGATTGTATGAATTTTATTATATTTTTGTCTACTCGCCAGCTTTGGCGGATACAAATAAATGAATTGAATTGAATTGAAAGTTTGACACAGGATTTGAGTCGTGAGTTTGAGTCGTTACGGAGACGGTTACTCGTTCTTCCTGGGGATCACTGGCGTGTTTTGGACTTAGTCACATAGAGTATTGTGAAGATCTCTCCATAGTAGGTAGATAGGTAGAATTATATTGAATAGGAAATAGCAGTAGGGTAATAAAGCGCCAGACATGTCAGTGGCATACAAAACTGGCACTTAAATAATTCTAGGAGACCAGGGCACCTTCGGTTTTCTTTTTTTACTTTTTTTCGACGAAATTTCTGTAGTCCATATTTTTACAAACGTCACAGATCGTAGGATTCCTTAACTTTTGGTTTATCTGGATTTTTTAGAATTTGCCCAGGCTAGAAGAAAAAGAAGAACTCTGCGAAAGCCCCATTCTGACCGGACTTGGGTCGGACTTGGGGCACCTCTGGGTCACCCGTGAAAGTCTGTTAGGTTTTCTTACAATTAGTTGTATTGATTATACAAGGTCATCTAAATACATCGTTTGTAGGTTCTAAAAATGAAAAAGTACTAAATATTTCTTGTTATGAAAAGAGGATTTTCCAAAAAGTCACTGGTAGCATGCAATGGAAGGCTTTTCGGAGAGTTGAGAACTCGAGAACAGCTCAAAACTCAGCGGTCAAACTCTTTTAAGTTTGCTTACCATATTATATTGAATACACAAACAAGGTCATCTAAATACATCGCTTATAGGTTATAAAAAAGGAAAAAGTTACTAAATATTTCTTGTTATAAAAAGAAAAGGTTTTCCAAAATGTCACTGGTAGCCTGCAATATTTATTTATTTATTTGAATCCAATACCGGCCAACTAGGGCCATTATACAAAACAAAAGAACACTTTACAAACTTACACTTTACACACTAAGTTGGGTCAAACCCACAATATACCAACTCCCCCCCATTTCAGCCAAATGGGAAGAGCCAACAGAGGGTTCTGGGACTCCAGAATTCTAGCGAAAAACAAGCTGATCTACGGACTTCAGAGAAAGGTGGAAGACCTTCACCAACAAACATTGCCGAGGCACTACAATTCCAAGGAAAACCGTGCAACCACCGGAGGGATTTATTGTACAGAACACGGAAAGAATTACCGCGTCTGACCGTGATATTAGTCACAAGAGAAATACCATAAAGTTGTGTGCAGTAAGCCCGGAACAGGAAAAATTTCACTATTCCGTCACACTTACGCGAATTTCCTGATCAGGAGGTTGGCGCGAGCACAGTGTGATCTGGCCAATGCATTAACATGGAGTTCATCATCCAACTTTGGGGTAAAAAAATATTCTAAGATATAAAAAACATCATAAAATATGCTAAGGCTTTGCTGAGATTTGAGAACTCGAGATGGAAGCAGCTCCAAACTCAGCCGTCTCATCTACACGTGCCGTCCACCCACTTCGAGAGGGAACGGAAACTCCGAGAAACTCCTTGGAGCCTACGCGTCACTTGTTCCGTCGCAAGTGAATATGTCTATAGCTCCTTGCAGAGCTTTACAACGCAGTAGCTCCGCCTCATTTCTACACGTCAGTTTAACTACACGTCAGTTCGCCTACCGTTAGTTGACATAAACGTCAGTTCACTCGCCGTCAATTCGCCTATTATAGAAATCCATCAGTTCGACAACATGTCAGTTCCTCTACACGTCAGTTGGCTTGCCGTCAGTTGACATAAACGTCAATTCACTCGCCGTCAATTCGCCTATTTTAGAAATCCGTCAGTTCGACAACACGTCAGTTCCTCTACATGTCAGTTGGCTTGCCGTCAGTTGACATAAATGTCAGTTGGCATAAACGTCAGTTGACGTAAACGTCAGTTGACGTAAACGTCAGTTGTCATAAACGTCAGTTGACATAAACGTCGGTTGTCATAAATGTCAGTTCGCCTACAAAATCCGTCACCACGCGCAAAGATTCAGACCCGCCTATTAGATCGAAGTCGACTGGGTCACTGATTAATATAATACAAAAAACGACTTTTGCGCATGTTGATGAGGGTAAAATTAGTTCAGAATCACCGGGAGCTTGCAATCAGATGCGGCAGGTAAAGTCAAAAAAGAAAACAGATGCAAAGTATTCAATCAGTACAAGCTGTTGCGAAGGTTTTGAACGGGGCTAGTCAAACGGAAACTGAAAAATATGAGGCGAACGTATAATCAAAAACATATAAGGGCTTGACAACCATCGCAAGGTGAAGGACCAAAATGGGCCAGTGATTCTCTATCTTTTCCGAAAGGGTACCGGAAACAGCGAGGGACGAATTATTTTTCTCTTGGCCAGTGCTTCCACTATTATCTTCAAACAAGACCAAAGGTTTCGACAGGATCCCACAAATTTTATATACGATCCAGACAATTAGATCTTGTAGATAAATATTCGGTCTTCGCGAAACTTCTTGAAAATTTTTACTGTTGGAATTTTAGAAACAGATTAAGGTCAATGGCCGACCATCTGAGAAAACCAAGTTCAGATATGGATTCAGCGTGTGTGTTTACTCCAGTATCTTAAGTAATTGTAGTAACAGTACTTAAGTAATTGCTTAAGTAAAGAATTCGAATACTTGTACTCTACTTGAGTAAAAAACTTCAGAAGTACTTAATACTCGTACTTAAGTAAAAGAAAATAAGTACTAAAGTACTTTGATGAAAAGTTCGATTAGCACGATCTTCATTACCATGTTTATCATTTTCGCTGAAACTGAATGGACATTATGGGTCTAGTGATTCTTTGAAGTGGTTTTGAAGAATAGCTAACTACGCAGCTTTTCCTCATCAGGTATGTAGCCTAGAGTTGATAACATCTCAATTCGGTTAAAAATTTAAAATTGAAATTTGACGCTCTGTTATATTCCGTTCCGTAAATTTGCGAGAAGTTCTAGTCCATCCCCTCTCCCCCCTCGAAACATACAAATATAAACGTTTATTTATGGTCTCTAACCTCTGATCTTGTTTTATTGTTAGAAATGGAGTAGCCCCCCCCCCCCCCCCGCAAACAAACTACTGGATCCGGAACTTCCCATCAAGAACAAGACGACAGGTTTCGGTGAGATCGCAAAGAGAAAATATTTGTGTAACTTCTTCATCCTGAAATCTGGTAATAAACACTTCCGGTCTTTGCCAGATCGCGTAGCCTAAACGTTTTTTATCTGCACTCAACCCCTTAATCAAATTTCTTAGGCAATCGTTTTCTCTCTTGATTGATTGATTAATTCAGAACATATTCACGCTCTGTACCTCGAAATAAATTATCTAATAAGTTTGGTCAGATGATGTTGGTCTTTCGAAATCTCGTTAGTTTACTTTAGATAGTAAGACGATGATGCTACTATAGATGTCTTGTAAAGATGTATTCAAATAATGCATAAAACTGATACGGCAGCTCCGTATTTGACGGGGCAAAAAGGATAAGTCGGACTTGTCCCTTTTGCCCCGTCAAATATGATTCGCAGTCAGGTTTGGCCGAAGGAAAATCTATCACCGAAGTACGTCAGCTACGATGCTTTGGCAGCGATATTTCGGTCCCTCTTGGCTAGGGTCCTCGTCAGGCTGGGCTGTCAATCCGATACAGATCAATCTGATACAGATTGACAGCCTGACGAGCGCCCTTGCCAAGAAGGACCAAAATATCGCTGGCAAAGCATTTTATGCATTTTCTTAATATACGTCAGCTTGGGCTCAAGGAACCCCTCCCCGAAACATACAAAAATAATCATTTTATAGGCTTTTCCCTCTAATCTATGTATTTTTTGTACTTTTTTGTCCGACCAGCGGGCACCCCCCCCCCCCCCTCCCCCGAAAGGCAAAAAAAAACCGAAAAACCAAAAAAAAACTGGCTGTCGGACATCTTACAACAAGACAATTATATAATCTATTTACAATTCTACAACTAAATAAACTGATTACCTTTGTCATGTATACTGCTCGTCAGGTGGAGCCCTTAGCATAGGCACAGGTAAATTTACAACAAATACCTAGACTGAATAATCTATTTATTGCTCAATACATAGTATCCTATGAAAAGAGTTTAGTACTTTTTCTGACATTTAGGGAAACATCGTAGGTCTAAAATAGATTCGTATTTATTCCACCTGTCTCGATATTTCAATGTTTTTTCTGTAAACACGAGAAGATAAGATTTGTGAACTTTTTCGAACAAGTTTTTTCTTCAAAAATACGTTTTTGGGTCTGTTTCGTGACACGAAATGCAAACAGCACCAGAAAGGTAAGCCTTTTCAGGGCAGTTTTGAATTTCCCGCCATGGAAAACCGTAATCGCTCCTGTTATATATACTACGTTTTTGGGTCTGTTTTCGCGACATGAAATGCAAGCAGTACCAGAAAGGTAAGCCTTTTCAGGGCAGTTTTGAATTTCCTGCCATGGAAAACCGTAATCGCTCCTGTTATATATAGTACGTTTTTGGGTCTGTTTTCGCGAAATGAAATGCAAGCTGTACCAGAAAGGTAAGCCTTTTCAGGGCAGTTTTGAATTTCCCGGCATGTAAAACCGTAATCACTCCTGTTATGTATACTACGTTTTTGGGTCTGTTTTCGCTACATGAAATGCAAGCAGTACCAGAAAGGTAAGCCTTTTCAGGGCAGTTTTGAATTTCCTGGCATGGAAAACCGTAATCACTCCTGTTATATATACTACGTTTTTGGGTCTGTTTTCGTGACATGAAATGCAAGCAATACCAGAAAGGTAAGCCTTTTCAGGACAGTTTCGGATTTCTCGCCGTAACCGTAAAACCGTAAGGAAAACCTGTTGTATTTGTTGTTCCTTTTTTGTTTTAGGATCTCTTGAGACCGGATGCAGAGTCGTCAGTTTGTAGTCAGTCTAGCGAGGATGACATTGTCGAACCGCCGGCTATTTTGTCATACTTTGATTTCCCTAGTCCTTCGTCATCGATTCGGTCAAAACAGGAAGAATCTCCCCAGCTCTCCGATGCGAGGTAAGCCCCCCCCCAAAAAAAAAAATTAAAAAGCACATCATTCCCTCGCGAAACCAATCGTTTCACTTAGTTTATATAGTTAATTCTGTATTATTATTATTATTCTTTAGGTACGACCCGCTCCAGCAGAGCAATATACAAAAAATAAAAGGCACAAATGACAACACTGAAACTTTAACTGAAAAGGCAGCTTGTGCAGTTTAGGGATTTTCAGAGGCGTTAGTAGCCAAAATGTTTTTGGGCTGTTCTGATAAAAAAATTGACTGATTTAAAAAATGTATTGTTTCTAATGAAAAAATCGATAGGTTGTACGAAAAACCGACTGTTCGACTGATTCCATTAAAAAATCGACTATTTTTACGAAAAATCGCGGCGCGTCGCGCCGACCCAGTTATTTTTTGGCCGACAGGCCAACAACATATGGGGGGGGGGGGCGTCCCCCCCCCCCATATGTGACGCCACTGGGGATGTTTATATTCAAACAATGGTTAAAACGGATACGTCAGCTACGATACTTTGGCAGCGATATTTCGGCCCTTCTTGGCAAGGATCCTCGTCAGGCTGTTGAACGTCAGGGATAGCATAGGCCAAGAAAGGAACCTATTTATTAGTATTTGTCTACAAATACGGGGGGGGGGGGGGGGGGTCAACAAAATAACTGAATCAGCTCGAAGCGCTGCGGTTTTTCGGAAAAAGAGTTGATCTTGTCATGAAAACAGTCGGTTTTTCATCAGAACTGTCGTTTTTTCGTGAACAGTCGGTAAAAATAACCAGCCTGTCGGTAATTACCCTGCCCCCTCCCAAACATTTTGGCTAGTAGCGCCTCTGACTGTGCAATGATCATAGTAGTTCTCTCGACTAGAGAGGATACTGTCCGATGATCTATAAGCACGCGAAGTTTCTCGTCTGGCACCTACTCGTTGTCTAGTCATAACTTTCGGTCGCTGGAGATTCTTGACCCAGTTGCCTATGAACCGAGAAGCTCGGGAAGGGGGATCCAACTCAGAAATTTACAAATCCTACGGTCTGGAAGTCCACGAAATCTCATCGTCGTAGCTACGAATTTAAGTCTGTGGCAAAAAGGGCACGTTCAGGCCCTATGGTTTTTAACGAAATTCCGTAAGGTTTTGCCAAGTTACGAACTTGAGTCGCTGGGTAATCCGGGCCCAGTCTCCCCTGAACGATTTGGGTGTGGGGAAGGAGCCTCCAAGGATCTGAACCCCAATGGCAACAATTATAACGAATTCCATCTTGATGTTATCCGGAAGTAGTGTTTTTCACAAATGCTCGTACTTCCCTCGTCAACTAACGGCTTCTCTTGTTGAAGCTTGCCGACTTGGAATTCTTATCGCAAACATAACAAATGCGCGCCAGTGTTAAATGTTGAGAAAACATAGCAAAATGGAGAGCGAAGTGACGAAATTTTTGGAACCGTTTCTGTTTGTTCGGCACCGTCTCTTCCCTCGCGTCTGAAGATCAAATAAAGTTATTGTCTGGCAATCCAGGAAAGTCTCGGTTAGCTTGGAACGTGTGTGATCAGAACACAAAGATTCTGTCGTATGCAGCGGCGAAACTAGCCTACTTTTGTGGGGCAAACCCAGCTTTTACCGACAGAATTTAAGAGTGTGTTCCACCCTTCTAACAATAGTAACTATTACTTACTATTTTCGTTCCAACCTCGTAAAAAGTTACTACGCTGACCGTTCCAGCGTTCTCGAAATAGTAGCCTAACTATTTGCTTACCATGCTCGGGACCGTAGTAAGTGTGGTAACTACGCATCTCTGTAACGTGATTGGTCGGATTCCCCATGGCATGATATTTTGCTGGAAAATAGAAAAATCGTGCCAGCCTTGACGGCAAAAAGCCAGAATTCGTGACGTCATGCGTAGTAACTACGGTAAGTAGTGTGGAACACGCTCTAAGAATTACCGACCAAAAGCGCGCGATAAAAGCTCAGGGTTGGTATCCTCAGCCTAAAACTAATAGTAAAGTATTAATTAAAGAGGATTCAAAAAAAAAATATAAAAAGAAATAAGGGAAGAAGAAGTAAAGGTTAAGATTAATAATACAAAAAAAAAAAAACAGAATGATTCACTAGTATTAAAAAAAGTAACAGTATACCACGTTAGTCGCATTGGCCTGTGAAAATAGTGAAAAGCAGGTGGAGTCGCTTAACCTAACTGGTACATTGTCTGACAAATTCTTTCATATTTCAGAAAGGGACAAATGTCTCCGTTTTTCCCCGATTCCAGTGAGGATCCAAAGCTGGCTGCCATTCCGTTTGTAAGGATAAAGAGGCTATCAGAGGAAACTGTTCGAAGATGGACCAATGGTGTTCCAGGACACAAGAACATCGAAAAGTCAGATTCTGTCGAAAGCGTTGAGATCCTCAGGCATAGGAAAGATAGTTTATCAGATGAAGAGGCTTTTTGCAGTTTGAAAGTCAGTATCTGTAAGGTATGTCAGGCTTTTTAGTGATTCTGTCTGGGTTTGTTGGATAAGAGGCTTTGGCGGATAAGAATAGACTCGACTGAAGAAACAAAAAAGATTTTTTCGGGGGTTTTCTTGATCAATTATAGCGTTTTTGTTTCTTTAGTTAAGGATGCTCAGCTTGGGTTCAAACCTTATATTTGAATAGAGTCGAATAGGCAAGAGAGATGAAATTCAAAGACTTGGGAAAGGGAATTAGACTTGTAGAAATGGACTCACTGAAACCAAGAATCGACAGTTGCCTCTCCACAGGTTTCGGAAGCGACGTGGTTCCCGAAAGATTTTCGGCACTTTCGTCACAAAGTGCATAAGTCAGCTAAATTTTATTAGAGCTATATTTCGGCCCTTCTTAGCAAATATAGCTCTAATAAAATGTAGCTGACTTTGTCTGTTTTGCACCGTCAAATATGATTCGCAGTCAGCTTGGGCTGAAGGAACATTTATCACCGAAGTACGGAACTACAAATCGCCCACACATGCCGCCGACAAGTACCCATCTTAGATATTCCTTCGGCCCAAGCTGACTGCGAATCATATTTGACGATGCAAAACGGATAAGTCAGCTACATTTTATTAGAGCTATATCTCGGGCCTTCTTGGCAAGGGTCCTCTTCAGGCTCAAGCCTCTCAAGCAGCAAAATGAGCTTGTAGAAAAACAACGAAAGGTTCTTCCTTAAATATAAGAACTGCTTCTCTAAAAATTGGTTCGAGTTAAAGCTGGCGCTGTGATTTCATTCTGGACACGGCTGCTGTTTTATTAATTGTTTTAGTAGCTCAAACGGTGGTAAGGAATGAATGAAGGAATACTTTTAATTCAGCAAATAGCCATAGACGAAAAAGAAAACACACAAGAAAACAACAACAACAACAAAATCATGCAGTCTGTTCCTGCTGTTGCGTTGCAGCAAGAAGAGACTGCCATAATAATAAAAATATGTAGTTTGCTGGAAGTATTTCCGAGAAAAATGACAATTTAGTTGAAAAAGTTAGAGAATTGCTTTTTCTTCGTTTCCATAAGACGTTTCTAAGAAAAATGTGTAAGTTAAATTTTTAAAGAAAAATACACCATCCGATAGCCGTGAAAAGAGGATTCAGAATGTGTATAGTTGTTTGATTTAGTTTATGCGGTCCTGCTAGGAAATTTTTTTCTACAGTTGGTCTTTAGAGGCCTAATCTGCCTTTATAGTTTAAAAAGTCGCTGACGTACATCCGTGCAGAGTGGTGCGGTACGATTTTCATTCACAGCACAAAAAGTTAGTCCAGAAAACTTCTTCCAACCTTTTGCAGCTCCTGAGCAACCCCCCCCCCCCCCCCCCCTCCCCCCCCCCCCCTGTTTTTGAACGATATCGCGGTCTGGATCCCGGACCATTGTTTTTCATCTTCTAGGCCAATAGTGTTGTATGATTGTATTGCATAAAAAATACTTGAATACTTGAAGTTTCTAATACCATAAGTAAAGTAATACGTAGACGGCACTTTACACAAGGGACTTGTACCGTGACCAATAAACTGGAAACAGTTTTTCCGAATATAATTTAGAAGTCTAGGACTCCATTGTCGGAGCCACGTAGATATACAAGGACCCACAAGGCGGGGTCTCGTGGTGAAAACTAAATAGAGCCAAATATATAATTTCAATGGGGAAGGCGCCCTTGAGATGGAAACATTTTATGAGTAGTGATGATCTATTTATTATTATTAATTTCCGTGACATGAGGATGTGAACTTGTTAGATGAATTTGCCTTCCGAGGGGGGGGGGGGGGTCACTGTTCCTATAGCCGGCTTCTACCAGACTATTGTAGTGGTTTGCGAACTTTTTTCTCAAGCCCCTTGGTAGCTCAGTTGTTACACCGCCTGCCTTGGGAGCAGAGGGTCCTGGGTTTGAATCCCGGCTGAGGAGCATTTTTGTCTATCTGTTCACTACTTATAAAATGAGTAAAGTGTTTGGGCATGTTGATGCATGAACACTTCAATTCCATTCAGTTTATTTCTTGCCAATACCATCATAAGATAGTTTGGACGCGTCACAAAGAAGACAATGGTACAAATCTCGCAACACGCACAATTGAGATGAGGCAAAAATATTGACAATTATAAATAAATAAACTAAATCAAAATCAAAAATATATTTACAATTACTCAAATCTTATATATACAGTTTAATTCAATCAGCAGTCAAATTCTCTAAGCTTGTCTTCATTAAACAGCGAAGTACAAGTAGAACAAAATTTCCCATTAGGAATAGTGCGGTACCGGTGAGGAATAAGTTTCCAATCAGCGTTAGGGAGGCTGAAAAAGTATTTATTTTAAAGGACCTGTTTTACCTATAATAAAAACGCAACCTACTTCTGTGATCACTCCATATATTTCTAAACCCGGAGACCCCAATTTCGTACGGTACATGATAAACCGTCTAACAGAACCACGCTGATTTTCGCACTTGCAACCTTTTGCTACCTTCGATGGCGTCGATCTGTATGACGCTGTCGACGGTTGTCTGCGAGAAGTCTTTTCATCGGAAAAACCGGTTGTGTAAATTGTTTCCCTGTTTTCGCTATAAGTCAACGGGTCCCGGAAAAGGCTTAAAACAGCCAAAACCGTGGGTTAAGCGTTGTAAGCACAGCCTAGTTTTAAAGGATTCGAATATTTTAAAATACTGCAAGTTGAAGTGTAAATATTGCGAGGGGTCCTTTCAGAGTAAATTAAATAGGCATTTGTTTGGAGGTGAATACTGTGGCGGGGGACTCGGGGAAAGATTTTGTGGCTCAGGGAGGGAGTGGATAAATGATGTGACTAGAGCAGCAAATGGGGAAAAAACCCTTAAAACCTTAAAGACACAGACCCATCCTTGGCCACCTGCCAACCTTGAATTTGGGCTTTATGAACACGACGGGTCCTGTAAGAGTGAATGTGAATGAATGATTTTGTAAACCTATTCTAAACACAAAATGTGACAAATGGAGTATAAGAAGGGAAGAAAAAAGAAGAATAAAAAGGAACAAGAGCTCGGTTATGTCAATGATATATCTAGTGTTTGCTAGGTGTCTTCCCACCAAGTTACATCTAGATCCCTCCACTCATAGCGTTTTCCAATATTTCCGGTTCTCCCCTCCAGCTCCCCCCAAAAGTCACCGGATCCGGTCCGGATTTTAAGTGGGTTGTCTGGGGCACGAGGTCTTTCCAAATATCAAGTTTCATCGAGATCTGATCACCCGTTCAAAAGTTATAAATACCTCAAGATTCCGGATTCCCCCTCCCTCCACTCCCCCAACAGTGCCCGAATCGGCTCGGTCATGTCAATGATGTATCTAGTGTTTGCTAGGTGTCTTCCTTCGGATTCCCCCTCCCTCCACTCCCCCAACAGTGCCCGAATCGGCTCGGTCATGTCAATGATGTATCTAGTGTTTGCTAGGTGTCTTCCCACCAAGTTTCATCTCGATCCCTCCACTCATAGCGTTTCCCAAGATTTCCGGTTAACCCCTCCAGCTCCCCCAAAAGTCACCGGATCCGGTCCGGGGTTTTAAGTGGGTCGTCTGAGGCATGAGGCCTTTCCAAATATCAAGTTCCATCGAGATCCGACCACCCGTTCAAAAGTTATAAATACCTCAAGATTCCGGATTCCCCCTCCCTCCACTCCCCCCACAGTGTCCGAATTGGCCCGGTTATGTCAATGATGTATCTTCACACCAAGTTTCATCTCGATCCCTCCACTCACAGTGTTTCCCAAGATTTCCGGTTGCCCCCTCCAGCTCCCCCCAAAAGTCACCGGATCCGGTCCGGATTTTAAGTGGGTCGTCTGAGGCATGAGGTCGTTCCAAATATCAAGTTTCATCGAGATCCGGTCACCCGTTAAAAAGTTATAAATACCTCAAGATTCCGGATTCCCCTCCCTCCACTCCCCCGACAGTGCCCGAATCGGCTCGGTCATGTCAATGATGTATCTAGTGTTTACTAGGTGTCTTCCCACCAAGTTTCATCTCGACCCCTCCACTCATAGCGTTTCCCAAGATTTCCGGTTGCCTCCTCCAGCTCCCTCCAAAAGTCACCGGATCCGGTCCGGATTTTAAGTGGGTCGTCTGAGGCATGAGGTCTTTCCAACTATCAAGTTCCATCGAGATCCGATCACCCGTTCAAAAGTTATAAATACCTCAAGATTCCGGATTCCCCCTCCCTCCACTCCCCCCCACATTACCCGAATCGGCTCGGTTATGTCAATGATGTATCTAGTGTTTGCTAGGTGTCTTCCCACCAAGTTTCATCTCGATCCCTCCACTCATAGCGTTTCCCAAGATTTCCGGTTGCCCCCTCCAGCTCCCCCCAAAAGTCACCGGATCCGGTCCGGATTTTAAGTACGTCGTCTGAGGCATGAGGTCTTTCCAAATATCAAGTTCCATCGAGATCCGATCACCCGTTCAAAAGTTATAAATACCTCAAGGTTCCGGATTCCCCCTCCCTCCACTCCCCCCACAGTGTCCGAATCGGCTCGGTTATGTCAATGATGTATCTAGTGTTTGCTATGTGTCTTCCCACCAAGTTTCATCTCGATCCCTCCACTCATAGCGTTTCCCAAGATTTCCGGTTGCCCCCTCCAGCTCCCCCCAAAAGTCACCGGATCCGGTCCGGATTTTAAGTGGGTCGTCTGAGGCATGAGGTCGTTCCAAATATCAAGTTTCATCGAGATCCGATCACCCGTTCAAAAGTTATAAATACATCAAGATTCCGGATTCCCCCTCCCTCCACTCCCCCCCACAGTACCCGAATCGGCTCGGTTATGTCAATGATATATCTAGTGTTTGCTAGGTGTCTTCCCACCAAGTTTCATCTCGATCCCTCCACTCATAGCGTTTCCCAAGATTTCCGGTTGCCCCCTCCAGCTCCCCCCAAAAGTCACCGGATCCGATCCGGATTTTAAGTACGTCGTCTGAGGCATGAGGTCTTTCCAAATATCAAGTTCCATCGAGATCCGATCACCCGTTCAAAAGTTATAAATACCTCAAGGTTCCGGATTCCCCTTCCCTCCACTCCCCCCCACAGTGCCCGATTCGGCTCGGTTATGTCAATGATGTATCTAGTGTTTGCTAGGTGTCTTCCCACCAAGTTTCATCTCGATCCCTCCACTCATAGCGTTTCCCAAGATTTCCGGTTGCCCCCTCCAGCTCCCCCCAAAAGTCACCGGATCCGGTCCGGATTTTAAGTGGGTCGTCTGAGGCATGAGGTCGTTCCAAATATCAAGTTTCATCGAGATCCGATCACCCGTTCAAAAGTTAAAAATACCTCAAGATTCCGGATTCCCCCTCCCTCCACTCCCCCCACGGTGCTCGGATCGGGGAAGTGACTATTTCCAACTTAATCATTTGGGGTCCCTGATACGCTTGCCAAGTCTTATCGTCCTAGCTTATCTGGAAGTGCCCGAACTAGCAAAACCTGGACAGACCGACAGACCGACAGACCGACAGACCGACGGACGGACAGAAATTGCGATCGCTATATGGCACTTGGCCGAAGGGCAAGTGCCATAAAAACGAATCACTTGTTCACACTCTGTTTTTTTTTTTACTGAATGTTTATTGGGTAAAAATAAATTCGAAACTGAATTTAAATTGAATTGTAAACCATTCCTTTTTAATTTTTTTCCTATTTTCATCTAGGATCTCTCAAGGCTGGATATGGAATCGTCAGTATCCAGTGAAGATGAAATTTTCCAGCCGCCGGCTATTTCGAACCATTTTTATTTATCTAGGCCTTCGAGTTCGAAGTCGATTCGGAGAAAGCAGGATGTCAATGCCAAGTAAGTTGAAACAGAAAAATGTCAAGAATAGGACTAGGCCTGCTTGAGTTCCCCTTACAGCCAATGAAATTTGCCATTTCATTTATTGAAAATTTGGGCGTTAAAGTTTAACTGAAAGCCAGGTTAATTTTATATCTTGGATTTGAAGACAATGGGTTATTTTAACTCGGCTAAGCGATTTGTGGCGTTCGCAAATATGCACCGCTGGCCCGACAAGACAAAGTTCACAATGGCGCGGATAATTTGAATTTCAATAAAAGCCTGCATTTAAGTGAACGACGCTCAGGTACTGTCCCGACAAGATAGATAGATATTTTTATTGATCTAACTCCTAGCGCCGACATAGCACTTAATACGTTGACCTCTACACTTAATGTGTTAAAATACTTAAATATATAATATTATTACATAAAAGAAAATAAATCACTTGACTTGTTTTTTGTTAATTTTCTCAGTGAAAGGGTATAATTGCCAACTTTGCAAAGCAGGGATAGAGGAAAACATGGACCACTTTATCAATCGATGCCAGGAGCTTTCGGAGTTCAGGGGATCTTATTTTAAGGGGAGTGTTTTGCTTCTTCCGGATATCCTGAATAGCACTTTGGAAAGGGTTATAACAAAGGTGTGCGAGTTTATGGACGGAGCGTTGAAGCTAAGAGCGACCAAGCTTAGTAGTGAGGCTTCATAGCCGTAGGAAATTATTGTTGTTGTTTTCCTTTGTAATATGTACTATTGTTGTATTATGTATATGGCCCCTGGGCTTTAGATACAGTTATTATTATTATTATTATTATGGTACAAGGGAATTCGAATACGGGTTAGTGCGGCATCTTACTGGCCCCAGGAGATTTTGGTGCCACGTCCGTCAACAAAGTTCATAATGGCGCGGATAATTCGAACTTAGGCAAAATCATGCGTTTAAGTGAACGACGCTCAGGAAATGTTCAGATACAGATCGTAAGATCACTTCTGAAAAAAGCCCATTATTGCGCGTGACCCCAAAAGATATTTGGTTTTCGGTAGTAGTATAAGGTTTTGGTTGTTAAAGTTTAACTGAAAAGCAAACCTATTTTCGTATCATTTAGTTGAGTACACTGAGTTATTTGGATTCTGCTAAGAGATTTTCTTATTTTCCACTATCTGCTCTAGTACTGAGGTTTAGAATATCTACGGCTGTCCTCACAGCGCAAATTCTACTATGACGCGGAATATTTGAATCTGAACACAAACGCGACTTTTAAGTGGGCGGTGAGAAGCTTGGTGAGGATTGCTTAGTGCCGGAACGAAAAAATTTCATAAATCTTTTCCGTCAAGCATACGAAGTAGGTAGTCCCACAAATCTGACAGGGAAATTCCACTATTTGAAAACTGATTATTTGTGAATATTGGAGCGACGAAGTAACGCATTTTCATCGGGTCTTCAAGCCTCTTTAAGTGAATTAGTGAGGGGTAAAAAGACTGTCCCATCTCTGCCCTTTTCAGTTAAACTTTAAATATTAGAGAAAAGAGGTACAAGCACATAGAGGTACCACAAATCTGGAAGAAAAAGTTCATTCGATGAAAACCGTTTATATGAATAGCGGAGCAACGAAGTAACGCATTTTCTTTGGGTCTTCAAGCCGATTCAATCAAGAAGTGACGTAACTAACTTGTCATGTCTCAACCCTGCTCGGTTGAGCGTCAACGACCGAATGTTTTATTTTCCACCGAAAATTGATGATTAAAGGACACCTGAACAATGAAACCATACTTGAACACACCATGGAGAATGCATTTACAGACATGGCCACGGAGAGCATTCTTCTCCTGAGCATGACGTTTCCAAAATAGGGATATTCATTTTTGGAGGTTGCACATGCAGACTCCTCAGATAAAAAGCGCAATTTGTCTCGCAATTGTCCCTATGTTAGACAGCCTGTCGAGGATCCTTGCCAAGAAGGGTCGTAATATCCTTGGCGCAAAATGGACGCGTCAGCTGGATTTCGTAGACCTATATTCCGGCCCCTCTTGGCAAGGGTCATCTCTAGGCTCAAAGCCGCTCAAGTTGGAAAAACGAACTTAGAAAAACCTCAGAAGGAATATTTTTTTTATTGCCCAAATATCGCTCTCAAAGCATTGTAGCTGACTTATCCGTTTTAATCCATTCTTTGAATTTTATTTATTTATTTATTTAAATATGTTTGATATGTTTTCCAGTCAGTTGGGGGTCAAGGAGTATTTCTATGATGATTACCGTGGACTAAATCATATTTTCTCCTAGTTCATCACGCCTGGCGCATACGCATTTAAGAAAACATACTGTTCCGCCATCTCCGGCCAAATCTCGGAGAGTACCAAAAAAGAGGCTAGATGGCACTCGCGATCTTTTTACGAGTGAACTGGATAGCTTTCTGGAATACGCCAAAGAACGAGACAAGCTGAAACGAAAAGCTGCTAACAAGATCTAAGGATCTATGTTGTACCTGATTGTAGATCTCTAACTTATTTGGCATTAGAGTAGTAGTTCTCAGTGCTTAAAACACGTATCTGCACCTGAAAGTTGTATTTAATCGAAACAAGAAAAATGAAAAAAAAAATTGTCCTGGTAAAATAGTTACGGTTTTTCATTTTGTACGTTTCGTAAGATTACTCGAAAAAAAGAGATGTTTTTTGTAGCTTAGCGATTCTGACGTTCCCACGGATTCGCTTTCAGAAAATGAGAATTGACATCCACCGGGTGTAAAGCCGCTTTCACGTTGACAGGTCGTTGCGGTGCGCTGCGTATGCGTTTATCTTGCTTGCGTACAGACTGCGTAGCATCTCTTTCACACCTGCGCGACAAGCTTTCACGCTGAATGTGTATTTACGTTTTCCGTTCTCGGTTTCTCATGCTTAATTTGTGTTTTTCTTTCATCATTAGTAAGTTTTTCTTCATCACTCGTAGGATTTTCTTAAGAAATTTAAATTCCACGCTGATAAGTCTCTTTTTCTGCATACATTATAAAAAGTTTCTCCGAGTAAGGATTAAAGTTAACTGCAGTATTTGCCACTGGGATTAAACTTATCTCTACTAAGATAAGATTAATCCGAATTAGAGATAAGATTATCTTTCTAGAGACAAGATTAATCCCACACTCTAAAAAGTTTCTCCGAGGAAGGATTAACGTTAGCTGCAGTATTTGCTACTGGGATTAAACTTATCTCTACTGGGATAAGATTAATCCGAATTAGAGATAATCTTATCCCAATACCCTTGATGACTATGAGCGTGTTCCACCCTTCTAACAATAGTTACTATTTCCGTTCCATCCTCACTTAAAGTTACTACGCTGACCGTTGCAACCTTATCGGAATAGTAACTAATAGTTACCATTTGGTTACCATGCTCAGGACCGTAGTAAGCGTAGTAATGACGCATCTCTGTAACGTGATTGGTCGGATTCTCCCCTGGTGTAAGATCCTGCTGGAAAATAGAAAAATCGTTCTAGCCTTGACGGCAAAAAGCCAGAATTCGTGACGTCATGCTTATTAACTACGGTAAGCAGGGTGGAACACACTCTATCTCTCCCTTCCGATTCAGAATCTCCGGGTACCTTCGGAAGAACGGAAGAAACGGTGTCATAGCTGCGCTGACTCGGGATTTGAGTCATTTAGTTTGAGTCGTTACGGACACGTTTACTCCTTCTTCCTGAGAATCACTGGCGTGTTTTGGACACGTATCGACACTAGTATCGAGACAAGATTAATTCCAGCAGCAAATACTGCAAGATTTTGTTTTACAGTGAGAAGGAAATACTGCAAGACTTTTTTTTACAGTGTAAGCTCAGCGGTGGGCAAGTGGGAACCGGATTGCGCCGCAAGCGCACAAGCGCGGCGCAGAGGTAGCGTAGCTCAGTGCGAAAGACTCAACGCGTCAGTGTGAAAGTGGCTTAAGAATTCGTGGAAAGCGGTTTCGGCTCTCTCTTTGCATTCAAGGGTGTGGGTTCGATTTCCAGAACAGTGAGATTTCTGAAGCTAGCAGAGCTCCAACAAAGCTCTGGAAACTGAAGCCAGTTTTAGCCGTAGTCGTCAAAACAGCCGTCACATGAACTAGCGTGAGCTTTCCTGACCGCCCTCCAATCTGATCGAAGGTCACTAAGGTCCAGAGCAAAATAACACTAGAGAGTTCGTAGCCCCGCCCATTAGAATAGAATATATTGCACAGAAAGCCTGAGGCCGTGGCAAAAATTGTAACAAAAAAAGAAAACATTTAAACGAAATAATAGAACTAAATGAAAGGAAATTCTCACTGTGGGCTAAAGATGCCTTTAGGAAACTTACCAGCCTCTTCAAAACTTGAAGTAACGTTCGTCCCCCATATTTAAAAATCTCAATCCGCAGGTCATCTAGCTCACGGTATTCACACGTCAGATGTAACAAACTCTCATTCTCCATCTTCCATCTTCCAGAGCAAAATAACACTAGGGAGTTCGTAGCGCCACCCATTAGAATAGAATATATTGCACACAAAGCCTGAGGCCGTGGCAAAAATTGTAACAAAAAAAGAAAACACTTAAACGAAATAATAGAACTAAATGAAAGGAAATTCTCACTGTGGGCTAAAGATGCCTTTAGGAAACTTACCAGCCTCTTCAAAACTTGAAGTAACGTTCGTCCCCCATATTTAAAAATCTCAATCCGCAGGTCATCTAGCTCACGGTATTCACACGTCAGATGTAACAAACTCTCATTCTCACGGGCAAAAATAGGGACCAGTACGTCCTAGTTTACTCCCCAAATATCTCCTCCGTTTCCCAATGGCAAAAAATCAGCTAGGCAACTAATTTAAATTGTTAGATCCGCCCACTTAATCCCGGCCTTAAAATAAACCTCTTCCCCCCTCTTTGGCTGAAGTATAAAACCTTAAAGAAGGTGTCATACTTTTTGCTTTACTTTTTAGATTATTCTTGCGACATTTAAAGCGAAACAAACTTGCGGGCTTACAGAACTGTAAGCAAAGGTGCAACATCGTGAAAACAGAGGAGGTTGTGTCTATCTTTTTTTGATGTGTTCAGTCAGAATATGAAAGTATTGGACCAAGTGCTGATGCACGACTGATTGAGTTTCAGCAGAAACGTTCTCTGTCGCTAGTAGTATCGCTGCTATTCGAGTGTGAGTCACTTTTTTCAAGTCTTGGCGTCACTCCCTAGTGTTATTCGGCTCTGCTAAGGTCTTGTTCCACCCTACTTACCGTAGTAACTATGTATGATGTCACGGTTTATGGCTTCTTCGGTCGCGCCATGCGCCAATCGCCTCACAGAGATCGTAGTTGCCCCGCATCTCAGCGGGGTAAGCAAATAGTAACTATTTCGAGAAAGTTGCGTCGGTACAGCTATTCACGAAAACGAAACGAAAATAGTAACTAATAGTTACTGTTGTTACAAAAAAATCAACGAAGAAACCAACGCTTGTAAAGCCCTACTGTTTTTTGTTTTTTTTAATGCCGCGTAGTATTTTTTCCCGCTCTTCGTGTTCGATATGATTTGGCCAGGTGACTACTGACTAGGCTGCTCTATTTGGAAAAAGTTGCGTCGGCCAGCCTAGCAGCTATTCACGAAAACGAAACGAAAATAGTAACTTATAGTTACTGTTTTGTTTGTGTTTTTTTAATGCCGCTTAGTATCTTTTCCGTTCTTCGTGTCCGATATGATTTGGCCAGGTGACTACGCTTCCACTTTCCCTCGGTGACGCCAACGCTCTTAACATCTAATATTTTGAAAAAAAATATCAGTGACCGACTTTTATATTTAGCGCCACCTACACTTTCCTCTATCTCTGATTAAACGTATACGTTTAATTTTTTAATATTCTTTCTTGTTTCCTCTTTTACCCTTATTTCTCATTTTACCATTTTTATCACATCTTTAAAACGATGAAATTTTCTTTACTTTTTATTTCGCTTTCCTTAAAACTTTCTTTCATTTAAAACTAATTATTTATAAGTTACTGTAGTAAGAAGGGTGGAACACGCTCCAATTGCCAGGAAAAGAAGCAGCGTTAGGTTTTGTGCCGGCCTGCATGTAGTCAGATCTTGTTTGAAAAATTTGTTCTATTCAGCCTTGTTTTGGTCTTGTCAGTCAAACCCCCTTTAAATTATCCACGTGTAGCCTTAAAGTTTGTAGCCTTGTTTGGCCTGTCAGAGAAGACGCGACGAATGATGATTGGTCTAGGAGTAGGTCTTACTCCGGTCTTAGGCAGATTTCCCGACTATCTTTTAAGCTGTGTTCGATTTGAATCCTCCTTCTATTCTTGATACCGCCTTGTCACGGTTTAAAGTCGATTGATTTAGCCTTGTCAGGTAAACGTACAACCGCCGCAAATAGATCACAGACGAGAAATTTACTCGAGACAGGACCGAAATTTGCTCTGAGATCATATTTGCGTTTTGCAGATACCATTGGATCTGTTACCACGGTGGATCTGCGATTAGGAGTTTTTGCAGTTACCGTGCTATCTGGTATACGGTTACTCTGGAAAAACGACAATTGCCGAAATTGCACTTTTCGAAGTCATCCCAAAAGAAAAACTGAGATTCAGTCACATCACTTAGTGCCAAACTTCTTTCCCAACACTTTGGCAAAAACTGATGAAAGTGAGATGACTTTTTTAGATACCACATCAGTTTCCACGGCCAGACTGTGGTATCTGAACTGCAAAAACTACCACGGTATCTGCAAAAACGCAACATGTCATCATTCACGGCGTCCTGTCCGACAGGGCACTGGTAATTGTCAGTTGACAGGACAAATAAAACGCGATTTGGCTGACAGGACCGAGACAAGGATAAATCGAACGCGACTTTATATGTCCGCAGAACCATGTGAGATGACAGGGTTCAGTAAAACAACTTTGAACCTTTATAAAGGCAAGTTGCAAGAAGACAAGAGAGACGTAAATCAAACGCGGCTTAATGCACAGCTCCTACTAGAAATGATCTTTTCCCGTGAGACGATCAGAATTTTTTTTTTTTTCAAAAATACCATTACTTTTGATCTGAAAGTAGCAATTTTCTTGTTAGAGCTTATCGACTCTATCCAGCCCTCCTGCTCTACGACGCGGCGGCTGGGCGCAAAACATTTGAAATTTGAACGCGCCGTGGTTAACAAGTTGGAAAACTAAGCAGACAAAATAAGTGAAAAACAGAAGATTCTCGTATCCTAGTATGTGAAAGAGTCGTCAGCGGAAATAGAAGGTTCTGGAAAACTTTGCGTTGTGTGACGGGGGCGAAACTCGGCACATACGAAAAAGCGCTAAAAGTTCGTAGGCACAAAACGGAACAATGGAGAAAGGTGGGGGTTTTAGAAGGTTATGATTGTACACGTGAGCTAGGTATATTATAAAAGGCAGAATAAGCAAGAGGGGTCCTTTAAGTATTTAGTTACTCTGGTAGCGTTCTAGTGAAGTTATTACAAGTTACGATGATAAGAGGAGGGGCGAGCGCCTTATTGTGGTAGTTATCATGCTTTCTGAAACGAAAATAATAACAAGGCCAACATCCGTCATCACTCTTACGGGAGTTCCTGCAGAACCGATAGTTATCATCACTTCTGATGCTCGCGACCATCATAAGTAAATTGTATGGGTCGTAACAGTCGTGGAACGAAAATAATGAGAGGGAGGAGCCAATTTACTTATTACGGCGGGCTCTGGAACGGCAATAATAACAAGAATAGTAACGATTGTAACTAATAATAAGTCTCTCGAACGCTACTTCTGCTCACAAAAAAGATAGATGTTTTCGTGGAATTAGTCTAAAGATAAATGCAGTGTAACGAGCTTTATCCGAGGGGTTGCCACTCGATTTTAGTGTACGGCAAGTGCCCGGTTGGTGCCGGAACCCGCTGCCACATTTTAGAACATTCAGATTTTGTTTAGCAGCCGGAATCGCCGGTTTGGGTCGGAGCCTGGAAAAGGTGTACATCAGGTGCCGGGAAGTAGGCAACCCCTCGACTTCATGAACCAGTACGTCAGCTAGAGGTACTTGCTGTGAGCTCTGAATTGATACCCGTCTACTTCCCTCTTCGCCGCTGCGTATACCATAGCTGCGTTCGTTGCACTCCGGGCTGTCTCTGGTGCTTTGTCACCAGTGTCCGCTTCTTCTCTTAAAACGCGTTTTTTCTGTTCACCGGGGAGTTGATGAAAACTTACTAACTCCTCGCTGAAGCCGGGCTCCCGAGCAGGTTCTGGTTAGTCCGCACCGGTGAGATAAAACCGGACACTGGCTAGTTCAAAAACGGGTTATAAGACTGGTGAGAAGTCACCGGCGGATGCAAAAACAGCTTATTAGAACAAGAGCTACGAGCTCATATTGCACTTGTTACGAGTAGGCGGTACAAGAAAGTAGATGAGAACGTCTCGAAGTAGACCCGCCATCCAAAAATGCGGTTCGGAAAGAGAAATAGGATATTTAGTATCACTCACTTCTGAGCAGTTCCGGCATAATCTCGTATTATCTGCAGCATATGCGCATGACTGTTCAAACTTCCAAGTTTCAGCCCAATAAATCCACTCGTTCGATCCCTAGACGTGCTACACCACTTCCGGTACTCCCTCCATCTTCCCCTACCGTGGTCGAATCTGGTTCGGACTCAAAAATGGATCATCTAAATCATTTGCTTTTATACCATCTATCAAGCTTCACTCGAATCTGATCATTTTTGGAAAGTTCCGGTACCCCCCCCCCACACCGTTGGACCTCTGAATCCCCTCTTCCCCTCCATCAAGTTTTACTGAAATTGGAGCATAGCTTATCTGCAAATTTTCAGTACCCCCCCCCCCTACGTTGGCCGAATCCGGCCCGAACACCACAAGCTCGGCACTGTCGAACTTGCATCTCATTCGGTCCATCCGTTTGGCTTTTGTGCATGTCAAAAGTTTCCGACCCCAACTCCCCCAACCATGGTCGCATACAGTTCGAACGCATGTTTTAAATGTCGAGGTCATAGATTCTTATCACCCATTAAGTTTCACTCGAATCAGACACTCGTCCGCAATTTGCAGCAGTGTCCATATTTCCCTTCCCTCGCTCCCCCCAAGATGCTGCCTGCAAAGTTTCGTTGTCTTAGTACATCTGGAACTATTCTAACTCGAGACTACCGGAATTCTAGGAAACCCCCTCCACCCCCCCGCAGAGCCCCAAAACCATCTGGCTCCGTCAATTTCGTATATAGGCCTAATGCACGTTCTCCCAATTAAGTTCCGTCCCAATCCCTATGCTTTAAGCGTTTTTTTTTTGTTCCCACCCCCCCATCCCCCACAGGTATCGGACCCGACCCAGACTTGACACCGAACATCTGAGGTGATAGCTCTTTCGAACTGACAAGTTTCATTCAAATCCGATCACCCTTTCAAAAGTTATGCATGCCACTAGATTCCCGACTCCCCACCCATCCACTCCCCCACAATGGTCGGATCGGAGAAAGGACTATTCTCAAGTCAATCTGTTCGGATCCCTGACAGACCTGCCAAATTCCATCGTCCTTGAAGTACGCCGAGCTCGCGGGATCACTAGAAGTCCCCCCCCCCCCTAACTCCTCCACAGTGCCCGGATCCGGTCACGTTGTGTCAATTACGTATCTAGGATTTGTGCTTTTTCTTCCCATCAAGTTTCATCCCGATCCCTCCACTCTAAGCGTTTGTCAAGATTTCCGGTTCCCATCACCAGCTCCCCCCCCCCCCCCCCGCCAGTGTCATCGGATCCGGTCCGGATTTAAAGTGGGAGGTCTGAGACACGAGGTCATCCTAAATATCAACTTTCATCAAGATCCGATCACCCGTTCGCAAAAATACCTCAATTTTGGCTTCCCCGTCCCTCCACCCCCCCCCCCCCTAGATGTTCAGATCGGGGAAGTGACTATTTCCTATTTAATCTGGTCGCTTCCGTGACATGCTTGCCAATTTTCATTGTCCTAGCACATCAGGAAGCATCGAACTCGCGGGATCACTAGAAATTCGGACCCCCCCCCCCCCAATTACCCCAAAGTTAGCAGATCCGTTTCGGTTTTGTCAGTCAGGTATCTAGGACATGAGCTAGTTCTTTCCACCAAGTTTCATCCGAATCTCTCGACTCTAACCGACTCCCACCAATGTCACCGGATCCGGTCTGGATTTAAAATGGAACGTCTGAGACACCATGTCCTTACATATATCAAGTTTCGTTAAGGTCCGATTACCTGTTCGGTAAGCTAAAAATATATAATTTTTCTTAATTTTCCGGATTCCCCCTCCCTCCACTCCCATCAAGATGGTCGGATCGGGGAAGCGATTATTTCTAATTTAATCTGGTCCGGTCCCTGATATGCCTGCCAAGTTTCATCGTCCTAGCTTATCTGGAAGTGCCCGAACTAGCGAAACCGGGACCGACTGACGGACAGAAATTACAATCGCTATATGGCACTTCGAAGGCAAGTGCCATAAAAACCGGAGACCACCGGTGAGAACTCCCGTGACAAACAAGAGCTACGAGCTCATATGGCACTTGTACGAGTAGGCTGTACAAGAAAGTAGATGAGAACGTCACAAAATACACCCGCCATCCAAAAAGGCGGTTCGGAAATAGAAATAGGATATTTAGTTTCACTCATTTCTGAGCAGTTCCGGCATCGTCTCGATTGTCTGTAGCAAATGCACATGACAGTTCAAACTTTGTTTTCAAAGTTTGACTGAAATTGGAGCATAGCCTATCTGCAAGTTTCCAGTACCCCCCCCCCCCCCCTACCTTGGCTGAATCCGGCCCGGACGCCAAATAACAAATCTAGCCGCATAAACTTGGTACTGTCGAATTGCATCTCATTCGGTCCATCCGTTTGGTTTTTGTGCATGTCAAAAGTCCCCCCACCCCCAATTCCCCTAATCGTGGTCGCATATGGTTCGAACGCATGTTTTACATGTCGAGGCCATTGATTCATATCACCCATGAAGTTTCACTCGAATCAGACCACTCGTTCGCATTTTATAGAAGTCAATTTCCATATTTCTCTTCTCTTGCTCCCCAAAAAATGCTCGGATCTAGGAACGGAAGTTTCCGGGGGTATGTTGTGTCAGGTTCTTAAGTCAAGATAATTCGGGTCACTAATATGCCTGCAAAGTTTCGTTGTCGTTTTACATCTGGAACTATTCTAACTCACGACTACCGGAATTCCAGGAAACCCCCTCCAACTCCCCCCACAGAGCCCCGAAACCATCTGGCTCCGTCAATTTCATCTAGGCCTAATGCTTGTTCCATCCATTAAGTTTCGTCCCAATCCCTCTGCTTTTAGAGTTTCTTGAGTTTTCCACCCCCCCCCCCCCCCATCCCCACAGGTATCGGACCCGACCCGGACGTGACACTGAACGTCCGAGGCGATAGCTCACCAGACAAGTTTCATTCAAATCCGATCACCCGTTCAAAAGTTATGCACGCCACTAGATTCCGGACTCCCCATCCACCCACTCCCCCCACGATGGTCGGGTCGGGGAAACGGCTGTTCTCAAGTCAATCTGTTCGGATCCCTGACATACCTGCCAAGTTTCATCGCTCTAGGACATCAGGAAGTATGCCGAACTCGCGGGATCGCTAGAAATCCGTACCCCCACCCCAACTCCCCCACAGTGCCCTGATCCAGTCTGGTTATGTCAATGACGTGTCTAGGACCTGTGCTTGTTTTTCCCACCAAGTTTCATCCCGATCCCTCCACTTTAAGCTTTTCTCAAAATTTCCGGTTCCCTCCTCCAACTCCTCCCAGTGTCATCGGATCCAGCCCGGATTTAAAGTGAGGTGTCTGAGACACGAGGTCATCCTAAATATCAATTTTCATCAAGATCCGATCACCCGTTCAAAAGTTATGCACGCCACTAGATTCCGGACTCCCCATCCACCCACTCCCCCCACGATGGTCGGGTCGGGGAAACGGCTGTTCTCAAGTCAATCTGTTCGGATCCCTGACATACCTGCCAAGTTTCATCGCCCTAGGACATCAGGAAGTATGCCGAACTCGCGGGATCGCTAGAAATCCGGACCCCCACCCCAACTCCCCCACAGTGGCTTGATCCGGTCCGGTTATGTCAATGACGTGTCTAGGACCTGTGCTTGTTTTTCCCACCAAGTTTCATCCCGATCCCTCCACTTTAAGCGTTTCTCAAAATTTCCGGTTCCCCACCCCAACTCCCCCAGAGTCCCCTGATCCGATCCGGTTATGTCAATGACGTGTCTAGGACCTGTGCTTGTTTTTCCCACCAAGTTTCATCCCGATCCCTCCACTTTAAGCGTTTCTCAAAATTTCCGGTTCCCTCCTCCAACTCCCCCCAGTGTCATCGGATCCGGCCCGGATTTAAAGTGAGGTGTCTGAGACACGAGGTCAGCCTAAATATCAATTTTCATCAAGATCCGATCACCCGTTCGCAAGCTAAAAATACCTCAAATTTTGGCTTCACCCTCCCTCCAGTCCCCCCCCCCCCCAGATGGTCGAATCGGGGAATTGATGATTTCCTATTTAAGCTGGTCGGGTCCCAGACATGCCTGTCAATTTCCATCGTCCCAGCACATCAGGAAGCACGGAACTCGCGGGATCACTACAAATTCGGACTTCTCCCCCCCCCCAACTCCCCCAAAGTAAGCGGATCCGTTCCGGTTATATCAGTCACGTATCTAGGACTTTGGCTTGTACTTTCCACCAAGTTTCATTCGGATCCCTCCACTCTAAGTGTTTTCCAAGATTTCCGGTTTCCCCCTCTAACTCCCCCCAGTGTCACCAGATCCGGTCTGGATTTAAAATGGAGGGTCTGAGACACGAAGTCCTTCCATGTATTAAGTTTCATTAAGATCCGATCATCCGTTCGTAAGCTAAAAATATCTCATTTTTCCGTTTTTTTCCGGATTCCCCCTCCCTCCACATGGTCGGATCGAGGAAGCGACAATTTCTAATTTAATCTGGTCCAGTTCCTGATATGCTTGCCAAGTTTCATCGTCCTAGCTTATCTGGAAGTGCCCGAACTAGCAAAACCGGGACCGACAGACCGACTGACGGACAGAAATTACAATCGCTATATGGCACTTGAGTAAGCTCAAGTGCCATAAAAACGCAGCTCAGGTGAAAAACTGTAGCAGGCCTGCAGGCGCGGAAAACCCGCTCTGCACGTGACGTAGCAATGGTAGACAGCTAATCAGCTGTACAGGACGACTGAGACGGCGTTTGTAAGGAAATGCGAAATTGTGCACCTGTATGGCATACGTGTTTTAAATCGTTATAGAATATATCCACTGCCTTGATTTCAGTGTTATAAAGGGTGATATAAAATTTCTTTGTGCGAAGTAACTGGATGTTGTTTTTTGTTACAGTAAATTTGGAATCGAGAAAGCTTCATAAACTCCGTCCTCCTAGATCGTCCCTACGAACCAGCGTCAGCAAGCATAACTTGTCGTTTTCGGGCGGAATAAGGGTTTAGGGTAGGGACTTGACCTGCTATGAAAGATTCCCAACACTTTGTGAACCTTCCCACTGCCCTCTTTATTTTCTTCTACCGTCCGCTATCCCTAATCCTTTAAGGACCTGTCTTACTTATAATATCACCTCAACCTACTTCCCTAGTCACTCCATATATGTCTAAACCCGGAGACCCCAATTTTGTACGGTACATTCTGACCCCTCTAACAAAACCACGCTGATTTTTTCACTTGCCGTGTTTTGCTATCTTCGATGTATATCACGCTGCCGACGGTTGTTTGCGAGAAGTTTTTCCATCAGAAAAACCGGTTGTGTGAATTGTTTCCCAAGTCTCGGAAAAGGCTTAGAACAGCCAAGTGGTTATTTGTTGAAAGCACAGCCTAGCTTTAAAGTATTCAAATATTTTAAAATACTGTGAGTTGAAGAGTAAATAGTGCGAAAGGTCCTTTAAGAGAGGCGAGGGTACACCGAAGAGTACTACCTTTTCCAGAGCATTTCTTAGTACATTATGCGGTTTTGGTCTGACGAATCGATGGCAAGACAAGGAATAGCTAAAAACAAATGTTGTCTTTATTTAGAAAACATATAAATCAGGAGGGGAACTTCAGATTCAGTAGATATGGCAACACAAATTAGACACCCATACAATTTATTTATCTATAGTAAATATCAACAGCCTACACTGAGCTTCCAAGCATTGTACTCACTGCTAGATGCGTTCGAAAGTCGGGCCACGATTGTTCATTTTCATGCAAATTCTCCTGATTCATGAGTTCTTGGCCAGATTAAAAAAACAAACATCTCGGCAGTGAGTACCTGGCTTTATTGTGTGTCTAGGGCATACTCATGTTTCTGGCGCTTCCCTAGGCGCCATCGTTAAAGTACGAGTAACCAACCCCTCATCTTTACGAATTCTGTAGAAGTCTGAATAATCCTGAAATCCTATCTGAAATGATCTCCTAAGGATATATTCCTGCCAACAGTTTATCGAAGTGTGCACTGTACTTCTCTGTATTCAGAAAATTACCCCAGAGTCATTTCATGAAAAACAGGCACTTCCCAATTCTTGCTGCCTGTAGCTTGTCGTCAACGACAACAGTAAAGGCCTGCAGGTCGCGCTTTCTACAATAAACTGTCTATGGTGGGCTTGGGTGTTAAGACATCAGTGCAAGAGGTATCATAGTGGGAAACATCTGCCTGAGGAATGTTTTCTTCGAGTCCTTGACCTGAAAAGACCGACGGAAGGACACTATTAGGCCAGAAGGCCCGTCCTGAAAAGACTGGGAACACCCGGCAACAAGGGCGACAGGTGCGTAAAGCCTGCGCGTAACATTACAGTTTCAACAAGCATCTACCGTAAGCCCCTCTATCCTAAGCCTAACTAACTAATTCCAAGGCACTGTTTTAGCATCACGCCGCCAGTTACAGACGCAGCACGAGTTTAACGTTTTTATTCAAGGGCGTTTTTCGCAATCCCACAAAGAGGTTGTGAGTTAAAAAGAGTATTTCCGCGTTCTCTGTGGACGAACACCGCAAGAAGTTCAAATTTATCGGCATATAACAGGCCAAATAACCAAATTAGCTACTTTATAAGCAGAGACAGATAAAACTGAGGATCTTTTATGTAAGGAATGGCAAGGGCCAAAGCTTGATGTTTGATTTGTTGAGAGTTTATCTGGATTTTAGTTTTATTTTCCTTCATTTGAAATTATTACATAACAACAGACTAAAGGACGCCTCCACGTGTTTCACACCTTTAGGTCGAGTCACACTTATATTTCCGATACAAACACTCAGGGCAGAAAAACGCCTTAAAGGCACAGAAAACTTGACTACGCAACTTTCGGCCATCAAACCGACCTGGGGGGCTTAGATAAAGATACAGGGACTTATTGTCGACAGGACCCCCCTTCTTTGTTATCTCGAACCCCCTCCTTAGTGTTCTCAAAGCTAGCTGACAGGCCCTTGCCACTATGCACTGTAAAAGTTCGCCTTTGGCCGTGTTTCGGCCATAGTATCGGGATAGCAGTCAAGAGGTCGTGGCGTTCGATTCCTACTCCCGGCACACAAACCTTTTGCTTTTTTTCTACTAACTCAAAAGTCGAATTCTCGGAAACTCCCCGGAAACTGCAATGGTCGTAACGAGAATTTTTCTTACTCTCAATATCGACTCAGGGTACATTCTTGATATATCAGCTAGCTCCCCGAGTCAAGTTTTCTGTTCCTCTAAGTTACGGGTGCGGTCAGACGGTCTGGATATCCCGATCGGACACCATACACTCTCACCCGTTCCTACTGGGAATCTCAACTCAATAGTTGCGTATTTAATCTGAATTCTCATTTTTCGCTTCAATTCCCGATTCTCGTAAAAATTACCGTTCTTGCTCTTCTTCATTCTCGCTTCTGACAAAAACACTAATTTAACCACCCCACCCCTGAAAACCTTCTTACAAGGGGCGAACATCCGCCGTTTGTTGACCTATCAGGAAGGAGAACGGATAATGAGAACTGTTCATCACAAACTTCTTGATTCTGCAGAATCTCCGACAAAAAAAGCCAAAAGAGGAGAATTGGCTTACCCTCAATAGTCATAAAACGCAAAAAATGAGGATAAAGAGAATATAGATCAAAAGCGCAACTAATTTTTGTTTTTAACTAATTTCACAAAGGGCACAATCTAGAACCGAGATATCTCTGGAGAATGTTTAACAACAACCATTAGTCAGACCATGGCGACCAAGCTCGGTAAACAAACATTAGGCTTAACAAAAACGTGAGTTCAGACGCACTTATTCACATGAGGCCCCCCCCCCCTTCCCAAGCCTGATATACCCGGCCTTTTCCATAGTTGGCTAAAAGCGATGGTATTAGTTTATCCATGAACACTGCTTAGACACATACATCAAAGAAATTTAAATGACAGGTTGAAGTAAAAGGATCTATCCTCGATCCGTTTGCCCACTCCATCTAGTGTCTGATCCACGTCAGCTTGAAAAGACGGGGCAAAAGCTAACTCACTCTAACCCACAACATGGTCTGTGTCCTCCCCACTCTGGGTCACTATATCCACTATCTCTGAGGTATCGTCAAAGTGTTCGTTACATATGAAGCCGTTCTCTGATTGGTCAAAACGGATATTCGTCGGCTGCGCATGTCTGGCGCAGAATGAATTCGGACAGGTCTTGCAGTACTTGGTGGCACGCGACCCGCAGTCATCGCAGTGGTGCCAAGGGCAGATCCAAGAACCTGGTAAGATGAAAAGTTCAGTTACTTTCCATAGGAGTATATCAACTAGTATGCTTGGTTGCACACAGATTTAAGACTGGAGCTGCCCCAAAGGCAGATAGGCGATGACAGTGGCTTCTTTTTTATACTGACCGGCTTTGGCGGTCAGAAATAAATGAAATGAAATGAAATGGTCTGATGGTGGTCGATCTTTTACTACTATTAAAACCCGGTACTGTTTGTCCAGGTGGGACTGAGACATTGGTCATTGTTCTTTTAAAGTGTTCTAATGATGTAGTTATTATTTGATTTCCAGAACGTTTTTTTGGTACCATGGCCCGTTGGGCTTTCCATGTACAATACATACATACTTGCATCAATAAGATACTGGAGCCTTCGGCGAAATCCAAAGAATAGCTACCAAATTCTCCCCTGACCTGCGTATCTACCGAACGGCTAAAGACTGGTCATGTTAGTTGGACCTTTCTACCAGTGTTGCCACTCGACCGGCACCGCGAAGCGGTGCCGGCCTCTTCAAAATGCGGCATTTTCGCGGTATCTTTCGACCAAACTGCGGTAAAATTTGCTTTTCTGGAGGAAAAAGGTCAAAAATTAACATGAATGCGGATTCATGGTCAAGTGAAATCTGATGAATATCTGCCACAAATGAAAGAAAACACGTGCTGTCTAGCCCATATTACGGTACCTGGGGCTGTTTCTTTTAAGAATTTTGGCATTCATCACATAAGGTTTAAAATAACAGCTATATCCCTTTGAAATCGGATATGGTATGGCTGGGCTATGGCCTACATCTTAAAATCTGTCCTCCTATGTGGTGAAGCGGACTTCACCAACACTCGAATTTCCTTCTCGCCATTGATTTTGTCTTGATGAAACTTAGTCGTCTGGCAAAGACCGGATACCTGCAAGATCCAGTTGTACGAATCAAATATTAAATTTTTGGATCTCATTGAAATTATGACGCGAAATGCGGTATAAGTGGCAACAGTGCCTTCTACAGCCTCACCAAAGGTGCAATCAATCCTCCGAACCTCTCTGACGATAAGTTTCACAATCTCCTCCGATTCTGCTCTGTTCATTAAGTTATACATCTATTGCACCATCTGTTTGTGCTTGATGCTGATTAAGGTCAATTGCAGGTACGGTAGAAATCAAAAGCCTGATGCCTGACCAGTAGGACGTTCGGTATCCGCTGGTCCGAAACTCCCTGCCTATAGGCCCTTCCCCACTCCCCAGATTCTAGACTCCTCTTGCATTGTCTTTAGGGTAGAAAGTGAAAGCTTATCATTTTCTGCTCTTTGCCTTAAAGGGGGCTGCCAACTGTCGATTTTAGTGTATATGATATGATATATGATATGATATATTTGCTTAGAGCCCGAGGGCCATCGCATACAAAACAAAATACAAACCAAATAAAAAACAAACATCAACTCTTCTGGTAAATCTTAACTACAAAAACTCTTCTCTATGCTTCCAGCCTATCCGCAAAAACCTTCCAAGCTGCCTAACCCCAAACAAACTTTTATCCTTTAACTTTTCCACCAACCAACCTTCCCCGAAATTTTGCTCCCCAAATATTTCAACTCTCAAATCCTTCAATTCCACACATTCACACATAAAATGAAACAAATTCTCGTCCACACAACCACACATTGGGCAGAAGTAAAGACCACTAGACCTCCCCTTTACACTTCCCATATATTTTCTCCGAATCCCCAGGGGGAGGCTATCACTACGAGCGCTAACAATCAATTTTAATTCCTCCGAAGATAACCCTCCCTTAAAAAACATTTCTAAACCCCAACACTCTTTGGCCTTGGCGTAAAGGTACATCGATGATTTAGAATCCTTCTCATGGTGCCATTTTTGGATATAAAGTGCGCGTCCGTCCGTCTGTCAGCATGGTAACTCTCGAAGGGAATGAGATATTTTGATGACACTTGGTGTGAAGATTCTTTGGGTCAAGGGTGGGCTCTGTAGCCCTATATTTAGGGGTGGGCGAGGGGGTTCAAATTAAGGGGCAATCAAAATATTATAAACAGATTTTTGGGATCCCATAGAAACCTTAGGTCTTGTTCCTCTTATTTTCTTCAACCAGAAACAAGGAGGGTTTTTGCGAGCTCGAAAGCAAAGCTGGAATCACTTTCGAATGGTTTTCGCGAAGACCGAAGAAGCTCCCTCGAAAAGTGGTCGACTTCACCATTTTCGCTGCGATTCTAGTTTTCAGTGCGTTTTCGCAATCGGTCCAGCGGGAAAGTGGAAGACGATCCCACACGAATCGCTTTCCAAGTTTTCGCAATCTGCGTCGCTCGCTGGAAAGTGATACGGGTTCTCGCGAAAACCCACCGATATTTCATCATTTTTTTTCTGCGAAGACGTGAGATGAATACAATCATATCTGTCGTCTCAAATGTTCCATTTCAAGTCCGGACCGGATCCGCTTCTTGTGGGAGGAGAAGGGGGGCACAGAACATTTCGTGAAACGACGCTTAGAGTCGAGTGATCGCGATAGAATTTGGTAGGGAGCAGAAGCACAAGCCCTAAATACGTCTTGACAGATCAGATCGTATCGAAGATCTTTAGGGGGGTGCTGGAGGGGTTTCCAGGAATAAAACTATTTTTATAAAATTTATTTTGCATTCATATATACGTTGTTGAAGAAGCACACTGAACCTAGGATTTAATGTAGGACTGCGTCTAAACAATAGGCTACTTACCTCCCGGCAGAACGGTAAGTCCGAGACAGGAAAGATGGTAAGCTTTAGGGCAGTTCTTGACATCGCAGAGGACGAGGTCACCTCCATCGCCGCACCGGAAGCAGTCGTCCTCCTCAGGTTTCTTTTCTTTGATTTTCTTCTTCTTCTTCTCCGCTTTGCCGCTCTTTCGGTTCTCCCCTCTTGGATCTTTCAGGTTCTGCAAGAAATAATGGATATATAAAAAAAAAATGCTCAAACGCATCAAGTTAACCTAGGACCAAGTGGGTACACATTGGGTAACCAAAGGGGAACGACACCTAGACGTCAAATGGACCCCCCGCCACACCCACACTAAAAAAAAAAAAAAAAAAAAAAAAAAAAATTTAGACAAGAAACTTATAAAGCACTTTTGATTATTTTTGGAATCTTAAAGCGTAACTGACGGGATACCTCTGAATTCGCAAAAGTTGTCCGTCCGTCCGTATGTCAGCACGATAACTTTAGACAAGAAACTTATAAAGCACTTTTGATTATTTTTGGAATCTTAAAGCGGAACTGACGGGATACCTCTGAATTCGCAAAAGTGGTCCGTCCGTCCGTATGTCAGCACGATAACTCTCGAAGAGGAAGAGATATTTTTTTTTCAATTAAGCTTGGTGTGAGGATACTCAATATGACCAAGAACACATAATCAGATAGAACCTCCGTCTCCCTGTATCTGTACTATGACTATGCAGATTCGAGTATTTCCCCATACCTTTTCTCCGCTGTGAACGAGCGGAGGTTAGTAGCTCCGCGCCACATCACATTTCGTTACCTCTACGATTAGCTATATCTCTGTGAAACCACCTTGGGTAAAAGTAGGAGACAAAGCTGCTTGGTTCTTTGGACGCGCTCAAGAGAGGGTCAGCGCACGGAGTACGCCTCCTGCATTTTCTTTCTCTGCGATGAGCAACAGCGAAGACGGAAGTAGAGTAGACAGGTAAAAAGCTACAGTAAATATCTCTAGGTACGGTCAGATTTGTCGGGGTATTCATAGACGCTGCATGGTACCAAAGACAAGAGGTTCTATCTGATTATTTGTTCTTGATATGACTAAGTCTAAAATGATACCCGGGAAGAACGAGAAAGGTCGCTCGAACTATTACTCAAATCCTATGTCAACCAATCAACGGCGGTCGTTGGGCACAGCTATGGTGACAATTCCAGCTCTTCGGTAGGAACACGGCGATTCTTTCATCGGTACGAAGAGTTGGTCATCAAGAGTATCCTTTGGGTCAAAGTACAGATCAAGTTCGTATATACCCTATATTTAGGAATGGCTGGGGATTGGGTTTCAAATTAAGGACGAACAAAACATTTAAAGCTTATGTGAGAGTCGATTTGGGGGTAAGGAGACAATGCTGTAGCCTATCAGTATTTGAAAATTATTTTCTTGCCGGATAAGTAGTTTGTCCGGAATCCGGCCGAAACCGGAAAATCTTCTGAAAGTATAAAGTTTACATTTCCTATAAATGTGGGAGGCAAACATACATGCTGAATCCATGTCTGAGTTCATTTTCTCGGCTGATCAGCCGCTTGGCCGTAATTTGTAAAAAAAAAAAAACACTACGGTATCATTTTTTTTTTATATTTTCGAGCAGCTGGTCAGGGATAAACAGAAACATGTTTAAGGGGCCTGGCGAAGACCAGAAATATACGAAAACCTCTAACTCTGGTCAAGAAGTGCAACACATATTAAACTTCTGGGTTCCCACCAATGCTTGGGTCTTGTTTCGTTTGCTCCGTTACTTGCTCACAGAAGCGAGCTTAATGAAAATAAGCATTTAATAAGTTTTACATACCTTGACTTTAGCGCCAATGTACCCTCCGCAGTTTACGGCTCCACACAAGCATGGCTTCTTCTCTCCACCGGCAAGAGATTCAAACTGGTAGTTGAACGTGAGTTCCGCCCCACTTGGTAGATCCTGCAATGAAACGGATGCCTTAGAGCACAAGGGGTTTTACGGAATATTCAAAACCATTCGAACACATCTTGTAATCCTAATCTGTGAACCGAGGGACTACCCACTTCCCGGCACCTGCTGTAGGCTACACCATTTGCCGACACCGGCCATAAATAAGGCGATTCGTCCATCAAACGGTTCAAAAAATTCTTTTTCAATGTTTCAACACGTGGCAGCCGGTGCCAGCTTGTGACAATAAAACCGGGAGCTGGCAATCCCTCGTTGCGAACACGCTCGCTACTCACTGCATCCCCTGTGATTCGCTTAATGCAGTTAAGCGCTCCGCGCGGACTAGTCTTTGAAAGTCCCCCATCGTCTCATTATCGACACTTCTCACAGAGAGATAGTAAAATGTGAATTAGTAAAGTAATCGAGGGGTTACCCACTCCCCGCCCCTGCTATACAGCCTTTCCCGGCACCGGGCGAATCCTGCAATGCCCGCCATAAATTAGGCGATTCCAGCTAAACATGCTGATTACTAACACATGAGTTGCGTTTTTTGAAGATACCATGGTATCTATTACCAAGGTAACTGGATTTGCAATTAGTCGTTTTTGCAGTAACCGTGGTATCGAATATACGGTTGCTCTGCAAAAACGACAATTGCCCTTTTCGAAGTTATCCCAAAAGAAGAACTGATATCCAGTTACATCACTAAGTGCTAAACATCTTTCTCACCAATCTGACAAAATTTGATGAAAGTGAGATTACTTTTCAGATACCACGACCAGTTACCACGGTCGGACCGTAGTATCTGAACATCTGATCCCACGATAACTGGCTGGATACCACGATAACTGCAAAAAAGCCTTTTGACCTGGTATCAACCGCACCGTGCACTTGCTGTACACTAAAATCGACAATTGGCAACCCCTCGAAGGTAAAGAGCAGAAAATGATGAGCTTTCACTTCTACACTAAAGACAATGCAAGAGGAGTCTAGAATGTAAGGAGTGGGAATGCGAATATAGGCAAGGAGTTTCGGACTCGCGAATGTCGAGCGGACACCCAATCGGAAAAAAAAAAGTCGAATAAAAACTATTTGATCACAGTAGAGTAATGCTTGTTCAAGCAGTTTTCTAACCTTAAACAGTGCAGTTTTTTGTCAATTGAAAAAAAAAAAAACTGAAAAAGAAGGTATAGCACTGTTTTAAGTTAAGTAAATATTGTCTACTGCAATATACTAAACTTTTTTAGCAGTAAAAGTGATTAAAACAAAGTACAGATTATGACAGCTTCACAAAATAAGAAACACATAACTACTCAACTACAGAAATGAGGCTACACAACGCAATTAATTGTCTCTGCACATAGTTTGTTTTTGCCGATATGGGGTTAGTCTGCCATGAATTAGTCAAAATAAACTGTAATGTTGGTCGCTAAATATCACTGAGCCCAGAGATAAACAAGCCTCTGTGGCGCAATTGGCTAGCGCGTTCGGCTGTTAACCGGAAGGCTGGTGGTTCGAGCCCACCCAGGGGCGGCCCTTTTGCTTTTTATCCTGTCAGGCGAAAACCGGCAAAATAAACAGAAAAGTGCTAAACAGAAACCACTGTTGTCAGAAATCCCAAAAATTAATCTCTTTAGAGTTTTTAACCTTGGGCAACGACCAATTACAGAATAAGAAAAGAGCGGTTCCTAATTCTGGGGTTTCAAGCGACTTCCGAACGAGTCTAAGTTAAACAGAGTATTTCCACTATCGTCTGTGTGGCCCAGAACCAGAGTAAAAATAACACTAGAGAGTAGCGACCCATGCTTCACAAACGGGCCATACTCATAGCCCCACACACTACGCTTGCGGCATTTTTTTTTAAACCCGTGTAGAATCTTTCCAAACATTTAGATTTTTTTTTACTTTTTGGGCTACGACTTTTCCTCCACTCGGTGACGTTAATATTTCCTTAAACTCTATCACCTACTCTTTCTAAACAATCATACACACTTTGAACTTTAAATTTTTTTAACTTCTCCATTTCAACTATTTAATTTTTTTTTTTTTTATTTAAATTTACCAATCTTAAAACTTATTTATTCTTATTTTAATACAATTTTAACACTTGTGGCATCTAAAGCGAGACGAGCTTTTGGGCTCGGCAAGTTCTAGTAAAGCTGTCGTCTGCACTGCACGCGTCGAGGAAAAAGGGGAGGTTGTATCTTTTTTTTTTGCTATGTTCGGAATTTGAAGTTATAGGAATCAGTGCCCGTGCAAGACTAACTGAGTATCAGTTGGGACGTTCTTTATCGCTAATGGTGCTAGCATCGCTGCTATTTGATTGTGTCACTTTTTTGAAGACTTGGCGCTTATACTCTCTAGTGTTCTTTTGCAAGGTTTTTAGGCTCGAATTTGACAAACAAAAGGTTGAGGTGATCTTCGATTTTGTTGCTCGAATCTGGCGGTAAATCCAAAATCAAGCGGTAAATTAAAGTCCAAATAATAAATTAACTACATCAAACAGATAGACAAAAAACTAAATACTCCTCCAGCCTATGCTAACCTGGAATCATATGTTGACCAACAAGGTTTTTGTGGCTCAAACAAGTGCCGAGGTGATTTTCGAATTAGGCGGGAGATTGAAATTTAGAGGTGGTACGCATAATAAATAAGCTACTTTATCTAGCACAGTGCTTCCAAATCTTTTCCGTACTCGCGTACCCTTAATCAAGGTTAAAAAAAGGTTTCCTACCCCTAAACAAAGTTCAAAAAGGTGCCGTACCCCCTTTTCGACGAATTATTGGTTTAGGCTACCATTTTTTACTATGATCAGAACGTCAAACTGACGACATTGATTGTCATCAATATAGATGTAACATTTCAATACGTCCGTTGCGAAAAATTGCGAAAAATTAAAAAGAAAGCTGACAAATACGATGCTGAGCTTGAATACGGTGTCTGAACAAAGTTTCGTCTGTGCCAGACCAAAACCGAGGAACTGAGTCAAGATTGTGCTCTCGTCCCGCATAACTTTATCAGAAGTATCTCTCTGTAAGTGAGCAGATCAACTCTGCGGCAGTGGTTTGCTCACTAACACTCAGATGACTTCCCCTTTACAAAGGGTTCAGAACAGTCTGAACATTAGCCTCTAGACGAATTGGTTTTACGCAGAATTCCTTTCTGCTAATCAGAATCCGGTTGGCCGCCACTTCTTCAGTTTTCAGTCAACGAGGGGTTTGGTTTACATATAATTTCCGTGGAAGACATTGTCCAATGCGCAAACGAAGGAGTTTTGAGTCCCCGTGTCCCCTTCTCTCCCTCCCCCTTAAGAATAATGAATAGACCTAGTAAGAAGTCCTTATTCCAGACCGGTCCCATTGTTTCGCTTGTGATGTGAGAAGGGAAGTTCATTACTTTTTCACGTGTTTATTGATTACTATGGTGAGTTTTCATAAGCAATGAAAATAACTGAAGTAAAACAAGTTCACGTGAATGACTGACTCACTTATAGACCACCAGCACTCGGTAACATCCACTGACAGGCGACAGCGCATAATAATTATTCCGCACTTTTAAAAGTGAGAAATCCCTCTTAATATGCCAAACATACTTTCTGCTAAGCTTAATCTACAGAGGTGTTAAAGGTAGGCTAGGTTATTTCTAATGTTCGTCAAGTTTAATCTGTACAAGAATCTAATTTGCAAGACAAACAAGAATTTCCGTCTTCCGGATATGAAACCACGGCCGGTACCGTGGTATCTGATATACGGTTGCTCTGTAAAAACGACAATTGCTGAAACTGCAATTTTGCAAAAGGAAAACTCATATCCAGTCACATCACTAAGTGCCTAACTTCTTTCCCAACAATTTGGCAAAACTGATGAAAGCTGACTTTTTCAGAGACCATGATTAGTTACCACAGTCGAACCGTGGTATCTGAATGTCAGATACCACGTTAAAAACTGGACAGATAACCATGATAACTGCAAAAACGCCTTTTGACCGTGGTATCAGATTCAGATACAACAATAACTGCAAAAACGACTTTAGACCGTGGTATCAGATACCATATCATGGTATCTGCAAAAACGCAACTAATGATAAGGCATGTAGATCTGAAATTTGCGTATGATAGGGTATCTGATTTTGAGGATAATCCTGAAACTGAGTTAGGGGACTAAAAAAAAAAACTGAAGTTGAGGTATTAAAGCTATAGAAAAACTTGATTCCGGTACCTTCAGGTACCCCTTGCGAGGGTCTCTCGTACCCCTTTGGGTACGCGTACCACCAGTTCGGAAGAACTGATCTACACTGTAAAAATCTTATCTTTATTGAGATAAGATAACCCCTAATTCGCGTACCACCAGTTCGGAAGAACTGATCTACACTGTAAAAATCTTATCTTTATTGAGATAAGATTACCCCTAATTCGGATTAATCTTATCCCAATAGAGTTACGATTAATCCCAGCAGTAAATACTGAATCCTTATTCGGAGAAAACTTTTTACAGTGTAGCATATGCATGAATACGGCGATAAGGTAAGGTAGGAAGGTTTTGGATGCCGGTGATGAATATAGTGGGAGGGAGTGGAAGGAAGGGGTAGCCATGGGCTTCCTTCTCCCCATATACTAAATCACATCGGCCGAGTTGGTCTCAGGTTGGAATATATTGCTATTATGACCCGAGAGCAACCCGGGCGAGGTCAAGTCGATTTTTAAGATGCATGGAAGAAGTGGAAGTAGGAAGATTGACGAAAGAAGCTCGCGAGGTTTAAAAAAAAAAGGAAGAAAGGAAGAATATATATATATATTTGAATAGAAAGTCATGACAGAGGATCCTTTCAGTACAGCATGTATAGTTCAATTCAATTCAATTTAATTTATTTTCAAACTATTCACGGACTAGAAGAATTTTCAGTTGTCTGTCAACAACAAATAACTGTATGTATGTACAAATGGCAATATAGGTTAATACAAATTATATAGAGCGTACGCCTGAAGTTATCTGGATTTTTAACCGGCATTTGAAATAACCGCCGAAAAAAAAAGACGAAACAGCGTTTACGCGAGTTTCAGATCCTGAGTCGAGTGTCTGGCACATTTATTTTTCCTCGAGGTGGCACACAAGTATGATGCGGCAAACCCTGCGGCGAACACTCGGACCTCCGACCGGAAACGAACAGGCTGAAAATTGACCGAGAAGTTGGTGCACCCACAAACACGATCGACCGAACTAATTTTTTATTTATTTATTTGGATGCTGCGCGAAAGCCGAGAATATAATAGTTCCGTTTTTGCAGATACCATGGTATCTGTTACCATGGTAACTGGATCTGCAATTAGTCGTTTCTGCAGTGACCGTGTTATCTGATATACGGTTGTTTTGCAAAAACGGCAATTGACGAAATTGCATTTTTCGAAGTCATCCCAAAAGAAAAACTAATATTCAGGGCCAAACTTCTTTCCCACCAATTTGACAAAAGTTGACGAAAGTGAGATGACTTCTCAGACACCACGATCAGTTACCACGGTCGGACCGTGTATCTGAATACCAGATACCACGATAACTGGCCAGATACCGCGATAACTGCAAAAACACCTTTTGACCGTGGTATCAGATACCACGATAACTGCAAAAACGACTTCAGACCATGGTATCAGATACCATGGTATCTGCAAAAACACATAATTTTGACCGTCGTAGTTTTTGCTTTCGATGATTTTCATGTTTTTAATTACAATTACATTAATTACAAACTGTTTCATTATTAAATTAGAAATTCAACAACAAATTCGCATTTCAGAAGACAAATTCGCAATGCATGGGATGGAAAATTTTCTTTAATCCTACGACAGTATCAAAATTGGTACCACGATATCCGGTAGTATCGAAATAGGCGGACAATCTGAAGGAGCTGAAGTAATTATAAAATGCCTTACCTCGATTGCGAAGAGGCCAACCCGGGTATCGCCATTAACGGTCCACTTCTCCGTTTTGCAGTTCGGGTTGCAGCTGTGGTTCATGAACCGAGCTAGATTTCCTTTTGGTCCAGCGTCTAAAAAACATCCAAATAATTAAAACAGCCACATTCTAACTAAAAAGAAAAAAAAAAGATTTAGACTGCAAACCGGATAAACAGTATCCGTGTCCAAAATGATACCGTAACGTCAGCTTTAATTCCAAGCAATCTTAAAGAAGAAATTCACAAAATCAGATAGGCTTAAAGGAAGAACCAATCGTTGTTTTTCCACAAGTTCATTTTCCAGCTTCAAATATGATTCGCAGTCCTCTGAAGGGATATTTATGATGAAGTGTTTTAGGCGTAGGCTACACTGCAGAGGACAATGGCTTATTTGTATTATATTATTATTATAAACCGCGTGATAAACGAAAAAGTTAGATAAATACTCCTTGAGCCCAAGCCGACTTGCAACCATATATTCATACAATCCGTACATTAGGGCAGCGATATTTCGTAGATAGTCCTTCAGCAAAAGCTGACTGCGAATCATATTTGACGGTGCAAAACGGATAAGTCAGCTACATTTTATTAGAGCTAAATTTCGGCCCTTCTTGGCAAGTGTCCTCTTCAGGCTCAAGCTGGAAAATGAACTATTTTTGCTGTTCGAATGGGTCGTCAAAAGGGTAGAGATTCTTCTACATTTCAAACCCTGACGACCCATTCGAACAGCAAAAATTGCGGCCGTGTCCAGAATGAAACCGCAGCACCAGCTTTAAGTCCAATCAATTTTCAGGGAAGAAGTTCATGAAATCAGATATTTAAAGATATTTAAATATTTTTTTCTTGAAGTTCATTTTCCAGCTTGAGCCTGAAGAGGACCCTTGCCAAGTAAGGGCCGAAATATAGCTCTAATAAAATGTAGCTGACTTATCCGCTTTGCACCGTCAAATATAAGTACGAGTATCAAGTACTTCCGATTTTTTTTTTTTTTACTTAAGTAGAGTACAAACAAAGACAATAATAGTGCGAAAGACCGGTGACTTCGCTACAATCGGGTCTCTGAAAATCGATTGGAACGCTCCCTAGGGTTCGGACTTAACGAATTTCCAGCGGTAGACGATTAATGACATCCGCTGAACGGCGCTGATTGTTGTGACTCATGGGGCTTACGGGAGTTTCCTGTCTTTCCCACTTTTACTGTCTTTGAGTACAAGTACCAGCATTTATTACTCAAGTATTTCTCAACAGTACCCGCCAGTGAGTTCAGATATCCGTGATACACTGGAGACTTACAAAATGCCCAAAAATTGAAGAAGTGCAAAAAAGTTCCGCCCCTGGGTGGGCTCGAACCACCAGCCTTCCGGTTAACAGCCGAACGCGCTAGCCAATTGCGCCACAGAGGCCTTGGTGACAGAATCAAGCGAAAGAATTATCAAAGAAAAACAAACGGTGTGTTCTACTAAACAGTAATGAGTGCTCCGTCCTTGTATAGGGGACTCATGTACTGTCTGGCATCCGGGACTTACAGACTGGAAAGTATCGAGAAGAGGGTCGTGAAGATTATCCTTGGCCGAACCTACACTTCTTATGAAGATGGATTAGCCAAGCTAGGTCTCTCTACTCTCTCTGATAGACGGCACGAACTGACAATTGACTTTGGACGCAAATATGGATTAGCCAAGCTTGGTCTCTCTACTCTCTCTGATAGACGACACAAACTGACAATTGACTTTCGACAAAAATTCCTGACCTCAGACCTTCATAGAACTATATCACCGGACTTTGAAGTACCAAACCCTAATCGACCGAACACCAGACACAAAGCAGCAACTGATAATTGTCCGAAGCTTGTTCGCCCAAATACACATTCTACTGATCGGTACCTCAAGTCCTTTGTACCCTATTTCACACACCACTTTAATTCTATGTAGTAATTAGTAAGGTAAATTGTATATATTAAGTGTCGACTGTGAATTTTTAAACCTATTATCAAATTGTCTTTTATAGTGTTATTATATGTGTCGGTGGTAAACTATACGACAATCCAATGCTAGCGAGTGAATTGTACGAGCTATTAAGGAAATCAAAGATATATATGAAACTTTCTGTGAAAGTATAGCACTTACGAAAAACAGTAGCATTATTAGATCAGTCTCTATTGGAAACCATATTTTTTGTTAAGGAGCTCTTACTTGTCTCCTTTTCTGTTATCGCTAGCTCGTCAATGGAATTATAAGCCTCAGAATTCCCCGCTTTCGCCATTTTAGTGTTTATTTATTTATCTGTGACCCGCTTTTTGCGTAACAGCGGAGTAATAAAATACACAAAGTAAAATATACATATTAAAACACCGAAACAAAACAATTTAAATAAACATGACAACATTCTTTTCATATAGATAAAAAACACACTAAATAGACTTAACATTTGTACACAGTGACAAGCACATTAATCGGGTTAAAGTTCAATGGGCACATCAAACTATCCCAATCCCACTCTGTAACAACCTAGGAACAATGCTTACCCCCTAGATCAGCAGCTATTTCAACAGTTTCCTCTCTGTGATATTTCAAAGCGTAATTTTTTGGGCCAGTACATGCTCAGTTTACTAGTTTGGACAAAGATAAAAGTGATATTTCTTATAATGCTTAGTAATTCTTTATTTTATGCATAAATCAGCTTGTATAGTTCAGATTTGAATAGGTTATTTGTTTTTGAATGATTTTTGTCGCTATATTATTTTTTATAAGCTTATTGCATATTCTGGTACATTTTATAAAGCAAGCTAATCAAGCTTCACAACACTATTCCACAAAGAAAAACTCTTTATAGGCACTCTAAGCCATGGAACTTCTGATGAAACACTAGAACAACCAGGTAAACTGCATCTGCGGCTTGACTTTGGTGACATCTCAGATATATCCTTTTCTATCAAGTATTGCTGGGAGTTTTTGAATTTCCTGCCACGATATCCCAGCTCCTAAGATTTGGATCGCCGAAATGCCAGAGAGGTAAAGACAAGGGATAACAAGAAAACGGCCGATTTTCGTAGCGCCTTCTACAGGAAGTTGGAAATGTTTATTTATTAAGCATTTAATACAAAGTAAAGCCTTAGAAGTGTCCATTGTGCTTTAAGGAATTAAAAACTGGCTAATAATTTCATGGACTGAGAGGGCAGGATGTTTCGTTCCGAGATTATCGACAGAGCGCAGACTTGGCAAAAAAGTCTGCTGACAACTCTTTAAACGATAGAAGCATTTTTGTCTGTTTCCCGTTTTTTTAACACGAAGCGCATTATATTGTCGGGCAATACTCGATATCGATATATCGGACCAAATCACGATATCGAAACGATAAAAGATTTGTTTCGAGGGTAATTAGTCCCTTACAGGTTCGCCTCTGGGCATTGAAGATTCCATTTTTTTTAATAGACCCTTCATTCATTAAAAAAAAAAAAAAACGATATTTGTACATAGATATTTCTTCAGCCCAAGCTGACTGCGAATCATGTTTGACAATGCAAAACGGATACGCCAGCTACATTTTAAGAGCTTTATTTCGGCCCTTCTTGACAAGTTCTTTTTCCGCCTTGAGCCTGAAGAGGACCCTTGCCAAGAAGGGTCGAAATATAGCTAAATATTCCTTGAGCCCAAGCTGACTTTGAAACATATATTCAAATAATGTACGATGCTTTCAATAGCTGACGTATCCGTTGTATACATTACTCGAAATATAGCTGTAATAAAATGTAGCTGACGTATCCGTTTTGCATTGTCAAACCTGATATTTGTACATTTTCTAACTACTAACTTCATAACTATCTTTATCTACCCGAAGCTGGAGCAATATTTTTCGTAATCCAATTCTGATATTAATCGAAATTTTAACAAAAACTTAGGATAAACGTGATTCGACAAAAACTCCCCATTTTAAATTTTAGCGAAACGAGACGTTTATGAGAGCGAAATAATTATGTTCCCGAAATATTGTTACTAATATATCAAATATTGAAAGCGAAAATATTGATACATCGAAAATCGAAAAACCTCCGCTGTCTGATAACTTAACTTGCAGTATTTTTCATTCTAGCCTTTTCCAGAGCGTTTCATCCTCATTCGGATTATAACTGTCCGAACTCGGAATAAAAATCTCCGAATTCGGTTAATTCAAAATAGTAAAATCCTAAGTAGGGAGACATTTTACAGTGCAACAATTGCGCCCTTTTTTCAAACACTTTGCGCCCAACTTCCGCTTCGGAGAGACAAGCGCCAACAAGAAAATTGCTTTTATTCAAACAGTATTTCAAAGTCAGCTTGGGCTCAAAGAATATTTATAACAAAATTGCTAATTTCATATAGGGCAAGTCCGGAAAATATATTTTCCAAAACGATATTTCTGAGCCATTTTATGGTGAAAAGATCATTTCTACTGAGAGTCCTGCTGAACAAAGAACACTACTTGTCCTATTCTGGCTCAAAAGGTATATAATTTACGGGAGGGTTCGGACAAATTGTTACATCTCGACGACTACGTCGACACAATTTGCCTCTAACTGGTTCATATTTCCATGATGGAAAATCTTTGTGATAGGGCCAAAAGCAAGCCGCCCCTGGGTGGGCTCGAACCACCAGCCTTCCGGTTAACAGCCGAACGCGCTAGCCAATTGCGCCACAGAGGCTTGTATTTGCCCAAGGCTATTTTTTTGTAAATATCTTCGACCAAATCATGCGACGAAGGCGGAATCTATCTGAGTTTATTATGAAAATTTTAATTATTATTTTTTTTTCAATTTCATTTATTTCAACGCATCAACACAAGTCTTTTATTCAAACAATGTTTACAACGGATACGTCAGCTATGATTTTTCATCAGCGATATTTCGGCCCTCTTGGCAAGGGTCCTCGTCAGGCTGTCAATCCTCTAGATCAACTGCGGGGAAGGAATCAAACCTGTAATCTGGAATCAAACCTGTAATGTAGATTACAGGTTTGATTCCTTCCCCGTAGTTGATCTAGAGGATTGACAGCCTGACGAGGACCCTTGCCAAGAAGGGCCGAAATATCGCTGATGAAAAATCATAGCTGACGTATCCGTTGTAAACATTGTTTGAATAAATGTTTCAAAGTCAGCTTGGGCTCAAAGAATATTTATCAACACAAGTCGTGGCTTGAGGCCAAATGGCGTGTTGTTTAGATTTTATATTAAAAGCAATAATGTCAGTCAAAACAACAGAATAAATAATTCAGACTAATAAACGTCTAACCCAAAATCATAAAAGTAAAACACACACAAGACGGACTAAAACTCATTGTTGAAAAAGTGTATGAAATTGGGGATAAAACTATTACGGTACTTTTACTAGTTTAGTTTACTAGATCCTTGAACCAAATGATGCTACAAAAGAGTTGTGTGATCCCGAGCAATATCATCAATTTTCAAAACTGATTGTTTATTTAGTACCGTACCAGCAATTCATTATAAACAAAAAGAACAGTCACAGGTAGGCTATCGTGACTGTATACTAACCGAGATAGTAACTTAGCATGTAGTGAAGTGTTTTGTTTGTTTGTTTGTTCATTGTAGCTTTTTCACTTCCTGACCTTTTTTCGGCATTCCATCTAGACAGAAGATTGTCTTAGACCAGATTAATCCCTTTAATTGTCTGATGTTCTTTTTGTTATATATTGTGTAATAATGTAATAGTCTAAGTGTAATTTTTTCCTTGTTCTTTGCACTTCTCTATTTCTTTTTTTCTTGTCAAGTGCATAGATAGAATTCATCACCACCATTCCTGTTTCTCCGACAGGGTAGTCGGAAAGTGTCTGCGGCCGAAGAAAGATACCATGGTATATGTTACCACCGAGGGTTGCTCACTCTAAAAAACGATGTACATCAAGTGGCGCGTGAGGCGGTGCCCTGCCGGTGCCGCGCCGAGGTGTACACCGGTGGTGGAGGGAGCGACCCCTCGGGTTACCACGGTAACTGGATCTGCAATTAGTCGCTTTGCTGTTACCGAGGTATCTGATACCTCGGTTGGTCTGCAAAACGACAATTGTTAAAATTGCAGTTTTGAAGTCATCCCAAAAGAAAAACTGACTCCAGGCTTCTTTCCCACCAATTTGGCCGAGAATTTGAGAAAATACTATAGGCTCTATTGTCGGTAATGATGAAATATGAGATGACTTTATTGGATCCCATGATGAGTTACTCACTGTCGTAACGACGGTGTGGTATCTGAATATCAGATACCACGATAACTGCAAGAACACCTTTTGACCGTGATATCAGATACAACGGTAACTGCAAAAACGACTTTAGAGCATGGTCACACTTGGCTCATTTCCTGGCTTTTTGTGTTGCAGAAGTAGAAAAAAGAAAAAGAGCAAGATACAACTAATTCTGAATGTTGTCGTTGTAAATTCAGGAGATCAATTAGAGCAAAACAGCGTGTATAATTATGTTAACGGAACCCTAAATGACCCCTAATTGCAGTCTGCTCATTATCCCCAAGCTGGCACAAAGGGGATAGATACAAAGGCAGATACCATGGTATCTGCAAAAACGCAAGGCCACACTCTTGTCAATACCCATATATTTCGACGGTCTAAATACCTTATTAAATGAAGCTTTTTTTCGCGACTCCACAAACAGGCTGTGGTTTAAAAGGCGTGTGACCATGATCCCACTGTCAAAAGTTTAACAACAGATAAGAAAACAACACGGTCTTAACAGAAGGACGTGGTCTCAAGAAATAACAATTGGGTTGAAATCAGCTTCTTGAAAACGTTTGTTATGCATAACAGATGACGGCCATAACCTTTGCGCGATTCACCTTTCAAAAATAGTTATTTTGATGTTTTACCCGTGGGAACCGGTGCAGGCACGTGACTACACCGACAGGGCACCGCAGCACCAGACACTTGTACACTAAAATCGAGCGTGGCCTACCCCTCGTGTAGCACGTATAAGAACTGACTTTTAGTTATGTTCGGGGGGTTGCTCACTCGCTGGGCACCACTGTACACCTCCCTGGGCACCGGCACCGCTGGGCACCAGTCACCCCTGTACAACCATTTTGGGAGTGAGCAACCCCTCAGTTATGTTACGATGAATTATTTACAGTTCGGCTGTCCTCCGACAAAACCTAGTATCTGCTCCTTGGCAGCTTCCGAGAAAAACGCGAAACCTTTGTTTTTTAAAGCTGCTTCTTTTTTCGTACACATTCAGCAAACTGATGTAGTTTTGTAAACAATCAAGTGATGATGCTGCTGGTGGAGCGTAGGTTTGTAGGCTTGGAGAAAAGGCAAATTTATAGTATGTACATACTGTAAAGCCCGAAAATAAAGTTGAGACTTTATGTAGATACTAGGTGAGATTTAAGAAACTAAGCCTCGTAGAAAAATTATGGTTTCACAATTGAATTCCTCGTGGTCTGATTAGGTGGGATCCGCTCCTATGTAAAATTCGATTTTTTTTGGAGATATAGGTTTTGTCGAGGACAGCCGAGTTTAGTTTAGTCCTAGTCTCTCTTCTTAAAGTACACCTGAATGTAGAGTACCAAGTATTATCCCTATTTGTAGGACTTCCGTTAACATTGCCTGCAGAAAACCCAATCCAAATACGAAATAGGGTTTCCAAGCTATGATTTTTGCTCCATTCTGCATCTGTCCTTATTTCAGTACCAAACAAGTTTAGAAATCAACAAATGTCTTCAATCAACCCTTCTTCTGGAAAATTGTTTAACCAGTTAAACCCAAACGTACATCTAGAAGAAATTCCAATACGATCCGCCCAGCGCTGTACAAGATTTGAATGAATCGGGCTTTTTGTCTTGGAGTCTGCATGTGCAAACCTAAAGAAACGAACATCCTTATTTTGAAAACGTCACGCCCAGGAGAAGAATGCTCTCCGTGGCCATGCCTGTAAATGCATTCTCCATGGTGTGTTGAAGTTTGGTTTCATTGTTTAGGTGTCCTTTAAACATTTTTTCTTTTCTTTCACCCTCGTATTTCTTCGCTCTTTCCTTCTAATATTCCATGTGACGAACGTTGTGCCATTTCTTACTTGGGTTAAAGATTTTTTATTGATCCTGCTTCAAAATTCAGAAATAAAATAAAATATTCGACGGCTTTTTCCCACGAAGAATAGCAAAAAGGCCGCCCCTGGGTGGGCTCGAACCACCAGCCTTCCGGTTAACAGCCGAACGCGCTAGCCAATTGCGCCACAGAGGCTTGTCAATCAAAAATACTAGACCTATATCCGATTTGGAGAGATTATAATCGTGGATTATAGGAGGATTTATCTTGAAATTCAGGATTTTTGGATGCCGGCAGGATTTTTTTCAGGATTTTTGAGAACCCAGGATTTAGCAGAATTTCCAGACTTTTCAGGATTTCCAAGGAATTTTCTGATATTTTTAACAAACTGCAGTGAGAATTAAGAAAACGGAAGCTCTGTTAGCTACAACAATCTATGGCCACATTCGACGTTCCAACTTTCAGCATCTAATAATAAAATGGAAGCTATGCTTCTGATTATGTCTTCGTTTCGGATCGCAAAAAGACACTTCAGCGTTTCCACAAAATTTCGCCTGCGGCGTATTTTGAAGGATATATTCCTTATTTAGAAAAAGGGTGCATCATTTAGTTGTCGTTGAAGGCTTGGAATTTTTGGGGGCTGGGGCTGAAACCCATTACAAGCTAGAATTTCGACAGAAAAAGCGTATTTAAAATTTTTTCCCTGCGGCGCTTACGATAATTTGTCCTTGGTACAATCGTGGACGCTCTGCCTTTTGTCGATGCATCCTAATGAATACCTCTTCAGTCGGTAATCTCAGTATTTGATCTGACGTGTTGCCCTCCCAAACGACAGAGAAGATTTTTTTTTTTTTTTACGGCAGGATTTCTTGGTAGGATTTTGGGCTTTCCGAGCAGGTTTTTTCAGGATTTTTGGGGTTCACCGGCATGATTTTGAAGATGAGCAAGTGGAAGCACTGTCGTGAAGTAACATTTTCAGTTTCGAACAGAACAGGGACAGTTAAAGTTACAGCTGAACTTTCTAACTGACTATGCTCCTGATACAACCACTAAATATGCCCGCACGCCATAAATCAACACACCATGTACGGGAGCCAAGCTCGAACATGGCGAAAATAGGCTGAAAGGACACTTCAATGCAGTCCTAACAAGGTCCCTGAATGACCTAGGACCTGTTTAGGACTGCACAGAAGTTTCCTGGCAAGATTTTCAGGCCAAGTTCGAGGTTGGATACGCCTCCTTTATGTAGGTGTGTTCACGACCAGTTAATTGTTTTAGATTGTAATTTATCGGGCTGCGTGTCGAGTCCCATCCTCTTTTTGTTTATTTCTTCCCTAAACAATTTTTATTTTTCTCAGAAACGGACATGTTTAGTCAGCTTCTTATTGCCCAATACAAAAACTGCCCTATTTTGTATTCTTTACAGAATTTTGAATATGAATACTCCTCAGCCCAAGCTGACTATGGGAAACATATATTCAAACAATAGTTGCGTTTTTGATCCGAATTCTCCTGGCAATTCTCCTATTTCGCGTTTTTGCACTATTCAGATGAGGCAAATTTTCCTTTTCTTGCGTTTTTGTCAGAATTGAGAACGGGGAAGTTTCGCGATTCTGCAGAATCGAGAAGTTGCTCCAATGGCGAATTCTCGATTCTCCTCCCTGATTGGTCAAGTGAGTGCGGATGTTCAATATGCATAAACACATCCATCGGGTTTCGGACGAGCTGTCAAATTAGTGTTTTTATCAAAAGCGAGAATGGAAAAAAAACTGGTAATTTGTACAAGAATCGATAACTGATTCTAAACTGAGAATTCACATCAAAAACGCAACTAATACAGGAAAAGCTTCGTTCCATCTTTCGTGACACTTTTTAATTCTCACGTCTAAAAATGAATTTGTTTTGTTCCATTTGCATTTATATGATTTGATTGTGCTTAAATTGTATATATATACATATTGACATATGCAAATCTGCTGTAAATGTCCGTTGACAACGGTTTCATGTATTATATGTTGACGAGAAATGCAAATTCGGCATGATTGCTGTGAAAGTCATTTTTAAATTAAATTCTACTCTTTTTTTTTAATAGCTAAAAACGGACAAGTCAGCTACGATGCTGTAGCGGCGATATTTTGGCCCATCTTGGCAAGGGTCCTCGTCAGGCTGTTTGAACAACGAAGCTCGTTTCCTCCTCCCATCGTTGCTTCTTCACTTGAACCGACCCTTAAAGTTTAACTGAAAAGACAACTTGTTTTTGTATAATTTTATTGAATAAACTGAATTATTTGGATTCTGATAAGAGCATTTTTGATTTTCTCCTATCTGCTCTAGTAGTGACGTTCAAAATGTCTATGTTCGTCCCCACAACGCAAAATCTACTATGACACAGAAAATTTGAATCTGAATACAAACACGGCTTTTCGGTATTCAATGATCAGCTCGCGGAAGGTAGCTCACTGCGTAAACACTTATTTTTCTTGACTCGTTTTGTCAAGCATACAAAATAGGTACAAGCGCATAGAGGTACAACACATCCGACAGGAAAACTCCACTACATGAAAATCGATTGTTCGTGAATCGCGGAGCAACGAACTAAAGCACATTTTCATCGGGTCTTCAAACCTCTTTACGTGAATAAATTATGGGTAACTAGATTGTCCTATCTAAGCTCTTTTCAGTTATACTTTAAACCACCATCTTGAATGGTCCGGAAGGTTGCATTCCCTTGCAAAGGTCCACAGGATTGAAAAGTTGGAGGTGCAAGTCTGGTCTGTTGAATGTGGTATTTTGTTATTTATTTTGTATTTATGGTACTGCGGATGATTACTTGTTATTTATTTAAGTTAAACTGTTTTTTTCATTGTATGTTGTTCCCGAACATTCGAGTTGCCTCTGCCGGGAAGGAAGTGTAATTTATTTTATAAATTTTTACGTAAATATATAAACCTGAACCTGAACCAAGAAATGTACCCCCACCCTTATCCCCTCTAATGCCTTGAACACTAGTTCAAGGTCTGGTGCTCCTGGTCTGGAATTCCTGTCCGGATTTTCACCACCATCATCACTTCCATATGGAAAACTTGAGATGTTCGACTTGTTGATGAAGGTGCAGGAAATCCGGCTGGAAAATCCTGACCGTGTGTTCGCACTTTAAGCCTACAACGAGAAAAAAAACAAACCTATGATCCTGGTGTTGTCCAAGGTGAGGAAATAGTGTTCATCATCACGATTTTTCCTCTTTTCTTCTATCCGACGAAGGTATTCGGAGGAGTCGATGAGCTCGCCTACGTACTCGCAAATGAACGTGCCTGAAACGTAACAATCCGATGAAAAATTTCTAGCTACTTGTATGACAGTTATACGAAAAAGTTGCATGTATTGATATGTAAGGGAAAGAATACTATCATTTAATGGCCAATCTTAAGCAGTAATATCGAGTAGCACCCTGTCTTGCTATAGTAGCATGCAGTAGCAGGGTAGCCTTGACATAGAAGCATCAGTTCGTACTGCATGCTACTTTTTGGGATCCCAAAACGTAAGTGGAGGGATACCTATGACATCGTAAAGTTGTCCGTCTGTCCGTCCGTCTGTTAGCACGATTACTCTCGAAGGGGTTGAGATATTTTGATCAAAATTGGCATGAGGATTCTTTAGGTCAAAGTACAGGTCAAGTTTGAAGATGGGCTATGTAGCTCTATATTTAGGAGTGGGGAAGGGGTTTAAAATTAAGGGGAACAAAAAATATTTTTAAAAAGCTAATGAAATAGTCGAATTAGGGGTAAGGAGACATGCTGAATCCGAATATGAAATTTATTTTCTCGCCAGACAAATAGTTCACCCGGAATCCGGCAAAAACCGGAATATTTGTGAAAAGTAATATGAAGTTGATTGGAGGTTCGATTTAGGGGAAAGGAAACGTGCTGAGTCCGAATATGAAAATTATTTTTTCGCCGGACACTTAGTTCGGTCGGAATCCGGCCAAAACCGGAGAATTTGTTTAAAGTAAAAGTTTTATTTAAATTTGGTAAGATGTTCGATTTGCGGGTAAGTAGACATGCTGAATTCGCATATGACAACCATTTTTTCACCGGACGTATAGATCGCTCGGAATCCGGCTGAAACCGAAAAATTTGTTAAAAGTAAAAGTTTAATTGGAAGTTGATTAGAGGTTGGATGTACCCTTGCCAAGAAGGGCCGAAATATCGCTGATGAAAAATCATAGCTGACGTATCAGTTGTAAACATTGTTTGAATGGATGTAGGGGTAAGGAGACATGCTGAATTAGTTTTTTAGCTTTATTTTTTCGTCAGACAAGTAGTTCCAGAATTCCGCCGAAATCGGAAAATTGGCAGAAGTAAGGCAGGAAGTTTCGATCTGCTTCGTCAAAATATATATGACTTAAAGGGGTAAACACATATGCTGAATCTATATCTGAACTTGGTTTTCTCATATGATTAGCTATTTTGCCTTAATCTTTTCTAAATTTTAACAGTAAAAGTGTTCAAGGAGTCTGGCGAAGACTGGATCTGGCGAAGACAAGACCCAATTGTCTGGGTCAAATTTGAACCCTAGGTGGGCTAGGACGTTCCTAGGTGGGCTAGGACCTAGGTGGGCTAGGACGAGGTGGGCTAGGACGATGAAAATTGGCAGGAATCAAAGACCCGACCAAATTAACTTAGAAATAGTCTGTTCCTCGATCCGAGCATCGTGGGGGAGTGCAGGGAGGAGGAATCTGGAATCTTGAGGTATATTTAACTTTCGAACGGGTGATCGGATCTTAATGAACCTTGATATTTGGATAGACCTTGTTTCTCGGATGTCCCATTTCAAGTACGGACCGGATCCCATTAATGTGGGGGGTGGGGGGTGGACGGGAGTACTGGAAATCTTGTGTCACGCTTAGAGTGGACTGATCGGAAAGAAACTTGGTGGGAAAAACAAGCACAAGAACTAGGTACACCCGAGACAGAATGGACCGGATTCGTGCACTGTGGGGGAGGTTGGATGGGTCCGGAATTCCGGTTATCGCGAGTTAAGCTACTTCCAGGTGTGCTAGAACGATGAAACTTGGCTGGAAGATTAGAATCTCGATAAGATTGGCTCACAAATTGTCAATTTCCAGATCCGACCATCCCTTGAAGTACAGAAATGAACTGCCAGCTCCCTTGAAGTGCGCACCTTAACAGCAAAGTGAAAAATAACTTTTGATAAACTTTACATTTCATGATCCCCCGAGGGTCCATGATCATTTGCGCCACAACGTTTTTGCTTAAAAATTAATTCCTAGCCCCCTGAAAGTGCACATCTTTACCGAAAAGTGAAAAAAATAAACTTTTGAACATTGGAAAAGTTCGGTGGCTCTTTCTTAGTTGTATAATTACAGCTTTGAAGAAAAGTCTCATCAGAAATGGGCGCTTGAAGGGTTCAAGCTTTCAGTACAAAACGGTTCGTGCTTCCTATTGGTTGGATTTAAAAAAATGCGTCTTAACCGACCAATGGGATGCGAGACTCCGTTTCGCAAAAGTGTTATTATACCAACAAGAAATAGCCAGATTAACTTTGCCAGCAAAAGTATTATTATACCAACAAGAATAGCAAGATTAACGTTTTCAGCAATTAACCAGCTCAGAATGGTTATCAAAGACCGATAATTTAGTCTGTAAGTCGAAAGTCCTACCGGTTAGTACCGGTATACCTCCTAATGTTAATTTTATTGTTATGCTTCCTCTAATGATGGTGTAAAAATATCCGTTTCGTCGGGTAGGGTGCAATCTGTCTATTCTGACTAAAAAATCTTTCCTTCCGAAAAGCGGAAAATATCGGTAGATGGCATAATCCGCCGGGAGAATAAAACCCGCTAGATTATGCAAGGACGCCACGCGTATAAGTCGTAACAAAAAACGGAAATTTGGAAAAAACAGTTAAGATAAAAACAGAAACGGCTAAAACGGTCAAATAAAAAACGAAACAGAAACAGAAACGGTATTAAAAAAACGGCTACCTGTTTTCTGTTTTTCTGTTATTTAAAAGAAAAACAGAACAGAAAACGGTAGTAAAAAAACAGAAACAGAAACAGAAACGGTGCCGACCCCTACTTTGAACCTATCACAACTTTGTGCAGTCAGCCAAAGTTAGCTGCCAGACAGGAATAGTCCTGTATTGGTAAGAGGGTTATAACATACCCAGAATACTGTTGATGACTAACTCTAAGTGTTGATGAAGGATCGCCGTGTACCTAGCGGAAGAGCCAGAAGTGTCACCACAAATGTCCCCAACGAACGCCATTTCCTGGTTGACACAAGATTCAAATCATCGTTCGGGCGATAATTCTCGTTCTTCCCGAGGATTACTGGTGTGTTTTGGACTCAGTCGTACACTGTAAAAAGTATCTCCGAGTAAGGATTAAAGTTAACTGCAGTATTTGCTACTCGGATTATTCTTATTACTATCCACGGTAGAGATAAGAATGAACCGAGTAGCAAATACTGCAGTTAACTCTAATCCTTACTACAAAAGTTTCTTCGAGTAAGGATTAAAGTCAACTGCAGTATTTGCTACTGGGATTAATCTTATCTCTACTGGGATAAGATTAATCCGAATTAGGGATAACCTTATCTCAGTAGAGACAAGATTAATCCCAGTAGCAAATACAGCAAGATTTTTGTTCAGTGTCGGAGATACTTTTTACAGTGTATACAGTATATTTTATCTGTTGTTGTTTTTACCTTTCTTTATCTCTTCTTGGGAACGGAGTCCCCAGCCCCTTCCAGGAGTTCTTAGAGGTAAAATCTTTGGATACTGCCTCTGTGCAAACCTCTGATTCTCACATCGGACTCCAGCCTTGCAGACTTTAACGTGGCATTCCACTAGGGTTAACCTGAAACAATCAAACTAGTTGTTTTGCTAATTTTCTGCTCCGTTGTTGTTCAGTTTTAAAATTAATTTACTATACATTATTTAAATTAATTACTGAAATTTATTTAAATTAATTTACTGAAATTTATTTAAATTAATTTACTGAAATTTATTTAAATTAATTTATTGACTCCAGCCTTGCAGACTTTAACATGGCATTCCACCAGGGTTAACATGAAACAATCAAATTGGTCTGAAACAATCAAACTAGTTGTTTTGCTAATTTTCTGCTCCGTTGTTGTTTAGTTTTAAAATTAATTTACTGAAGATTATTTAAATTAATTTATTGAAATTAATTTACTGACTCCAGCCTTGCAGACTTTAACATTGCATTCCACCAGAGTTAACCTGAAACAATCAAATCGGTCTGAAACAACCAAACTAGTTGTTTTGCTAATTTTCTGCTCCGTTGTTGTTCAGTTTTAAAATTAATTTACTGAAAATTTTGAATTAATTTATTGAAAATTAAGTGTCTTCTTCTATGTGTTTTATTTATTTTCTTTTATTTAGCCCGCTTTTTCGAAATGGCGGGTTATAAATAAATTACTTACTTACTTTAGTTCATTCATTTCAAAACACCAACACAAATCGTGGCTTCGGGCCAAATGGCGTGGAAATAGAATTGTAAACACGCCAAACAGGGGTTTCTCGTTATCCTTTTTTGTCAAACATAATATACCTTAAGCGATAATAAATATCGAAAAATTAACCAATATAATAAAAAAGAATACGCATTTGGAACTTGTGGAACAACAGAACTTCCTTTTTCCAACTTGAGCGGCTTTGAGCCTCAAGAGGACCCTTGCCAAGAAGGGGCGAAATATAGCTCTAATAAAATTCAGCAAACGTATCGGTTTTGTACTATCAAATATGATTCGCAGTCAGCTTGGCTCAACGAATATTTAAATAGTTATTTTAAAGTACAGGAACATAAATACTACCTGTTGATACAAAGCAATGGCTAAAAACGGAAAGCCAGCTAGGACTTTAGTCAGCAGTATTTCGGCCCTTCTTGGCAAGCGCTACGCTCTTGAAACAAGCTTGTAGAAGAACAGAAGTTCCTTTTTCCAACTTGAGCGGCTTTCGGCCTGAAGAGGACCCTTGCCACGAAGGGCCGAAATACAGCTCTGAGAAAATTCAGCTGACGTATCCGTTCTGCACTATCAAACAGGATTCGCAGTCAGCTTCGGCTGAAGGAATATGGGGTTAGTTATTTTAAAGTGCGGGAACAGAAATATTGCTTTCTGTAGGAACAATAGGCTACCTGTTGATACAAAACAATGGCTAAAAACGGAAAGCCAGCTACGACGTTAGTCAGCAATATTTCGGCCCTTCCTGGCAAGGGTCCTCATCTGGCTGATACTGGAGTTGAAGAGAAGAACCTGAAATTTTAATTTTTAATTGCAGATGCGTTTCTTCCAGTCCGGTAACAGCCTGACCAGGACCCTTGCCAAGAAGAGCTAAAATATCGCAGACGAAAATCGTAGCTGACTTTCCAGTTTTAGCCATTAATTGCGTTTTTTATCTGAATTCTCAGTCCTCTGTTCTCGCTTCTGAATTCTCGTACAAATCCGTGTTTCCTCTTCTCGCTTCTCCATTCTCGCTTTTGACAAATCACTAATTTGGCAGCTCGTCTGCATCCCGGTATACCTGTTTATGCATATTGAACACCCGCACCCTATTGACCAATCATGGAGGAGAACGGAGAGTCGAGAATCCACTATCGGAGCAACTTCTCCATTCTCGCTTTTAACACTGGCAGCTCGACCGCAACCCGGTCTATGTCTTTATGCATATTGAAAACCCGCACCCTGTTGACCAATCAGGGAGGAGAACGGAGAGAAGAGAATCGAGAATTCACCATCGGAGCAACTTCTGGATACTGCAGAATCGTGAGGCTTTCACCGTTCTCGATTCTGACAAAAACACAACAAAAGAAGAATTCATTTCATCTGAATAGCCCAAATTAATAGTTGTCAAGTAAATAGCCCAGTTTTAGCCATTAGTCGTTTTTTATTTGAATTCTCAGTTCTCCGCTCTCGCTTCTGAATTCTCGATTCTCGTACAAATACAGTGTTTCCTCTTCTCGCTTCTCCATTCTCGCTTTTGACAAATCATTAATTTGGCAGCTCGTCTGCATCCCGGTATACCTGTTTATGCATACAGAACATCCGCACTCTATTGACCAATCAGGGAGAAGAACGGAGAGAGGAGAATCGAAAATTCACTATCGGAGCAACTTCTTGATTCTGCAGAATCACGAGGCTTTCCCCGTTCTCGATTCTGACAAAAACGCAAGAAAAGAAGAATTGGTTTCATCTGAATAGTCAAAAAACGCGAAATAGGAGAATCGCGAGGAGAATTCGGATCAAAAACGCAGCTAATCTTTCCCAGTCAGCTTGAACTCAAGGAGTAGGTCATCATTCAAATATTGAAGTTTGAATTTGAGATTTTGAAAAGTAGGTTCTTTGTAGATATCGCGGTTGCGTGTTTGTTGGAGATAGTTTGTAGCAATTGAGTACGGTTGGAGTTTATATGTATAGTGGTGATGGATTACGCGTTTGTTGATAAGAGAAAAAAGAGTATAAAAATTACTGAAGAAAATAAGATTTAGTAAAAGTTATATAGGAAAAATGATTAAAAGATAAAATTGAATTTATAATTTGAAATTCATAAACTGTTTTAATAATAGAAATAAAGATTATAGTTTTGAAGTATAAATTTGTACGGTTTTTTTTTATGGAAAGAGTAGGTGACATTAAAGAGTTTAAGAAAATATTAACGTTACCGAGTGGAGGTGGAGTCGTAGGCCGTAGCCCAAAAATTCGAAAACAGGATTATTTTATAGAAAAGATGCTACGCGGGAATCGAGATTAAAAAAAAGAAGAAAAAAGGAGTTTATATACCTGTTGATACACTGAGAATCCTCTCCGCACGGATGTTCGGCGCTCGGGTCGCATTCGCACGGCGTTAGAAAATCGGGGTCTTCGCACTCGTAGACCTTGACATTACCCACTGGCCGGTTCATCTTTATTTTGACATAGGGAGGGGGCTTCTGCTCGGACTTGAGGGATTTCTCCTGTTGAATTTCTTGCCTCTTGTCCACGTGTTTCTTATAAGCAATGGCGGCTTCGGTGATTGCTTTTTCGAAACCTTTTTGGAGTCGAGCCCTTGAGCTATTCTTGCAGGCTGTGTCCTAGAATGAGCATTTCTAGTATAAAAAAAAAAATCAAAGGATACGCGCTTATTTAATCTGTACTAGGTATTCATCGCCTAGTGTGGCAAGGGATTGTTCTTTGAGATTTCTCATTGATAAGTGTGATTTTTCCCTCTGTGAATTGCCCTTTCTTTTTTTGCTTTGTTGTGCGCTCTTTTTCTGTGTTCTCTTTTCTACTTTCTTTCTGTGATTTGCCTTTTTTCCTGTGTTTTGCAAAAAACAAACTTGAGGTCTCAAAAAGCGTCAGCAACTGTGACACTTTGACAGTCCAGCTCTTGGCAACGCTGTCAAGAACGACCGTATTTTAGTATGCCACGCGCAACCCGTTAGGTTTATGTCCCTTGGTTGGCCGAGAGTAGTTAAAAAGTCATTCCATTTTATTAACAAGACGATGAATACAAAACACTGAGTCTCAACTACAACACATTTACAAAGGACCCCGGGACAGCGATCGGCATGTCACACGGTCGCTTGCTGATTCGTCGACTACAGCCATTACTCTGACTCGTCAATCGACAACAATAGTCGCGTTTTTGCAGAGACCATGGTATCTGATACCACGGCTTGAAGTCGTTTTCGCAGTTATCGTGGTATCTGATATTCAGAAACCACGGTCCGACCGTGGTAACTGATCGTGGTACCTGAAAAGTCATTTCACCTCCACAAAATTTTGTCAAATTGGTAAGAAAGAAATTAGCACTTTGTGATGTAACTGGATATCAGTTTTTCTTTTGGGATGGCTTCGAAAAGTGCAATTACGGCAATAGTGGTTTTTGCAGTGCAACCGTGTATCAGATACCACGGTAACTGCAACAACGACTAATTGCACATTTAGTTACCGTGGTAACAGATACCATGGTATCAGCAAAAACACAACTAATGAGTCACGACGGCGAGCGCGACGGGTTAGTACAAGGCACAACACAAACTTTCAGTGATGTTGTGTTGATGAAAATGACGGATTCCGATACGTACCTAACCTATGAGCGTATTCCACCCTACTTACCGTACTAACTACTCATGCCGTCACGAATTCTGGCTTTTTGGCGTCAAGGCTGGAACGATTTATCTATTCTCCAGCAAAGCATCCTGCCACGGGATAATCTCGTCAACCAACATCACAGAGATTCGTCGTCACCACGCTTACTACGCTTCCGAGCGTGGTAAGCAAATAAGTTACTATTTCGACAAGGTTCGAACGGTCAGCGTATTAACTTTGACGAGGTTGGAACGGAAATAGTAACTAACAGTGTTAGGAGGGTGGAACAGGCTCTAGAGTCACCCATATCTGGCATAGACACCTGTTCGCTATCCGATGAAAACTTTGTAGCCTGCGTAGTAGTATGGTAGTAGTATGAACAAGTTGCATGTAATACTATGTAATAGCAAAGAATACTATCATTTAATGTGCATCAGACTGGTCCAATCTTAAGTAGTAGTACCCAGTAGCATCCTGTCTTGCCATAGTAGCATCCAGTCTTCCTAATAGTAGTATATCGTAGTATGCAGTAACACGGTAGTCTTGAAGTAGAAGCATGTAGTAGCATCAGTTAGTACTGCATGCTACTTTTTCGTAGTACTATTTTGAGATAAATTTTCATCGGGTAACGCTCAGCTCTTACGGTATACTAGAGTGTAAGGAGTAAAACGGGAAAACTTACATCCTCTTGATAGAAGAAGCACCGACCTCTGTTGACCCAGTAATAGTCATGCGTACCGAAGAACTGAACACAAAACTGGCCGCATCCATGGGCCAGATTTTCAATATTGTCCGGAATTTCTTCCGGCTTCCGAATTTGAGCAGGCCACCATCTGCCAAGATAAATGGGAATATAAATAAAAGGCTTCAAGGACTCTTATACATTTTTCTCCTTACAATTTGATAACCCTCCGGCACGTAAGTAAAAGACGGGAAATGTTATTTTATGGAGGGACTTATTGTATGTTCGTACTGCAGACCCAGAACAAGCTTGCGCCATTACCACAAATGGAGTTTCTTCGGCTAAATTCCTTATGAATTCATACAACTTACAAGATGTATCGATGCGAGATTGGACAAATACAATAGAAGTATGTGTCTTTCAACGTTACAATTAACTAACCGTACCACTGACAACCACTTTTATGACAAAAGGGGTTCCGGCTATAGATGTACAATTTCAATTGCGAAATTGCAAATTGCAAAAAATTGCGAATAATTGCTGAAAAATTGGGAAAAAAGCTGAAAAGTAAGATACTGGGCTCGAGTATCGTGTCTGTACAAATCTTCACCCGTGTCAGACCACAACCGAGGAACTCGGTCAAGGTTATGCTCTCACTTCGTCTAACTTTATCAGAAGTATCTCTCTGCAAGTGAGCAGATCAACTCTGTGGAAGTGCACTAAGACTCAGATCATTTCCTCTGTACAAAGGGTTCAGAACATTCTGAACACTGGCGGCTAGACGAATTGGTTTTATGTAGAATTCGTTTCTGCTAATCAGAATCCGTTTGGCCGCCACTTCTTCAGTTTTCAGCCAACGAGGGATTTTTTTTACATATAATTTCCGTTGAAGATATTGTCAAATGCGCAAACGAAGGAGTTTGGAGTTCCGATGTCCCCTCACCTCCCTCCCCTTAAGAATAATGAACAGACCTAGTAAGAAGTCCTTTGCTAGTCACATTGTTTCGCTTGTGAGAAGTTCATGGCTTCATCACTTGTTTATTGATTATTATGGTAGGCCTTCATAAGAAATAAAAATAACTGACGTAAAACAAGTTCAAATGAATGACATGCGGACCTGCCGCACCCGGTAACATCCACTGACAACGCAGAATAATCATACCGCACCAGCAACATGAGGATCAAGTGAGAAACCCCTCTTAATATGCCAAACATCCTTTCTGCTAAGCTTAATCTACAGAGGAGTTAAAGGTAGGATATTTCTAATGTTCGTGAAGTTCTGTCAGTACTAGAATCTAATTTGCAAGACCGTCTTCCGGATATGAAACCGCGGCCCCTCCCCTGCCGATCCTGTTTTATCTAACCTAGTAATCAAATAAAATATAATCAACAGTTACAAATAAAAAACTTTTACTTTTCCTATGATACGTATCCTTCGTAGCCTATCTAAATCACGTTCTAATTGCCTTCAAATGTAATGGAACCCCTGACTAACCTGACTCATCCACAGTTATCGATCAAAGCTACAAGGAATCGCCTTCCTATGAACCTGTTGAACAAGATTGCGTGCCGCATTTGCATTTTTCTTGCGAAAATTCGCCATATTTTTCAATTTTGCGAAATATTCGCAATTTTCGAGAGGCCTCCGAATATTTCAATTTTGCGAATGTTCGATTGAATTTTTCAACTGATAAAAAAAACGGACATATCCCCTTAGCGGAGCCAAAAACTTTCTGGTACACCCCTTCCCTTGGCCAAAAACCGCCTTCAAAGTGTTAATAAAAAGCAGTATATTTTTATGGAGACTAAGTTTTTCTTTTTATGGAGTAAATTTATACTTTTATAGTTTTACATATAGGCGAGCCGCCGTCACGTGTTTACAATTCACTCTCGGGTCTAGGCCTTTCTAATTGCCGATATACGTCCACGTGTTACGTCCGTGTTTTGTTTTTGGTTTTTATTTGTATACTATAATAGGTATATGCAGAGGAATTGATGATTAATTGTATATATTATAAAATGTGCATCATACTTGACGTAATCCCCAAATTTGGCATTACCATGATAGTGTTTTTTTTAAAATAAATCCGTTACTTACTACCTATACATATATTTTATTTATTTTTTTGGGCATTCGGGTATTTTTGGGCTGGGGGGGGGGGTCGCCTAGACTCCACAAAAGTAAAGTACAAAGCCAAAATAGCCAATTCAGGGTTTGTAAGAACGTTTCCGAACCGCATGTCGTCGAATCCGCATTGTTCTTCTGGTTTTGGTTGCATGTCATTTTAGGTTTTTTGTTGGTTTTGTTTTGGAATTTATAATTCAGGATGTTTTTGTCGCTGAGGACGGTGGCTGGAAGTGCAACTGAGATATCCTAAATTATCTTTATCCCTCGCCTAACATATTGAACGTGTCTGAAAAGTTTTTAGTGCTGTAAATGCTGCAATTAATGCTATATATATATTTAGTTTTGTCCGAAAGCTATTTCTTCTCTGACACTTCTAGAATACCGAAATTTAACTTGGGAAGAAGAAGAAGAAAAAAAGAATTAGCTATATAAAGGACGACTCAGACTTCGTAAAGTTTTTCGCAAAGTATGCTCCGTAAAGTTTGTCGTCGCTCAGGCGGGAATTCGACCTAGATACCATTACGAAAAATTTGTGTGGCAATTTGTTCCAGAAAGAAAAGGATTCTAGGAGGATACTTGGAGAATCGCCGTGCTCCCCAGTTTCTTCTTGAAAATTCAGCTTAAAATTTAGCATCTTTGCTGAATTTTTCGATGATGAATTTTGTGCTGAATTAAGCTGCATTAACTGAGCGAAAATTTAAGTCCGAAAGCAAAATACTGCATAAAATCCTGAACTAATTCAGCATTTTCGTGTTTCGGAGCTTTCGGACACGTTCATTAAAGGGATAGTTAACTAAAACCCGAAAGTCTCTTGTGTTTCTTTCGTCAGCTAAAGTAAATAAAATAACAATTTCAACTGCCGGTTGTACCTAAGCATAGAGCAACCTTAAACTTCTAATAAACTCCAATTATGTGGGTGATGTAAATTCGACCGTGTAAATTTGGGACTTACCGATAATTTCCGAGCTTAACCCAAACAATATCGTGGTAGAGGGGTAGGCGACCCGATTCACAATCCAGGCAGGAGAAGGAACCCTCCGGGGTTGTTATTTGCAGGCATTCGGCGTGGAAGGAGGAAGGACAGTACTCGCAGCAGATTAAGCTACCACCTTAAAACAAGAGTTTCAGTTAACAAATGCTCATACGCCAGTCTCCAAACAAGTAACATGGTACAGTCCAAATAGGGTAATGGATTTTGGCGACAAGTTTTAAAGCTTAAGCGACCACAGTGCCATTTCTCATTAGGTCCCATAGTAATCCATCATTAAATCTTATGGGGCTACTGACATTTTGTCCTGGCCGCAAGAATTGCACACTGATTTCCGTCAGAAATTTAGTCTACGACTGTTGCCGCATCACCAACTGATTAGACTTTTTTTTTATTGATGGTTGTAGACCTATTGTATATTTCATAAGTTATTCGTACATTATTTGAACGGGTGATCGGATCTTACTGAAACTTGATATTCGGAAAGAAGTCATATCTCACATGTCCCATTTCAAGTGCGGATAGGATCCGAGAAGTGCAAAAAAACAGTTTTAAGAAACAACACGTTTTTTAACATCCCCAAGGGCCCATTATGGTTTGTGCCTCAAATATTTCCCTTACAAGTTCATTTCTAACCCGCTTTAAGTGCGTATCTTAACTGCAAAGTAAAAAAAAAAGTACTGTTGAGTAGTTTCAGAATTTTTTTTAGAGACACGGACCGCATCGGCGCACTGTGCGGAGGTGGTTTTCCGGAATTCCAGCCATCGCGAGATAAGGTACTTCCAGATGAATTAGGGCGATTAAACTTGGCCGGTATTTTCGGGACCCGGTCACACTGGCATGGAGGTAGTCACTTCCATCTTGGGGGGGGGGGGAGGAGTATCAGGTATGATGTGTCATGCATAACTTTCGAATGGGTGATGAGATACGAATGGAGCTTGATTATTGACAAGAGGGCGTGTTCTGACCAAACGATACAGTTTACAAGGCGACTCTTCATTCATTTCCCAGTACAAGAACAACCAAACCTCCCTCCTCAGGCTTAAATACACGCTAACAAGCTTGCAAGTGCCATATTTTCAATTTGTCAGTTATTAAACTGTAATTAAATTATAGATAAGTTTTAAGTATTTTCGGCAGCGTAGTTATGCTATCTTTTGGCAGTTCTTGAGTTATAGTGTTTTAGCCGAAATTTGTCAGTGTCTATTAATTTCTTTTTTACTCGCTATCTTTGGCGGAAATAAAATATTGATTGATTGATGATCAGCTGTTAGCTCTTGTTTAGAACTGGTGACTTATTTTTACCTGGTGTGGCAACAGCGGCTGATCGTGAGTCGACCCGCACTGAGCCTCACTCAAATTCACTGAAGCTCACCCGAACCGAGCAAAATTCATTTCAATTCATTTTTATTTCAACACCATTTACGGACTAGCCGAATAGCAGGTGGTAAAGGCAAAAATACATTAAAAACCAACCAAAATTATCAACATATACCAGAAAGTAACATATACCAGAAAGTGGTCGAATTACATACAAATACTGAGAACAAACAATATAAAAAGGAACGATTGGGGTAATAGACAACAGGGGGTAAAATAATAACCTACTAATTTAAGTAACCTAAAACAAAGGAGGGTACAAAACTATTCTTGTATCTCACGTGTCGGCAAAACACTGGTTGAAGGGTAGGGACTGGTTCGGAAGCTTTTCTTTGAGGTCTCTCCCTTTCTGTTGTAAAGTGTGGGGGGGGGGGGGGGCAGGATGTCGCGAAGGACTGAGTTCAAAATGGACTGGGTTCAAATGGTATGGGAATAAAGAACTCCGACCGCGATCCGTTTGAAACGCGTAACGTTTGAAAAACATAATAGCTAACATCCTAACCGTTTATCCGTTGAAACTGCGCATCCTTGTGGTTCTGACATTGTGGCATGCTTGGTGGAAGACCCATACTGCGGGTTAGACCCATTCCGACGGAGATCTTGCTCATTTAATACTAGAGGCTTTGTGCGTTCCATCCGCGTTTTTTTAGGTAGCTGTAGTGGCCCCCCTCTACCACCTGAATGAAAGAATGTTACCTTTAGCACAAATGAAACACCATGGTGCCGATGTATGTTTGAGACCAAGTGAAGAGGAGTCTAGATGCTTCGAGCAGCGGATGACCGAGTTGGAGTAACACTCAGAACCGGCTGCCAGACAGGAATTGCCTAAAAAGAAAGCGCGCTTGAGCAAATGTATGGTGTTATGGGTCCCCGCTGCTAAGGACACTTTGGTGATATTGACTAAAATTTAGCCGATTATCTACGGCGTTTTCATGACGTCATGAAATAAATAGGAAAATTCGATTAATGTTGCAGAATATATATTTGTATCTATATATATATGGCCGACAAACGAGGCGCCGGACGCGTTTACACTTACAAACCGTTCTAGGGACAGTCAGTTCCGTTAGTAAATGGAAAATATAGAATTTTCGTGCGACGTCACGACCTGTAGATAATCGGCTTCAGTTTGGTCAACACCACTTTGGTCCGCTGACTAACGCGGCGCCCGCCGTCAGCTTTTTGTATGGTGGAGTAAAGGGTTTTACTTAAAGACCCCTCGCACTAAAATCCCTCTAGGCTTCAGTATTATTTCAAACGGTTGAATACTTTAATACTAGGCTTAAGCCGCCTTCACATTGACGCATTGAGCCTTTCACCCTGCGCTGCGCAACCTCTGCGTCGTGCTTAAGGCGCAAGAACAGAACCAAGTTCTATTCTTGTGTTGCGCCGACGAGTTCCATTAGATTTTTCGATGAACAAGAGCTACGAGCTCATATGGCACTTGTTACGAGTAGGCATGGCTCGGTTATGTCAATGATATATCTAGTGTTTGCTAGGTGTCTTCCCACCAAGTTTCATCTCGATCCCTCCACTCATAGCGTTTTCCAATATTTCCGGTTCTCCCCTCCAGCTCCCCCCAAAAGTCACCGGATCCGGTCCGGATTTTAAGTGGGTCGTCTGAGGCATGAGGTCTTTCCAAATATCAAGTTTCATCGAGATCCGGTCACCCGTTCAAAAGTTATAAATACCTCAAGATTCCGGATTCCCCCTCCCTCCACTCCCCCCACAGTGTCCGAATCCGCTCGGTCATGTCAATGATGTATCTAGTGTTTGCTAGGTGTCTTCCCACCAAGTTTCATCTCGATCCCTCCACTCATATCGTTTCCAAAGATTTCCGGTTAACCCCTCCAGCTCCCCCAAAAGTCACCGGATCCGGTCCGGATTTTAAGTGGGTCGTCTGAGGCATGAGGCCTTTCCAAATATCAAGTTCCATCGAGATCCGATCACCCGTTCAAAAGTTATAAATACCTCAAGATTCCGGATTCCCCCTCCCTCCACTCCCCCCACAGTGCCCGAATTGGCTCGGTTATGTCAATGATGTATCTTCACACCAAGTTTCATCTCGATCCCTCCACTCACAGCGTTTCCCAAGATTTCCGGTTGCCCCCTCCAGCTCCCCCCAAAAGTCACCGGATCCGGTCCGCATTTTAAGTGGGTCGTCTGAGGCATGAGGTCGTTCCAAATATCAAGTTTCATCGAGATCCGGTCACCCGTTAAAAAGTCATAAATACCTCAAGGTTCCGGATTCCCCCTCCCTCCACTCCCCCCCACAGTGCCCGAATCGGCTCGGTCATGTCAATGATGTATCTAGTGTTTACTAGGTGTCTTCCCACCAAGTTTCATCTCGACCCCTCCACTCATAGCGTTTCCCAAGATTTCCGGTTGCCTCCTCCAGCTCCCCCCAAAAGTCATGGGATCCGGTCCGGATTTTAAGTGGGTCGTCTGAGGCATGAGGTCTTTCCAAATATCAAGTTCCATCGAGATCCGATCACCCGTTCAAAAGTTATAAATACCTCAAGATTCCGGATTCCCCCTCCCTCCACTCCCCCCCACAGTACCCGAATCGGCTCGGTTATGTCAATGATGTATCTAGTGTTTGCTAGGTGTCTTCCCACCAAGTTTCATCTCGATCCCTCCACTCATAGCGTTTCCCAAGATTTCCGGCTGCCCCCTCCAGCTCCCCCCAAAAGTCACCGGATCCGGTCCGAATTTTAAGTACGTCGTCTGAGGCATGAGGTCTTTCCAAATATCAAGTTCCATCGAGATCCGATCACCCGTTCAAAAGTTATAAATACCTCAAGGTTCCGGATTCCCCCTCCCTCCACTCCCCCCCACAGTGCCCGAATCGGCTCGGTTATGTCAATGATGTTTCTAGTGTTTGCTAGGTGTCTTCCCACCAAGTTTCATCTCGATCCCTCCACTCATAGCGTTTCCCAAGATTTCCGGTTGCCCCCTCCAGCTCCCCCCAAAAGTCACCGGATCCGGTAAGGATTTTAAGTGGGTCGTCTGAGGCATGAGGTCGTTCCAAATATCAAGTTTTATCGAGATCCGATCACCCGTTCAAAAGTTAAAAATACCTCAAGATTCCGGATTCCCCCTCCCTCCACTCCCCCCCCCCCCCCGGTGCTCGGATCGGGGAAGTAACTATTTCCAACTTAATCATTTGGGGTCACTGATACGCTTGCAAAGTTTTATCGTCCTAGCTTATCTGGAAGTGCCCGAACTAGCAAAACCTGGACAGACCGACGGACGGACAGAAATTGCGATCGCTATATGGCACTTGGCCGAAGGGCAAGTTCCATAAAAATGGAACAATGATGAAAGAAAGAAAATTAAGCGCAAGAAACCGAGAGAGGAAAATATAATTCGAAAATTTTCGAATTTGCGACATATCCGCTATTAAAATATCATATTTAAAATTTTCTAAATTTCTCCTTGAGTTCCCCGTTTCTTTCAGTAATTCGCAGTTGCAGGTTACAGGTTTGTTTCCTTCCCCGAAGTTGAACCAGCGGATTGACAGCCTGACGAGGACCCTTGCCAAGAAGGGCCGAAATATCGCTGATGAAGAATCATAGCTGACGTACCGTTGTAAACATTGTTTGAATAAATCGCAGTTGGTTTCCAATTTTAAAGTAAAAGACCCAGTTTTAATTTTGAGGAAAAAGTTGACCAACTCTTATAAAAAAGCTTCCGTAGCCCTCCAAACCCACAACCTGTACCCACTTTTTAACAAGTGAATAATATAATGCGTAAATAGATGTGTCACTAAATGGACCAGATGGTTTAGGCATAGTGTGTTTTATACATTATTTTGTACTCCTCAGCTCTGAGGGAAATAAATGAATAAATAAATATAAATAAATACGCATCCAGCGTGAAAGCTTCTCCCGCAGGTGTGAACGATACGCAACGCAAGACAAACGCACAAGCAACGCGTCGCAACGACGTGTCAATGTGAAAACGGCTGTAGATTTCAAAAAAATTCCCACAGCTATGGCTGTTTTAAGTCTTTTCTCGGGGCCACTGATATCTAGCCAAAACAAGGAATAATTTACATAACCGTTTTCTCTGTTGAATCAACTTCTCGAAAACAGCCTTCGACAGCACGATACGCATCCAACATAGCAATATAAATTGTTCTGTTTGTCGCGAAAACAGAATTATTATTATTATTATTAATAGCAAAAAAAGGCGCTAGCGTGTGCCCCACACTAGGCTCACAAGTTGAACCTCACGGCAACGCTGTTTTGTCTGTTTAACTTAAGGCTTACGTTACTATTCTATACCAGAAGGATCCTAAGTTCTAGGTATATCTATTAGGTAAAGTAGGTACTTTTTGGGATCCCAAAACGTAAGTGGAGGGAGACCTATGACATCGCAAAAGTTGTCCGTCTGTCCGTCCGTCTGTTAGCACGATAACTCTCGAAGGGGTTGAGATATGTTGATCAAACTTGGCACGAGGACTTTTTAGGTCAAAGTACAGGTCAAGTTCGAAGATGGGCCATGTAGCTCTATATTTAGGGGTGGGGAGGGGTATGAAATTAAGGGGAACAAATTTTTTTTTTTATAAGCTAATGAAATAGTCGAATTAGGGGTAAGGAGACATGTTGAATCCGAATATGAAATTTATTTTCTCGCCGGACAAATAGTTCACCCAGAATCCGGCGAAAACTGGAAAATTTGTGAAAAGTAAAAGTTTAATATGAAGCTGATTGGAGGATCGATCTAGGGGCAAGGAAACGTGCCGAGTCCGAATATGAAAATTATTTTCTCGCCGGACAATTATTTCGGCCGGAATCTGGCCAAAACCGGAGAATTTGTTTAAAGTAAAAGTTTTATTTAAATTTGATAAGATGTTCGGATTGCGGGATAGTAGACATGCTGAATCCGCATATGACAATCATATTATCACCGGACGTATAGATCGCTCGGAATCCGGCTGAAACCGGAAAATTTGTTAAAAGTAGAAGTTTAATCTGAAGTTGATTAGAGGTTGGATGTAGGGGTAAGGAGACATGTTGAATTCGTTTTTGAGCTTTATTCTCGGACAAGTAGTTCGGATTCCGTCAAAACCGAAAAACTGGCAGAAGTAAGGCAGGAAGTTTCGATCTGCTTCGTCAAAATAGACATGACTTAAAAGGGTAAACACACATGCTGAATCCATATCGGAACTTGTTGTTCTTATATGATTAGCTATTTGGCCTTATTCTGTTTCTAAATTTTAATAGTAAAAGTGTTCAAGGAGTCTGGCGAAGACTGGATCTGGCGAAGACAAGACCCAATTGTCTGGACAAATTTGAACATTTGGGATCCCATCGAAACCTTTGGTCTTGTTATTATATTCAGACATCCATTTACTACTTTATTGCGTTTGTCACGGAAACACGATTGTGTGCCACACAGTCGAGCCACAAGTTGAAACTCGCGGAAACGACGTTTTGTCTATTTTTTGGGCAGTCGTTTCAAATTTCTAAAAATAAAAATAAAATTCATGTAAAATCTCAACAAATAGAAATCCTGGCCTATTTCCTTACCATTCTGTACAAAAAGCATCCTCACTTTGAAATCTATATGCTTGAAAAAGTAGTTAAATTTATTGTTTAGATACTATTTTGCTGCTTAATTTGAATTTCCGCCAGAATCGAGCCACAAAATTGACAATCACCTTGCCAGTTGTTTGTCGAATTTGAGCCACTAAGTGAGTCAAGAAAATTCTGTTGGTCGCGGAAACACACGAAAGACCGCGGAAACACTCTTTTCGAGCCACAGCTGACCCACAAACTGTTTGTGGGAGCACGGAAAAACGCCTTTAGAGCGTGGTCCACCCTTCTATCGATAGTAACTATTATTTACTATTTTCATTTCAACTTTCTCGATATAGTAACTATTTGCTTACCACGCTAGGAAGTTACCACGCTAGGAAGCGTGGTAACTACGAATCTCTGTGATGTGATTGGCGGGATTAGTCCGTGGCACGATCTTTTAGTGAAAATAGAAAAATGCGTTCCTGCTCGGCGCCGTCGTAACTACTGTAAGTAGGGTGGAACACGCTCATAGAGAAGAATCTTCCACTGGATTTGATTCTCGCGCTGTCATCGAAACAGACAACTGTTTGTCAAATTCGAGCCCGAAAAACTTTGTTGGTCACAGAGAGACTACACTATGTGTATGAGACACAAACGACCGAGGAAACACAAATTTTTGGTCCACAAACACATTGTGGGAAAGCAGAATTACGTCTTTAGGGAAAGTACCATTTTTCGATAAAACTAAATGAATGCACAAAAGAACCAGCTGCGTATCATCTAGTAGTGAAAGAGAAAACTCTTGGGGGGGGGGGGGGTCGCTGGGCACTCATGCTCGACATAGTTGGTACTTTTAAAGTGTATTGAACATGTGATTAAAGTGAGTGACTACGAGTGAACAGCTCAGTTTCATGTCCGTAAGACATCAAATCAGCATGATTAAAGATTCAAAACTGGAGCGAGAACGAACCAAGACACCACTCTTAACGGATCAACCATGTGAGTTGTTGTGTCGATGACCTGAGTTATGTATATGAACTGTTTTTATGTTTGCAATATTTACACTCACAGCAGCTGGACACCTTACACAAAAGTACAACAATAACATTAAGCAGCAAAGGGAGAGCATTCTTCTTCAATGGGATAGTTTAAAAGATAGGACAATGTAGTCGTAGTCTCTGTTTGTCTGGCCTCCTCCTGTTATAGTGTTTCCTTCTTCTTTTCTTTCTTTATTCCTATTCAGTCTATGCCATGTGCTTTTTGATGGGCGAAAAATAATATTATTATTATTTGTGTGGCAAGGACAAATGTGTTAGCTATGTCAAACCGGAAAACGTAATTGCTTTAAAAGGATGACTTACCAGTGTGGTATGCAGTCGGGCACTGTATGCACTTCTGTAGCTTATCATTGGGTGTAAACGTTACACAATCATCCTCGGCCCTACAGGTGTGGCATACATGCAAGGGGCACACAAAGTTTCCACCCACATGCTTAGCCTGAGGCCAGACAGCCAAACACTCCGCATGATAGTATCTGCTGCAACCATTTTGGTTGCACTTCTTCGCGCCAGGAGCTTTTTGGCAAACAAAACACAGCAGCGCGCCTGTTAAGCACGCTTTGCACTTTTCTTTCGTACGTAAAGTAGGCTCACACTCAGGATGATATGAGCCTTGGCAAAGGCCTTTGCACTTAATGAAATCGGCGGGTTTCGATTCCAGGCACTTTATGCACACTACCTCCCTCCGTCGTCGCACCCTCCGCTCTTCTTGTTCCGAGTCCAACGCCTTGCGCTTGATGGCCTTGCCAGATGCAGTGCTAATGTCAGATAGACGGGATTCAACGCTAACGGAGCGGGAAATGCTAGGGGTTGAAAGGGGGGTAGGGGTTTCATCTTTGCCTTTGCGGGTATCTTCACAGCGCTTCCTGGCTGGCGTAGACTCCTTCCGTTTTGTCGAAGCAAGGGTAGGAACGCCTGCCGTTTTAACACGTGAGCCAGTAGGAGTGGGGGTCCAGACTGTCCCCTTTTTCACCTTCACAGCACTAGCGCCATCCTCCGCCTTCCGGAGCACTAATTTACAGGGCGACTTTTTGTCTTGTTTTACTTTCCACTCTGGTTTTGAATTTCCCGCTTTTGAACTTGGCACCGATTCATCGCTATCATCGTCACTTAGTTCAATGAGTAGTGGAGGTCCACTAGTTAAAACGGGCTCAAGAGAACAAGTAGCAGTAATTGTCGGGAGCACCTGATTAAGTCCAGAACTTGAGGGGGTGCTTACTTTAATCGTACTCTGTACAGTTACACTAATGTCACTCGACTTAGCAGGCTTAGGGAATATTGACACATTGCCTTTAAATTTCAGATTCAAGTCGTCCAAAGAATTTCTGCTTTTATTAACGGGCGTAACCGTCACGGAACTGTTCAGCTTAATCTCCTGGTTCTGCACGTAGGTCTGTCCGTCTGTGACAGAGAAGGAGGTGGTGACTTGTGGTTTCTTGTCCTCTTGTTTGGACATATTGCTGGCAACCCCAGGGGTAATGTTGAGACTTACTCGGGTTGAGCGGGTGGCTTCCGGGGTAGGGGATCCCCCGGGGAATAGTGGTATCAGCCCGGGAGGTGGCCGAGTAGCTTTCTTCTTCGTGCTATCGGTAGGGGATGCATCCTGAGAGGGAAGATCTAGCGGTTCCGCCTGCAATCAAAAAGATTTTTTTTAGCGGGGGGTATTTTGGTCAAATCTGCCCCCTATTGAGTTGTTATGCAAGTGGAATTGGGGACCTCAAGAAGGGCTCATTTTCTAACAGGGGTCCAGCAGGTTTTGGGGCTGCTGAACAACGGAAACTTCTGGCTACCGACGCGCAGGCGCGCGACCCACTCGCAGGCGCGCGACCCACTCGCAGGTATAGTGTTGTGAAAGTCGTTGAATGTACTCTTCTACCCAACAACTACCATACAGTCATGCTATCTTTAACCGTCTCCAGCTACTGTGGTAGCGTGGCGCTGGACTTTGTGACAGTTAAAGGTAACGCAACTTCGGAGACTAAGTTCGGTTCGTTGGTTGAGGGAAAAATGAAAGATTTTATTTATAAACGCACTTTAAGGGATAAAATAATATAATTGTCTCAGATCCTTTTGTCTTCTCAAACCAGATTCTTCTTGCTTCTGCGAGAGGCTCGGCTCGCTTACCCAAATTAGTTAAATCAAAGCGGACGGACACACGCACACAACGAGAACCAAGTCGGTCCTGAACTTTATCGCCCCTGTGTCAGGGAGGGAGGGCAATGAACCCTCAGGTTGAGCGGTGTCTGCTCAGGTGGACCAGTCGGTCCTAACTTGATCGACCCTGTGTCAGGGAGGGAGGGCAATGAACCCTCAGGTTGAGCGGTGTCTGCTCAGGTGGACCAGTCGGTCCTAACTTGATCGACCCTGTGTCAGGGAGGGAGGGCAATGAACCCTCAGGTTGAGCGGTGTCTGCTCAGGTGGACCAGTCGGTCCTAACTTGATCGACCCTGTGTCAGGGAGGGAGGGCAATGAACCCTCAGGTTGAGCGGTGTCTGCTCAGGTGGACCAGTCGGTCCTAACTTGATCGACCCTGTGTCAGGGAGGGAGGGCAATGAACCCTCAGGTTGAGCGGTGTCTGCTCAGGTGGACCAGTTGGTCCTAACTTGATCGACCCTGTGTCAGGGAGGGAGGGCAATGAACCCTCAGGTTGAGCGGTGTCTGCTCAGGTGGACCAGTCGGTCCTAACTTGATCGACCCTGTGTCAGGGAGGGAGGGCAATGAACCCTCAGGTTGAGCGGTGTCTGCTCAGGTGGACCAGTCGGTCCTAAGTTTTATAAACTCTATGTCAGAGCGAACGGGCAATAAACCCAGAGCATTCGCACAGCGTCTGCTGAAGAATCTAAGTGCGCTCACTGCTTATATAATTTTAAGATTACATTCCAGCGCGTTGAGAAACGTGAGGTAATAAAACATCCTAGGTAGTGAGTCAGTTACTCAGAGGAAAACTGAAAATAACAATCAATGGTAGAATACCATACAGGCGCGCGACCCACTCGCCAAGAGCCAGAAGGGAGAGAGAGAGAGAGAGAGAGGGGTATATTTAGAAACTATCACAGCATAACTAAATTCAGTTTTTTACAAATTATAAATAAATAACACATAAACAACAAACACCCAGTAAGGTTCAGCATTGAACACCAAATTAAAAAAAAAAAGGCCGACACGAGTTCCCGTAACGATTAGTGCGGACTTAAGGGGGTAGAAATTTATTTTGCAATCGAATTCGATTATCAGGAGGGTCTGTTTCCGATAGCAGTGACCGCTGGCTCGTATTGGCTAGGATTTGCCAAACTGCAAAAATTTTTCAAGCCCCTACAGAACCCCTCTTTCCACCTCTCTTCCAACTTCAACGTTTGCATCCACAAAGAGAGTGTGCGGAGCGAGTACCCAAGCCAAAAATTACATATCGGACCCAAAATTATATGTAGGACAGAATACTTCCTTGTTTTTTTGTTTGTATCACAACAATATACGTGTTTTATTATAATGTGTCGAAACCCTCCATCATCGACGGGAGAGGCTGTGCAGAGAGTCTGGTATGAAATCCCTACAGAACCCCTCCTTCCGCTCCCTCCAGACTGTCACCTCTCTTCCAACCTCAACGTTTGCATCCACAAGAGAGTGTGCGGAGCGAGTACCCAAGCTGGAACTGGTACCGTAATAATTTTATCCCCAATTTTTTTTGTACTATTATGATTTTGTAGTGACCATTTAAGTCTGAATTATCTATTCTGTTCTTATGACTGACAATATTGTTTTAATATCATGTATCTTGACTTAGAAAAAACACCATTTGGCCTCAAGCCACGACTTGTGTTGATGCTTCGAAATAAACTGAAACTGAAGACAATAATGAGTACTGCCATGGGGCGAGTTGTTTTATTTATACTGACAAATTATCAGTAATGTATAAATCATATCTTAATGTAATTTATATATTAATGACAGATCGATTCATGATGCACAAGTAACCAACTATTGATACTATAAACCGCTTACCAATCAATCAAGAACTACCATTTTGACGGAGACACACGCTCAACACCCACCAAAAGAGGAGTGTCATAGTCATGCTGATTAAAGTACAGAAACCAAACATCGACTCTTTCCATATATAAGTAGCCTACTATTTAGACTATAGCAGAGCTATGGCCGAAGTGTTTAAACAAAAACATAAAGTGGAAAACGAATTTAGCATTTTATATACTAATATTAAAAAGCTGGAGAGGCTCCTTGGGATATCCACGGGGATAGGTATTTACCATGGCCATTGACTCATAGAGCAGATAAATCTTATCTTATTCAGATTCATCTTTTTTCTTCAAAAACAGATCTGTTTAACAGTTTTATAAATCATACAGTGGTCAGTCACACAGACCAACAAGTCTAATATAATTAATAAGTAACATAACATGCAAACCTTCACATGCAAACATTTGAGTTCAAATATCCTCTAAGCACACACTGTCAGCAGGTACACAACATATTTTTTTGGTTGAGACACTTTTTTCATAACAAAAACGTCTCGTTTTGCTTATAACTCCGGTATTTTCTGTCAGATTCAGTTGAAATTTAGGGTGCAATTACAGAATCATGTATCTATTAACGCTGTCATCTCTCGACATGATAATTCGGACTTTCTTTTTGCGACTTTCTGTGACGTTTTTTTTACAAAAGTGTCTCAGTTTTATTTTCATTTTGTTTTAGCTTTTTTCTATTTCTTTATTAATTAAATGTTTTAAAACCTTTAGACAGGGAGATTTTCGGCTGTTTTGTTACGATAGTGGACTCGGGTCAAGATCTTGATCTCCTGGCTACAACACTTTTTGCAACAGTAACGTTTTTTTGAGACGTTTTCCGTTCGAAACAACACTTTTTTTAAAAGTAACGTTTTTTTGAGACGTTTTCTCTTTGGGAACAACACTTTTTTATAACTGCAACATTATTTTCAAAAAGAGAGTGTGACACTTTTCAAAAAAGCTAAGCATGCGTACAACATATTTTTGTGTTTGAGACATTTTTTCTGTAACAAAAACGTCTCATTTTGCTTATAACTCTGGTATCTTCTGTCAGATTCAGTTCAAATTTAGGCTGCAAGTAGAGAAGCAAGTATCTATTAACGCTGTTACCTTCGGACTTGATTATTCGAACTTTCTTTTTGCGACTTTATGTGACGTTTTTTTACGAAAGTGTCTCAGTTTTATCTTAAATTTTTGCTTAGCTTTTTTCAAGCTATTCAATAGTTGAATGCTTTCAAACTTATAGACAGGGAGATTCTCGGTTGCTTTGTTAGGATAGACAATTCCGATCAAGATTTGATCATCCTGGCTACAACACTTTCTGTTACATTAACGTTTTCTGAGACGTTTTTTTTTTTCAAAAACAAAAACAACGCTTTTCGCTATATTAACGTTTTTCCGAGACGTTTTTCCTGGACATGTGCATATGACGAGTCACCTCGAAAAATAATAGAAAATGTTCCTTAACTTCTGTAAATAGTTTGTATACATTCATTTGAAACAGTACATAATTTGAACAAGTACATTATTTTCATCGCAATAAGCAAGAGCTGTGCAAGGGAATGCAAACGCTGTTCCTCTTTAATGTAATGAGCCTCAGTACGCACACGCTTCAAGTGACGTTTTCTCAAGAGATACATATTTGATGTTAATTAGCATCCTACTGCGGGTTCTGAACATAACGTGATTAAAGCGGGCAAAGCAAAAGCCGCGTTTGATTTAGCCTTGTCCCGGTCCTGTCAGCCAAACGCCGTTTTATTTAACTGCCTTGTCCGCTTAATGCCGTTTTATTTGTTCTGTCAGCTGAAATTGTCAGTGCCCTGTCCTGTCAGACAGGAATCAGTGAATGATGACATGCTCTCGGAGCAAGTTTCGGTCCTGTCTTGGGTAGATTTCTCGACTGCGTTTTATTTGCGATGCTTGTCCGTTGCGTCATTCCCCTGACAAGGGTAATTAAAACGGGTTTAAACCGTGACAAGGCAGTAACAAGAGGACAGGACCGAGACAAGGAGGACTCAAATCGAACGCAGCTAAAGTACGTTGTCCGATCGCTGATTTGCGTTTTGGACCATCACTTTTGCATCAGTTTTTACCCATTTTTATTTTTGTTCTGGACCGGCCGACTCATGGGACAAGGCAACTCTGTAAAGAAAGTTATCAAATATTCATACATTTTTTAATATAGCTAGTATAAAGCTATAAGTCTAAGTACAAGATCGCCACAACCAGCTACATACTTAAAAATCAATTTTGGTGACTCCCTGAGCAAGAAAGTGCCAAAAACGCTGTTGAAAGCAGAGGGAACTATGGACGCACAACGTTTTATCCGGCACCAACATTTTTTGCCAGTAGCTCTTACATTAAAAACGACATAACCCATATGTTCCTAAGCCAGTTCTAAAAGAAAACAGGTTTTAGTTCTCACCCCATCGCCTTTTAACAAAACCGATGCGGTCGAAAGTTTAGATGCGTTCAAATGCATTTACGGTCATTTCCGGCGTTCTCGTCCGAAACGTTCCCAGATCATGGATTTAGTATTAGGCTACTAAGGTATCATTTGCGGTTGCTCGATACCCTTCAAAGAGTTCCTAGGGAACGCCAAAATTGCGCTACAGGTTCTTCCCTTCGTCTGTATTTTTTCCCGGTTCTTGTTCTCCTCAGGTTTTCTTATGCCGTATTAGCTCTATGGCACTTTGACATCCTAGGCAAAAATTTCAAATTTCGAATCGTGCGTGCGTCGGGAATCAGGCCGAAAGGCTTCCGAAGGGTCAGAGCCCAAGAGCTAGATGTTTTTTGGATTGGACTGTGGCAATGGAGGACAATAGACAATGGAGACTCATCTTTCTTTTTCAGTCTATAGAAGAGTCTTACTGGGATGGGAAACTTGTTGATGGTGGAAGATGGGTGAAGCGATGATTTCTCAAAAGTAAATGGTAGCGTCAACAAGGATGTTAGTGCTAATAGGATAATAAGGGTCGCTAACTGCAGGAAGACAATTAAAAGCTGAGAGTTTTATATTCTATAGTCATCTGGTAAATTTAAAAAGAACAAAATTGAAATAGACTTCATCTCTGAACACTTATTCAGATTTTAGACAACCTTGGGTTTGGTTCAAGTTTCAAAAGCCCTTAAAATAAAATTAAATGGGAATGGTATGTAAGTTATTAAGAATTCCAGTGAGCCAAGAGCCAAGTGTTCAGAGCTTTTAGACTTTCCTTTTTTAGTTGAGTGTTTCATGGAACAATGTACTGGCGTACAATGCACAATTGGGCACTGTAGCAGCTTTCAGTTTTTAATTTTCACTGTTTTTATTGCACTTGCCCTTCGGCCAAGTGCCATATAGAGATCGCAATTTCTGTCCGCCCGTTGGTCTGTCTGTCGGTCGGTCTGGGTTTAGCTAGTTGGGGCACTTCCACATAAGCTAGGACGATGAAACTTTGCAGGCATATCAGGGACCCCAAATGATTAAGTTGGAAATAGTCATTTTCCCAATCCCAGCATCTTTGGGGGAGTGGAGGGATGGGGAATTGAGAATCTTGAGGTATTTATAACTTTTGAACCGGTGATCGGATAGCAATGAAATTTTAAATTTGGAGAGATCTCGTGCCTCAGACGACCCACTTAAAACCCGGAACTGATCTGTTGACTTTGGGGGGAGCTGGAGGGGAGAACTGGGAAACCTTGGGAAACGCTTAGAGTGGAGGGATCAGGACGAAACTTGGTGGGAAGAACAAGCACAAGTCCTAAATACATCGTTGACATAACCGGGCCAGATTCGGGCACTGTGTGGGGGGGGGGGGGGAATTTGGTAGGCATATCAGGGACCCGAACAGACTGCCTTAAGAATAGTCGTTTCCCCGATCCGACCATCGTAGGGGGAGTGGAGGGATGGGGAATCCGGAAATTAGTATAACATGCATAATTTTGGAAGGGGTAATCGGACGTACATGAAAGTTTTCAAGTGTCAAGAACAAGTGCCTCAAATTTGCCTTTTCAGATCTAGACCGGATAAAATACCTGGGGGGGGGGGGGGGGCTGGAAGGGTGGCACCAGAAATCTTCCGAAAGGCTCAGATTCGAGGGATCGGGATAGAACTTGGTGGGAAGATGAAGCTTAAACCCTAGATACATTACTGACAAAACAGGACTGTGTCGCGTCACAGTGGGGGGAGCTGGAGGGGGTTTACCAGAATTCTGGTGATCTCGAGTTAGGGTACTTCCAGATGTGCTAGGACCATGAAACTTGGCAGGCATTTTAACCATATTTACTTGAACATAGTCCCTTCCCCGATCCGATCATTCGCAACTTCGGAACGGGTGATTGGACGTGAATGAAACTTGGTAAGTATTAGGAACAAGTGTCTCGGATGTTCAGTTTCAAGTCTGGACTGGATGAGCAAGCTTAAACCCTAGATACATTCCTGACAAAACAGGACCGGATCATGTCACGGTGGGGGAAGTTGGAGGGGGTTTCCCTGAATTCCGGTGATCTCGAGCTAGGGTGCTTCCAGATGTGCAAGGACCATGAAACTTGGCAGGCCATTTACAGACTCTTAACATATTGACTGAAAATAGCCTCTTCCCCGATCCGACTATCATGGGGGGAGTAGAGCGATGGGGAATCCGGAATTAGGTGACATTCATAACTTAGGAACGTGTGATCGGACGTGCATGAAACTTGACAAGTGTCAAGAACGAGTGTTTCAAATGTTCAGTTTCAATTCAGGATTCGAGTGGGTCTAATCACTGGGGGTGGGGGGGGGGTCTGGAGGGGGACAAACTGACACACATGCTAACTGTTCTTGGCAAGTGCCATATGAGCTTTCAGCTCTTTTTGGGATCCCAAAACGTAAGTGGAGGGATACCTATGACATCGCAAAAGTTGTCCGTCTGTCCGTCCGTCCGTCCGTCCGTCCGTCTGTCCGTCCGTCTGTAAGCACGATAACTCTCGAAGGGAGTGAGATATTTTGATGAAACTTGGTGTAAGGATTCGTTGGGTCGTCGGACCAGTCAAGTTCGTAGATGGGCTATGTAGCCCTACATTTAGGGGTGGGGGAGGGGGTTTAAATTAAGGGGCAAACAAAATATTTTGAAACAGCTAATGTGATAGTCGATTATGGGGTAAGAAGACATGCTGAGCACAATGGTGAAAACTGTTTTGTCATCGGACGAGTAGTTCGCCCGGAATCCGGCCAAAACCGGAAAGTTTGTTAAAAGTAAAAGTTTTATTTGAAGTTGATTAGATATTCGATTTAGGTGTAGGAAGACATGCTGAAGACGATGGTGAAAACCATTTTCTCGAAGGATAAGTAGTACGCCCGGAATCCGGCCGAAACCGGAAAGTTTGTTAAAATTAGAAGTTTTATTTCGAGTTGATAGTTTGATAGTCGATTATGGGGTAAGAAGACATGCTGAGCACGATGGGGAAAATCATTTTGTCATCGGACGAGTAGTTCGCCCGGAATCCGGCCAAAACCGGAAAGTTTGTTAAAAGTGAAAGTTTTATTTGAAGTTGATTAGATGTTCAATTTAGGGGTAGGAAGACATGCTGAAGACGATGGTGAAAATCATTTTCTTGACGGACAAGTAGTTCGCCCGGAATCCGGCCAAAACCGGAAAATTTGTTAAAAGCAGAAGTTCGAGTAGATGACAGATTAAGGGGTAAGAAGGGAGGCTGAGTCGGTTTATGACGATGTTTTTTTACCCGGACATATAATTTTTCCGGAATCCGGTTGTAACCGGATTTTTTTTTAAGTCAAACTTTTATTCAAAGTTGATTAGATGTTCTTTATAGGGATAAGGAGATACGCTGGTTTTGTTTCTGTATTTTTTTTGTTTGCTGGGCTAGTAGTTCGCTCGGAAATCGGCAGGAAGTCCCGGTCAGTATCGTCAAAATAGATATGGTTTATAGAGGTATATCTGAACTTGGTTTTCTCTGATAATTAGCCTGTCCAAGACTGGATCTGGCGAAGACAAGACTCGATTGTCTGAATCAAATATTAGATTTTTGGGATCCCATCGACACCTTTGGTCTTGTTTTGTTTAGCTCATAACTCGTGCACCAGTGCAGGTATCAAGTTCAAACTTGGTACACTTGTGGGAATTGGGGTCCAGCTGTGCCCTATGAGGGCCCCACCACGCACCCACCAGGTTCAGGGGCAAATGGGCTAGATTGCCCTGTGAATAATGACCTGGGTATAGGATGATGAAATTTCCTGTACAGTAGAAGCAAGGACTGGGAAATTTCTTTAAAGTTTACACCTCCCCCTCCCTCCACATTCATGGGCAACTGGGCCCAGATTACCCAGGAATAAAGTTTGTTACCTCCGACAGGAATCAAAAGGTATCAGGTTGATGCTTGGTAGGTTCGTGAGCATTAGGGTCTTTATTTCCTCTTTGCAGGCCCCAAGCTCCACTCCCATTCGGTTCAGGGGCAACTGGGCCCAGATTGTCCATTTGTATGGCACTTGCAGCTTTGCTCAAGCGCCATATACCAATCACTTTTCGGTCTGTCAGGCCACTGTTCTCGAGTTAGGGTAATTCCAGAAGTGCTAGGACGATGAAACTTGGCAGGCGTACTAGGGACCCGATCATACTAATTTGGAAATAGTCACTTCCCGGATTCGACCACCGCGGGGGTAGTGGAGGGAGGCGAATATTGGCATATTTATAATTTTTGAACGGGGAATCCGATCTTAATGAAACTTGATATTTGGAAAGACCTCTTGTCTCAGTCACACTTCAAGTCGGGAATGGATCCGGTGACTTTGGGGGGAGTTGGAGGGGGGGAACCGGAAATCGTGTGACATATTCAGAGTGGACGAATATGGAAGAAACTTGGTGGGAAGAACAAGCACAAGCCCTAGATACATAGTTGACAAGACCGGACCGGATCCTAGCACTGCATGGGGAGTTGGAAGAGGGTTCTGGAATTTCGGTGATCCGGACTTAAGATACTTACACATGCGCTAGGACGATGAAACTTGGCAGGAAAATTAGGGACTCAACAATTTTAACTTAAGAACATTTGTTTCTCCGACTTGACCATCATAGGGGGAGTGATATGCCGTTCTTAATGAAGTTGTGACAAAGGGGGTATAAGCTGATACGATTTGGTTCATCGCACTTGTTACTACCTTGCTAATGGGAAAGAGGTTTAAAGGGATGTTGTAACTTGGCAGTGGAAAAGTCCAGGATAAACTGAGCCAAAGGACAAGATTCAAAGAAAGAATAACAGTTGGTGCCTACAATTTATTCTTAACTTAAATTGCTAGTACGGCTCAATTGCTGCTGTTCAAAGTTCAAATAAGTTTATCTCCAGTTTATATTACTTGGCATTAGTCGGGATAGTTATTAACTTCAGGTGGTGCAATTTTTACCAAGTGGATAAAATGGATTTAAGACCACCAGTCTATAAGATCTTCCTTCTGCCCAAGCTGACTGCGAAAATAAAATGTAGCTGACTTGCAAAATGCAGCTGATTTATCCGTTTTGCACCGTCAAATACCATCAGTCTAACATAAATATCTGATTTGTGGACAGCCTATGCCAAACACATAAATTCACAAAATAGCAGCTGCAGTATTAACGGTAGTAGTAGTAGTAGTAGTAGTAGAACAGTTTTATTGAAAATAAACATTTGTTTTCAATAGCACTTGCTGCCTATAGCTACACAAGAAACAAAAACGAGATTTCGGGGGTTTTGTAGGTTAGCTAATTCTACGACATGATGCGAAGGATAAATAAATGTTCGAATACTTCGGCAGCACTTCCGCTACAACCGTCTTCAGCAAAAGACAAACTAAAGTGCATACTCTTACAAAATAACAAAAGAGTTTGTTTCTTGTATTATGAATGATCAGATTGGCTTTAACAGTATATTTGTCTTAGGCTCAAGTGCTATATGGCAATGGTTTTCCCATCCGTCTGGTCATCACGAGTTAGGGTCAGCCTACCTCTAGATCTTTTAGCACGATTGAAACCAGACTGATTTAAAAATTGTCACTTCCTGAAGCTGACAATCTTAGAAGTAGTGGAGGGTGGGGGAATCTGGAATGTTAAGGCATGCATAACTTTCGAAAAAAGGATCGGATGAATGAAACGTCATAACTGGCAAGATCATGTATCTAAGATATTTCATCTAAAGTTCGGACCGGATCCGACTATTGCGGTAGGAATCGGGGGTGCATGAGATATGTTGTGGCAGGCTTAGAGTGTAGGGATCGGAAAGGATGATACTTGGTAAATGGCAAGAGCATGCGTCTTAGATGTTCTATTCACAGATCGGACCCAGATCCGGCCACTGTGGCGGATTGACAAGGGGGGGGGGGGTATCTTGTGGTACGAAGAGTACTTTTATATAGGCAAGGACTATGCAAGTTGTAAGGTGTATTAAGACCTTAACAGGTTGTCGTTTCCCTGAATTCCCTTATCCGGCGATGAGACTTGAAAACTGACAGGACAACTTATTCCAGATGTTACATAATAGGTCTGGACTGATACAGATACATTTTCATCTTCCCCATGGGCCCAAGATCAGTTGTACCTCTAGGGTTTTGCTCACAAAAGATTCCAAACCCCTCTTAAAGTGTGCATCTCAACCACACACTCCAACGTATTTTTGGCAAAACGAGATATTTTGGTGTTCCACAAGGGCCCATAATTATTTGTGCCACGAGGATTTTTGCCAGAATATCAAGTCAACCTGTCGTGTTTTGGTCGTCGCAAGACTCCGTTGTACGTTCAGACACCTTATTTATACACAAGACGTACAACCATAGTGAAAATGAAAGTTAAAGAAGATGTCATTTTAGTATACATATATGTAAATATCATTATGGATTTACATAAAAGTAATTGGATTTAATGGAGCCACTTCAATTGCGAAATGTAAATAACTAGTCGATTAGCCTACGTTTTATACGTTTTCTCGAAAAGGTGTGTAGCAACACTATATTCGATTACAATATTTTTCATCGAACAACGTTTTTGGGTGTGACGCTTTGTTTTATGCACAACGGAGCGCGTTCAAAAAAACGTTTTTTTTTTCTACAACGCTTTTTCTACAACGCTATAAAGTAACACAACGTTTTTGTATGCATAACGGTAAAACTTGACAAAACGTTTTCTTGGACACAACACTTTTGGCGCAACACTTTTGGCGCAGTAAACGTTTTTCACGGTTCAACGTTTTTGCCATACAAAAACTCCTCTCGTCCAAGATCTGTTGTAGAAAAAAAAAACGTTTTTTTGAACGCGCTCCGTTGTGCATAAAAAAAAGTGTTGTCTACCTGCTGACAGTGCAGGCTGACTTTGAAACGTACACTCAAATAATTATAATAAAATAACCGTTTTAAGCATTATTTGAATGTTTCCGAGTTCGTAACGCGCATGCGTGGTACAATCGCCCGTACTTTAGGGAAAGATTCAGCCGCTGTACGAGGAGGAAGGATTCTCCAAGTTCTAGTTCAGACTCACCGTTTCATTCCCCTGGGGAACCCTTACGACACAGGACACAGCCAATGCCAGCAGAGAACAGTCAAACTTACCTTTACAACAGGGTTGGTCGTCTCGGATTCCTGCTTGCCCTCTGACTGGCCAGACGGAGCACGTGATCTGCTCTTATTGGCCGCAAGCGCAGAAGAGGCGGAGCTATCCGACCGGTCGGAGACACTTGACTGCGAGCGCTTTTTCCCATTAGCGAATGAGGTGACTTGGTTCTGAACGAATTGGAGACGGCCTTGCCTAGAAATCGACAAGAACACAAATTAACGCGATGCAAAATATGTTGACTGTGTAGTTGTATAATAGTTGTTAGAAAAAGTTGCATGTATTGATATGTAATAGTACAGATTACTATCACCTAATGTGCCTCAGACTGTACCAATCGGCAGTAGTATCCAGTTGCATCCTGTCTTGCTATAGAACCATCCAGTCTTGCTAATAGTAAGTAGTATGCAGTGGTAACAGTTACTATTGCATGCTGTTAAAAATTATAACTCCATACAACTAATTCTTGTAAATTTTTCATCAAGAAAGACTACTGGACAGTGTCAGAACGCCCTTCTTTCGGCCCCACACCACTCTTAGCTGCGCTATACAATTGAAGGCTTAACAAATCTTCCCCCATCGACACAGCTCGCTCTGCACCTACGAGTTTTTAGCTCTTTTTCGGCCGAGCCGAGTGTGCCAGTCAAGCAGTGGTTAAAGGACACCTGAACAATGAAACCATACTTGAACACACCATAGAGAATGCATTTACAGACATGGCCACGGAGAGCATTCTTCTCCTGAGCGTGACGTTTTCAAAATAGGGAGGTTCATTTCTGGAGGTTTGCACATGCAGACTCCAAGACAAAAAACGGAATTCATTCAAATCTTGTACAGCGCTTGCCGGATCGTATTGGATACATTTGTTCATTTCTAAAATTGTTCGGTGCTGAAATAAGGAGATGCAAAATGGAGCAAAAATCATAGCTTGGAAACACTATTTGTGTGACAAAACCTTCAAAGACCGCCGACGAAAATTAGGACATGAATAAGAATCATTTTGCGCTAATATTGGCTCTCCTCGACGCACAGTTTACAAATATTTTCCATGGAACCTCTGAATCTCGAGAGCAGGAAATTTGGACGGAGTCACAAGCACCAACAAAAAATCAATGATTACACGGGTGTAGTAATGGTATTTTCGAAATACGATATTCCGCAACTGTTGTATTGTGAAAACATCATTTCTAGTTGGCGTTGTGCTTTAACGCTCAACGTCAACGTCGTTTAACACCTTAATGTCAGCCAGGTGACCGGTCAACGGCTGTTCTAAACTGACCTGCAGTTTTTGCGTCCACAATGGCTTCAGGAAGAGGAGTCCAAGTGTTCAATACTTAACTACATCTTACTATCAGAGGTGCTACTAGCCAAAATGTTTGGGGGAGGGGGGGGGGGGGGCTAGGTACTGGCTGATCATTTTACCGCCTGTTTTTGCAGATAAGAAAAAATATTATTGAGAAAAAACGACTGTGTTGAAAAAAAATCGGCTGGTTTAGCAAAAACCATTACTTTTAACAAAGAATCAACTGTTTTTACGAGAAACCGACTGTTCTAAAAAAAAATCGACTGTTTACAAGAAAATAATAACTGTTTTTTCGAAAAAAGCGGGCTATTTTTTACCGACTGGCCGACAACATTCGGGAAGGGCGGGGCGGGGGGGCGTCCCCCACCCCTAGCTGTGACGACCCTGCTTATATGTCTGTCAAGACGGAATCGTAGCGTCCAGAGCATTTGGCGCCGAGAAGCCGTCCAAAGATCTTTTGTCAACAGAGTCATTTTTCTCAATAATAATCGTTTTTATTCGAAAAAAAAAAAAAAAACAGTCGGTAAAATGACCAGTCAGTCGGTAAATACCTTGCCCCCCCCCCCACAAAAAAAAAATATTTTGGTTAGAAACGCTTCTGATAGTAAGATGTAGTTTAAATATTGAACAGCTGGAACCATTATGGACGTAGTAAGCGCAAGTCAGTTTAAAGCAGGCGTTGAGTAGGGCTGTCCATTGATCCTATTGATGGATTACAAAAAAACTGAACTGAAGAATGCATCTCCAGAGCCCCGTTTTTGTTACAATAGTCCTGCCGCCTCGCTGCTTCTGCACAAGATGCATTCTTGGATTTACTGCCTGCAAGATTTCTTCTTCGTTGAAGCAGAAGTAGCAGCCCCTTGCAGGGAAGCAAGGTCTTGGTCGGTACAGGCCCAATCCTAACGGGCTTTAGCTAATACACGGTACCAGCTAGTGCTGAAAATCCCTCCCGAGACCGAAGCTTTGCCAGGTTTCTGCCGTTCGCAACGGATACAGGTGCCAGGGTAGGGGCTACTAGCCAATCAGATTATTTATGGAGAATACTGAGGAATATTCTGAATGGCTAGTTTCAAACGAAGCCCAATAGATATAATCAAATCCACCCCGTGCTGTCTCGGAAGCAGAAAGGGAATTTAGTCCATTGTTATTCGGTCTTACGTGGATCAACATTAGCCAATCAGAATATTCCTCAGCATTCCCATAAGTAATCTGATTGGCTGGTACCCTCAAAAGCTGAACTGATTTCAACTTGGGGCCGAGACTAGCTGGTACCCGAAACTAGCATCAATGTGATAAGATAACGTTTATTTGCTGTATGATATCTCTACAGATAAATGGGCAGCTTCACGAAGGACGAAACACACGATTCCTGGGCTTTCCAGATTCGTTCAATATTAGATAGTTGCGGGCTTGGTTATATGTGGAATAGAGGGGAGGGTCCGGGGAGAGAGTTAGGATTTGTTTCAAAAGAAGTTAGTAGTAGGTTAATTGACCAAGAAATCAAGGTTTGGTTAGCTAGGATAAGAGATAGTGGATCCTTGAGTTTGTATGCAGAGGCTAAAGAGATTTGGGGTGAAGAAATTTATTTTAAAGCGGGTCTAAAAAAAGAGGAAATGAAACTAATCTTAAATATGAGGGCAGATAGCTTGCCACTTGGTGAAAGAAGAAAGTATTTGGGAAGTGTAAGGGAGAAATCTGGTCCTTACTTTTGTCCAATGTGCGGTGAGGGAGATGAGGATCTAATTCATTTTATGTCTGGTTGTGATGAAATTGAGGATCTGAGGGAGGAAATTTTTAAGGGAGGGATTCATGGGAGGAAGTGGTTGGTACATATTAAGCGTAGTAGGGATTTTCTTAGTATAAGAAACCTGGCGAGGTTCCTCAGAGTGACCAGTCGGCACAGGGAAAAGTGTTTGAGTGGGGTTTAGTGTAGTAGTGTGACCGTTTATTTTGTATTTACATGTTGTTATTTATGTGTGTTTGTTATGGCCTTTGGGCTCTGAAGACAAATAAATATCATATCATATCATATCATATAAATAAATATATAATTTTACATATAAAATAAAACATATAATAAAGACATAATACCAATTGCGAACGGCAGAAACCCCGCAAAGCCTCGGTCTCGAAGCAATTTACAGAACTAGCTGGTACCGAGGTACAAATATGTGCAGATTAGTTCGGTCGCCGAACCGACACCCACAAGATGCCGAAGACAGAAGAAACCGAGGTTTTCACAAAAATCTTGGAACTACTAGCATCTTTGGATATCACAGTTCAAGGTTCAAGGTTTTATTATTTACAACAAAACAAAATAACTAAATATCAGGAAGTTACCCGGCAGAGAGGGACTCAACAAATGCTCGGGCAACATACAAAGAAGAGAAGAAAATTCAACCAATAACAGATTAAGAGCGCGCCTATATCATAACAGCGTGAACAACAAGAAGAAAGAAAAACATGAAAAACAATAAGAGATTATAAAGCAACTTACCACGTCAGATCGAAGACTCAATAACCATCAAAATATAAAAAATATATAACCATGGGCAAAGAATCAGGACTGAACAAACCAGAGGCCAAACCACCTTCTCCAACACTCCTCATTAATACAAATCCAACAATTTAGTTTTAAACCTTTTTTTTAGTAAAGGACGAGAAAGGCGAACAATATCTTTATCTTCTAATAAATTATAAAATTTAACTAAACAATTACGCAAACTAAATCTGGATCGTTCACATCTGATCAGAGGTTGACGAGGATCCGAACCAAAACGAGTAGCATAATGGTGGTCATAAGCGGTGGGGAGCAGCTCGCAGGAATACAAAATCGAACGCAGTCTATTTTTGAAATAACACTCCAACATTATTATCGAAAAAAATTGCAGAAATAAAGAAACGGGTAAAATATTAAGCAACTTATAAGCACTCTTTGTGGGTGACGAGTTTGGTAGCGATGATGGAGATGGCATAAACTCCTTCAGGAGGCGGATCCCCTTATTTTGAAGTCTCTGAAGAGGAGCAAGATGACTGCTGAACGTGTTCAGATATACAAGGGGACAATAAGTGAGGTACGAGTGAATAAGGGAAAAATAAATAGATCGCATAGCGTGGTAAGGGAGTAGAAACTTAAGGCGATACATCATTCCAACATTACGACTTATCTTCAGTTAAAAGGAAGACTTCAACCAAGAGTCAACCGACCGCAGAAAGAAAAAGTCTAAAAGGGTCAGTGGATCCCAACGACTATACCCTAGAATAAGAAAGAATCAGCCCGGAAGTTGCGCTTCATTGGCTAATAGTAGTAGCATGTTTTAGGAAGTTACAGGTGATGGATGTGGGCCAAGTTCGTGACTACCAGGCAGCCATTTTTACTTACCAGTGTTTGCATGAAGTGTGTCCGTCTGTGTTTTTAGATTTTTATAGACATAATAATGATGTGCATGATTACTTTACAAGGAATGCTACTAACCTGGTGACGGAGTATAGGAGTGGTAGACAAACTGGCTTTTTAATTGAACATTTGGGCCAGGCGGTACGGAATTCACTCCCAGATAGTGTTAAGGCGGCTGAACACCAACAATTGTTTAAAAAAAAGAGTAAAACAGTTTTTGTTGGAGGGGTGAGGAGTCACGATTCAGAGAATGAAGGTATAAGTTATCATTTCTTTTTTTATTACCTTTATTTATTTATGTTTCCTTTTCTTCTCTTTTTTCTTTTGTGTGGTATATTGAAAAAATGATTAATTTGTGTTTATATGAAATTAATTTATTGTTTAAGTTAAGTTAAAGTAGTTTGTGGTAGCCGCCCAGTGCCAGTGCATTTATGTCTTCTCATGGGCGGTTACCTATCATGATGGGTTATTATGTAATTTAGCAATAAAATAATCTAATCTAATAATAACAATAACTAATAATAAGTTCAGTTCAGTCATTCAACGAGTGAACACGTTTACCTTGTTCTCTCTGTGTAAACTGGTTTGCGTGATTGGATTGTCTTGATTTCTCCGACGGCTTTCGAGCCATATACATTTTCTTTGGATAATGAGTGAAGGCGAAGAGGATGAGCCCAGAAGGGAAATATTGGTGAATGACATTTTACTCTTTGTTTCCCATCAAATTGACTGTACGCCGAACGATGTTTTAACGAAGCTCTGTTGCGATTTCTACGAAACAGACGATATTTTGAAGGCAAAAAAATGCCTCGCTGATTCTTTGAGCAGCGATGTTACTAATCTGCTCAGTGGCAGTAAGCAGACTACTGAGATAATCTTGCGTGATCGACGATCGCCTAGTAAGGCATTGGTGGACATTATCCTTATTCTTCACCAGGTTGACAGACAAGACTTGCCTGTATTTGCGACCTCCACTTTATCGAACTTTCCCCCCACGGACTTTCGCAACTTCGACCTGGCGTCTGTAATGGCGTCTTATAGTCTGCTCCGACAAGAAATTGAAACTTTACGATCTACCATCTCGACCATACAATCTAATATGGTCACGAGAGGAGACCAGCCGGGTAGTTCACCTCCTGTTCTTCCGCCGCTGGATGTTCAGTCCACCACTCGTGCTCTGGCCCCTCGCTCAGCTAATGTTCAGCCTGGTATAGCGGCCCAATCTGCCATACCTGCTTTTTTGGCCCCTGTTCCCGAGTCGGCCAGCAGTGTTGACCTAACCGTGGTTGGGCCTAGGGGTATTGAGAGGCCTTCATTTGCGGCAGTTGCTGCTACCTCGGCTGCTACTAATAATTCTCGACCTGTACACCGGCGATCTGCAAACCACACTACCAAGAAACTTCCTAGGAATGTTGTCGTCGGAAAGTCACTTAATCGAAATGGGCCGTTGCAGTGTAATAAACCCCCTAAAAGAGCTCACTTGTTTGTTACGCGTCTGGCAAGTGCTACCCGCCCGGACACGATTGTTAGAGTTCTAGGAGCTAAACTGAAGTGCAAAGTCGAGTGTGAGTTGCTTCAAAGCAAACACGATTCCTACACATCGTTCCATGTGACCTTTCCTCTTGTTAAACTTGAGGAAGCCATGCTTCCCGAAATTTGGCCTGCCGGTGTGCTAATTAGACGGTACATTCTCACACCGTCTCGTGATTCCATTCCCGCTAGTCAGCAGGGGTCCACAACTCAAGAGTCCTAATGAACCTGAGAGTTGTATCGTTCAATTGCCATTCGTTAAAGAGGAATATTGATTGTGTTCGCGAGCTGTGCTTAAATCATGATTTGGTTTTTCTTCAAGAAACGTGGTTACTACAACACGAAATTATCTCCACGCTTAGTGATATTAATCCAGATTTCAATTTTTTTGGAACCACTTCGGTGGATTCGAGCGCTGAAATTCTCTCAGGTAGGCCGTACGGTGGCCTGGCTGTGTTATGGAGAAAGGGGTTAAGTGACAAACTGTCAGTTGTTGATTGTGATGACGAGAGATTGCTGGGAGTTAAACTACATTCCTCTAGAGGTATTGTTCTGTTTATAAACGTGTACATGCCCACGTGGCATTCTGATAATGTGCCGGATTTTTTGTTATGTTTAGGTCGTATTAGAGGTATAGCTGAAGTTTCTGATTATGCTCATCTGTGTGTCGTTGGGGATTGGAATGCGGATATTCTGGATGGAAGGCGAACAGTTTTTTCGGATGAGTTGGACGTTTTTTGTGCGTCTTTCAATCTAACGATGGCGGATGCGTTCCTTCTCCCCAACTGCACTTTTACTTACATGGCAATTTACCGCGGTAACCCAGTTATGTCTTGGCTAGACCATGTGTTAGTGTCACAAGAAATTAATTCTAGTTTATCAGAGTTGCAAGTTCTGTATAATGTTGTCGGATCTGATCACCTTCCCTTGTCGTTTTTGATAAGAGACTTTTCTGTCTCGACTGCGGGTGTCATCTCACAGCCTGAGACTACTTCGCCAGTGCTTGATTGGTCCGCAGCCTCTTTAAAAAACTTGGCGGATTATTCTGATGCCGTTGGGGTTAAACTGGGAGCTAGCACTGCTCGGCTAGGCACTCTATCTATGTGTAATCACCATCAGTGTACTGAACCGTCGCACATTTCTGAAATTAATAGTTTGTATTTATTGGTATGCTATGCTCTTTCGGTGTGTGCCATAAAGTGTGTCCCGGGAATACCGAAGCGTAAAAAGGGCCGTAATATTCCGGGTTGGAACTCGTTTGTTAAGCCTGTATATGACGCATCCCGTGCTTATTTTCTTCGTTGGGTTCAGCTAGGTAGACCCCTGATTGGACAAGCAGTTGAGCTAATGAAAGCATCGCGAGCGCAATTTAAAGAAACTTTGAAGTGGTGCAGAATTAATGAATGTGTTATCCGGGCTGAATGCCTAGCGTCTTATTTTTCGGTTGGGAAACATCAATTTTGGTCGCTTGTAAAACGAATGCGTGGCTCACAGTCTGCTTCATTGCCGCTTTCTTTGGACGGTGTGACTGGTGGTGATAACATTGCGAACCTTTGGAGTACTTCGTTTAAAACTCTGTTTAATTCGGTGCCGTCCTCGTTGAGCGGTGTCCATGATCTTTGCCTCGGTTTGCCGTTTGAATTTGAACCTATTAATGTCGAGGATGTTCTGAAAGCAATTTCGCGAATGAATAATTGTGGCCCTGGACTGGACGGTTTGTCTGCTTCTCATTTAAAACATGCGATGAGACCTCTAAGTAGTTTTTTGCCTGCTTTGTTTAATTCAATGATATCCCACAGTATGTTGCCGGATTCGTTGACAAGAGTAGTTCTTGTCCCCGTTCCTAAAGTAAAAAATGGTAATATGTCGTCTTCTTCAAATTATCGGCCCATAGCGTTAGCCAGCGCTTTCTCTAAAATTTTTGAACGATGTATTCTGTCAAAAATTGAACCGTATTTGGCGACGTCAGAATTTCAGTTTGGGTTCAAGCCCAATTCATCGACAGAATTCTGTGTTTTTATCCTGAAAAGTGTTATTATGTACTTCTGGTTGTTTGGCTCGGCGGTTTTTGTATGCTTTATTGATGCGCGTAAAGCATTTGATCGGGTTAATCACAAAAAACTGTTGCTGGAGTTGCTTAAAAGAGGTGTTCCCGCTCCGTATGTTTTGTTACTTGAAGTGTGGTTTCGACGACAAACGTTTGAAGTTAAGTGGGGTATTTATCGTAGTAGCCCGTTTCGTGTACAGAATGGTGTCAGGCAGGGAGGTATTTTATCCCCTTTTCTGTATAATATTTATGTTGATGATTTAAATAGTCGGCTTTGCGCCATGTCAGTTGGTTGTTTCATTAGTAATAAGTGCTTTAATAATTTGAGTTATGCGGATGATCTTGTCCTCATGGCTCCGAGTATTAATGCTTTGAACCTCCTACTTCGAGTATGTGAGAAATTTGCACTGGAGAGAGATATTGTTTTTAACACAGAAAAAACGGAATGCATGGCATTTATACCACCAGAGTTGAAAATCAAAATAGTCCCTCCTGTGTTGCTGTGTTCGTCACGGCTGAAATTTGTTGCAGAGTTTAAATACCTTGGATTCTGGTTTACGCCTGATCTGCGGGATCTTGCTCATTTGCGTCATTTAACTAGAAGTCTGTGTGTGCGAGGAAATGTAGTTGCTAGAAAATTTCAGTTTTGTTCTGCGATTATCCGTGATAGGCTGTTCGGTACTTTTTGTTTTCAGTTTTACTGTCTTGCTCTGTGTACTAACTTCACTGCTGGTGCGATAAATGTGACCCGCGTCACTTACAATAACTGCTACAGAAAACTTCACCGACTCCCACACCGGTGTAGCGCTTCGGGGATGTTCGCCAATAATCGTATGCCTTCGTTTTACGAACTAAAACGTAAAGCAGTTTCATCGCTAAAAATCCGCCTTTTGAGATCAGATAACAACCTGATCCAAATTCTTACCGCTCCAATTTTTCAACTTTCACTGCCTTTGTGGAAAAAATGGAGCGATGAACTTGTGGTTCGTTGATTCTTTTGATACATATGTGGTTATGTGTGATATTTAGGCTAGAATGTGTGCTTTTTTCCTCTGTGTATATGGCTACGGCTGAATTAAATAAATAAATAAATAAATAAATAACACCATTTAGCAGAAGTGGACGTGCAGCAAAAAAAAACGAGGCTCAGGTAAACTAAACATAAAAAACAATCCTCACCTATCCCAGTTCATGATGCTTTCTGCTTGTTCTACTGCTTGCTCCCATGCCTCCTTATATCTGGGCTGGACATTCACACAAGTTTTGCTTCTCTTACGTTTCGTTAACTAAAACAAAGAATGGGCTGTGAAAAATCTCATTAGTAATTTCAGCAAGACGTAATCCCATCAGTCAGATTTAATCCTGTTCAGTAGCGGGTCAAGGTCACGTGCTTGATCTTACCTCTCGATGTTGATGACTAAACCACCTGAACGAAAAGCACTGTTTGTTTTTGTACCAACTAAGGAGCGTGTAGTCCCGAGATGAGCCGTCTATCCCCCCCCCCCTCCGTCCCCCGTGCGTCGGTCCGAGAGGAACGCTGGCAACCAGTTTTCGTCGTATGTGACAACTGGTTAGTCATTGGTAATTGTCTATCGATAGATAACAAACGTGAATGTTATTCTTATTCGGACAATGTCATATGCGCAAAAAAAATCCCATTTCCCCTTAGAGATTTTGATTTAGGTTAAGCATAGTGATGCTGGGGTTCTGAATCATAATGTAGTTCAGCAATTTACTGCACAAAAAGCTGGAGGCCCTGGCAGTTGGAACAAGACCAAAATTTTCGATGGGATCCCAAAAACTACATACCCGATCCTGACAATTGGTCTGGTAGATATCCGGTCTTCGCCAGACTTCTTAAAAATTTTCACTGTTGAAATTTACAAACAGATTAAGGTCAATGGCTCACCATCTGAGAAAACCAAGTTCAAATATGGATTCAGCGTGTGTGTTTACTCCTATACGTCATATATACTTTGAGTCTCTGACGACCAGTTTCTGCCGGATTCTCGGCGAGCTACTTGTCCGTTAAAAACAAGACCAAAGGTTTCGATGGGATCCCAAAAATTCAATATCTGATCCAGACAACTGGGTCTTGTCTTAGCCAGATCCAGTCATCGCCAGATTCCTTGAACATTTTACAATTAAAATTCAGAAACAGATTAAGGCCAAATAGCTAGTCATCTGAGAAAACCAAGTTCAGATATGGATTCAGCATGTGTGTTTACCCCTATAAGTCATATCTGTTTTGACGAAAACTTCCTGCCACTTCTGCCAATTTCCTGGTTTCAGCCGAACTCCAGAACTATTTGTCCGGCGAAAAAAGAAAGCTAAAAAACGAACTCAGGGTATCTTCTTTCCCCAATAATGAACATCTAATCAACTTCAAATAAAAATGTAACTTATAACAAATTTTCCGACTCCAGCCGGATTCCGGTCGAACTATATTTCCGGGTAAAATATGATTGTCAAACACGGATTCAGCATCTCTTCTTACCTTAAATCGGTTATCTAATCAACTAAAAATAACACTTAAGCTTCTAACAATTTTCCAGTTTTGGCCGGATTCGGGGGGAACTACATGTCCAGGTAGAACATTTTTTCACATAAGTGTTCAGCATGTCTTCTTGCCCTAAATCGAACATCTAATCAACTCCAAATAAAACTTTTAATTTTAACAAACTTTCCGGTTTGGGCCGTCTCCGGGCGAACTACTTGTCCGTTGAGAAAACGGTTTTCACGATCGTCCTCAGCATGTCTTCCTACCCCTAAATCGAACATTTATTCAACTTCAAATAAAACTTTTACTTTTAACAAACTTTCCGGTTTTGGCCGGATTCCGGGCGTACCACTTGTCCGATGACAAAATGGTTTTCACCATCGTCCTCAGCATGCCTTCTTACCCCATAATCGACTATGAAATTAGCTGTTTCAAAATATTTTGTTTGCCCCTTAACTTGAACACCCTCCCCCACACCTAAATGTAGGGCTACAAAGCCCATCTACGAACTTGACTGGTCTGACGACCCAACGAATCCTCACACAAAGTTTCATCAAAATATCTCATTCCTTTCGAGAGTTATCGTGCTTACAGACGGACGGACAGACGAACAACTTTTGCGATGTCATAGGTATCCCTCCACTTACGTTTTGGGACCCCAAAAAGCTAGAAAATTCAAAATATTTCCTTACCCCTGTATCGAACCTTAAAACCAACTTCAGATAAAACGATACACGGGGTTCGATACAGGGGTAAGGAAATATGTTGAACTTTTTAGCTTTTTTTAACGGAGAAGTAGCTCGCCAAGAATCCGGCAGAAACTTTTAACGAATTTTCAGGTTCTGGCCGGATTCTGGGCGAACTAGTTGTCCGGCGTGAAAATAATTTACATATACGGATTCAGCATGCCTCCTTACCACTCCATCGATCCTCTAATCAACTTCAGATAAAACCTTTATACTTAACAATTTCTTCGGTTTCAGCCGGATTCCGGGAGAACCGGAAGAGGGGGGTAGTCCGGGTAGAAAATGATTATCATATATGGATTCAGCATGTCTTCTGAAAAAAAATTCTGTCGTCCCTTAACTTGCCCCCCCCCCCTCCCCCCGCCCTAAATAAAGGGCTACAGAGCCCATCTTCGGACTTGACCTGTAGAACCCAACGAATCCTTACACCAAGTTTCATCAAAATATCTCATTCCCTTCGAGAGTTATCGTGCTTACAGACGGACGGACGGATAGACAGACAACTTTTACGAAGTCATAGGTACCCCTCCACTTACGTTTTGGGATCCCAAAAACAGAATACGTAGTATATATTTGAGGACTACGTTAAGTATTCTACTATTCGGTTTCTAAAGCTTCCAATGTCTTTTCGGAATTTCTTACCACTCAGATTGAAGTTGTCTCCTCTGAGATGGTTGTGGTTGAAAGTGAGGACATTATCAGGCCTTATGTTATCATAATAACCGTGGCAAATTTTAAAAGTTTCGATCAAATCATATTTGAGTCATCATTACATCCGCCCTGTAACAGGAATTGTGTGCAAATGACGAGAAACTGTCGTAACGGAGAAGCAGGAGGCGAACTGACTATTGGAGAGATTCGACAGAGAGAGAGAGATAGGAGAAGTGCTCAGCGAAACAAGTTTGAGCATATTTTGTAACCGAAAGATTAATTCAGTAAGTTAAATCGAACCACCAAACGAAAGACCACGATCCCTACACGTGTTCGAAGAGTTGAGTAATTTTCCCACCGCTTGAAGTCTAAGGGCTTCGGACCAGAACACCCAAGCTCGTTTGTTAAGTTGTTCAATGCCGGGTCGATTTTTTAGTCTGTAAAATAGTTATCAATTGTATATATTGTATTTTTGTGCATGTTATTTTTGGCTCATCGATTGACATACATGTTGACAACAAAAACTAATAATCGGCTCTGTCCGTCGCATGTTTTTCGAATAAAGTGAATTGAATTGAATTTTGAATTAAGCTTTTTCAGTTCAGTTTTTCAGTTTTATTCATAAAAAAATAATAAACACCATTAACTCTTTATGGTCCCACCATAAGGCCTGGCAATAGGCGAGGCTTATTCTTCTTTATTCATATAGGTTTAAGGGAAACAAACCAAACAAATAAAAAAAAAGTACAGAAAACCCGATGAAAAATTTATCTCAGAATAATACACTGTAAAAAGTTTCTCTTTTAAAGATTAAAGTTAACTGCAGTATTTGCTACTCGGATTATTCTTATCTCTATGCAGATAAGATTAATACCAACTAGAGATAAGATGAATCCGAGTAGCAAATACTGCTGTTAACTTTAATCTTTATACGGAGAAACTTTTTACAGTGTAGTATGAAGTTGTACGAAAAAGTAGCATGGAGTATTAACTGATGCTACTACATGCTTCTACTTCAAGGCTTCCGTGTTACTGCATTCTACTACATGCTACTATTAGCAATGCTCCTAGAGCAAGACAGGATGCTACTGGGTACTACTACTTAAGACTGGCCAAGTCTGAGGCACATTAAATGATAGTACTCTTTACTATTACATATCAGTAGTTGCAACTTTTTCGTACAACTATCATACAACTACGCCGGCTACAAATTATTCATCCGGAAAATAAGAAGAAGAAAAGAAGAATAAATACATAACAAACTGACAAGAAAAATCCACTAACGAACGAATCTTCCATCAACAAAGCGCCCTCCCCCCCCCCCCAAAAAAAAAAGGAAAGAAAATAGTTTGTCCCCAAGTTGGGACAAACAGCTATTTGGCCTACGTATCCTGCCAATCAACCAGCCCTTAGTCCAGCATTTTTTAGACAAAATGGCAACACAAGACAACAATGCAAGTTTCGTTCTTACCTCGTGTTTGATGACACCAGCTTTCTCCTGAAACTTGTCCTTTCCTTCGAACTGAAGAGCCGTTTTCGCGAAAACCCATGAGCGTCGTCCCATATCGTTTAAAAAATTGACATGAACGTGAGGTCCTACAAAAACAAATGTAAAACCTTTATAGCGCAGCAAAGAACATTCGTTACCATAGTTGCGTTTCTGATCCGAATTCTCCGTTCTAAATTCTGAATTCTCTGACAAATTACCGTTTTCGCATTTGAGGGTGCAAAACGGGTAAGTCAGCTATAATTTTGCAGACCCCAAGCTCTTCTCTAAAACAAAAACGAAAGTCAGCCCAAATGCAGAAAAATCTCTACCCGACCAACGACCCAATCGAGCAGCAAAAACCGCAGCCGTGTCCAAAATAAAATCACAGCAACCTTTTTAACTGCAAGCAAGTCTCACGAAGGAATGTACGAAGTTAAATACTTAACGCTAGGCTAGAATCTTTAGTTTTGTGTTTCCCACAAGTTCCTTTTTCCAAGTTGAGCGGTTTTGAGCCTGAAGAGGACCCTTGCCAAGAAGTGCCAAGATATAGCTGCAATAAAACTCATGACGGATCCGTTTCGCACCATCAAATATGATTCGCAGTCAGCTTGGGCCGAAGGAATATTTATTATATTAGAGCTAAATTTCGGCCCTTTCTGGCGAGGGCCCTCTTCAGGCCAAGCTGGAAAATGAACTTGTCTTTTAGCTCTAATAAAATGTAGCTGACTTATCCGCAGTCAGCTTCGCCTGAAGAAATATTTAACTTCTTTTTGGATGATTTCTAAAAGTGCACATCTGGCAATAGTAATTTTTTGACGAGCAACCGTAGTATCATATACCACGGAAACTGCAAAAACGACTAATTGCAGATCCACTTACCGTGGTAACAGATTTCAAACACTGTCAGAAGTTTCATAACAGATAGCTTATAATACTTTCAAGATAACACCTTTTCACTTGGAAATAAAGTGTTATGACCAATTAAGTTTACACTATTTCGAGCCTAGATCTCCAACAACACCTTCAATTGGTAAAAATACTAACGGGAACGAAAGAAACATAACAGATAACATCCCAAAGTGTTATCTGTTGAAACCACGCATCCTTCTGTTGTCGTTATGTAACTTCTGACAGTGTAGTATTTTTACCTATTGAAGGTGTTGTTGGAGATCTAGGCACGAAATAGTGTAAACTTAATTGGTCATAACAAAGTGAAAAGGTGTCATCTTGAAAGTATTATAAGCTATCTGTTATGAAACTTCTGACAGTGCATGAAATCTGTTATCTGTTTTATTCTTGAAAGTTTATGCGCAATCTTTTATGAAACTTCTGACAGTGTGGTATCTGCAAAAACGCATATTACGTCTACCATTTTGCTTTTTAAAGCTTGCAAAAAATCCTCCTCTATTTGCTCGTGTCATTTGTTTCCCATGCACTCGTTAACATGGAGTCTCATTTAGGTGAATCATAAACTGCTTCATTTTCTAGAACACGGTCTGCAAGAGGGCCACCTTTGTTTGATCTTTTTTCATTTTGTTGCTTAACTTGTCTTTTTAGCTCTAATAAAATGTAGCTGACTTATCCGTTTTGCACCGTCAAATATGATTCGCAGTCAGCTTCGCCTGAAGGACTTCCTACTGTTTTTGCTCCTCCGGCTTCTCCGTTCTCCCTTTTAACAAAAACACTGGCAGCTCGACAGCAAGCCGTTCCATGTATTTGTGCATACTGAAAATCCGCGCTCTATTGACCAATCAGGGAGGAGAACGGAGAGAGGAGAATCGAGAATTCACCATCGGAACAACTTCTCGATTCTGCAGATCACGAGGCTTTCCCCGTTTTAAATTCTGACAAAAACACAAGAAAAGGAGAATACGCTTAGAATATGAATAGTCCAAAAATGAGAAATGGGAGAATTGCGAGGAGAATCGCAATTCGCAAGGAGAATTTGGATCAAAAACGCAACTTATGTTTAGACCTTGGACTACACCTCCTCGCAGGCCAGGGCACCAGAAAGTTTCAACCACCTGCATGGCTTTAAAGTAGGTGGCCCACGGCTACCCAGGAAATCTCACGCCACTGAGAGGCTTAGTTGCGACAGAGGGTAGGGCCAAATATTTCGGTAGGCCGACCGCAACCACATGTTACCGGCTACTAGATTAACCCGTTAGTGCAGGTAGCTACTGCTACCTGTAGCTTCAGGTTCAGACTTTAATTGCGAAGAAGGCGTTACCCTAACGCTATTGGCAATTTCCTGAAAATCCGTAAAAACGCGTTATACTCCGTTTGTCTGCTGTTTACAGATAATGAATTTCACCAAACGCTTAATCTTTTGGATTTGTGATGCCTCTATGTGCCTGTTCCTCTATGCTTGAAATATCTATTCCAAATATTCATCTTAAAGATTAAGCTACTGCCGAAAAAAAAAAGCGCCCGCTTATCGTCTTTAATCCAGCAGCTGCAGGTTGTTTTCAGATTCAAAATCTCCGCGTCTGGATAAATTTTGGGTTGTCCTGCAAGCAGCGCACATTCTAAAAGTCATTTAGAGCCTAGAGTGAACAAATACCAAATTCTTAGATGGGTAAAAAATGTTTCAGCGTATTCAAGTATCAGACGTAAACTGCCTTTTCAGGTAAACTTTAACACAAAAATCAGAAAACATCCGGTGTCTTTGATCAAGCGTCTGACAGCGTTGCGATGAGGTTTAAGTTTCAAGTTATCTCTAAAACGTGAAGCGGACAAGCCGAATATTCGCTTGGTCGACAATACAAATATATATACAATTTACAGTCAAGTCAACACTTGTGAATTAATTTCACATAAAAGCAATTGGTACGTTTAATAAAAGAATTAACCTCAGGTACACAATTACTTACTAGCACTGGCGTTAAAAAATTTGACAAAGGAGGGATCAAAGCTTTTCAGATATCGGCTTCTAGACACCTGAATAGGCTGTATGAGAGGTAAAGCTTCTGCCACTGCTCATGCGGGTCTTTCTTGATGTGGCTTGACATCAGGGGGCATTATGGATCGATGGGATGTACTGTTCAGCAACCCTGTACCAAAAGCAAGCAACAGCTTTTGTCGACAGCTAGCAAGGGAATCTAGGCCAAGATGTTCAAGGAGAGCACAGTATGGGACTTTTGGCGCTTTCGAAATGAAGGAGCTTCTTACCTTTGCCCGACCCTTCCCTCCAATACTGTCCAGTTCCAGGGTCTTCCGTAACTACAGATGGCCAATACGGGCTGCCGGACAGGCAGGTCCAAAACAGTTCCCCTGGGGAAAACATGTCACGGGAGGCATACTGCAGGCTGGGACTGGCAGCGTTTTGTAGTACAGGTGGGGCATATCCAGGTAGTTTTGATGGGGTCTTCTTTTCCTATTTAATGGTTGTGTTTACAATAGGCAAGTCTCCTCGTTCTTCTGTCGTCTGTTTCTTTGAGCGTATTCCACCCTACTCACCGTAGTTACTTTGCATGACGTCACGAATTCTGGCTTTTTGCCGTCAAGGCTGGAACGACATTTCTATTTTCCAACAGAATATCGTGCCACGGGTGAATCCGACCAATCACATTACAGAGATGCCTACTTACCACACGTACTACGCTCCCTAGCATGGTAAGCAAACAGTTACTATTAGTTACTATTTCCAGAAGGTGGAACGGTCAGCGTAGTAACTTTTTACGAGGTTGAAATGAAAATAGTAACTAACAGTTGCTACTGTGAGAAGGGTGGAACACGCTCTTTGTTTTGCGGGGAGGGTAGCAGAACTGGAAACTTCTGAATAGCTTACGAAATCCCACTCAAGCTATATAGCTATATCTTCTTCTGAAGGCATCCGTCTCATGCTATTTTACTGATTAATAGTTTAAAAAAAAAAGAGAACAAGAGCTGGCACTTGCAACGCTGGGCTGGTTCAGAGGATGAAATGTAGACTTCTCGTGCGTTTGTTCTCGTCATTTGTAAGCAAAACCCTTGAGATGATAATGATCAGACTTGAAAACCACGAGAATGTATCGTTTGCTAAAAAGTATTATATTTTAGAACTTGACTGTAATGATGCGCACTTTAAACACATCTGTAAACAAACCCCTTCAGGAAAAAACGATAACAGGCCCTTGGGGATCGGTAAGATATATCCTTTACGTTAACGTAACGCTATTCGGTTAAGCAGAAGCTCACTTTAAGAGTGCTAGAAATGAATTTTTAAGCAAAACCCTTGTAGCACAAACGATCATGGGCTATGTGTCGTTTGATCAAAACTCCTTTTCGACTTTGCGGTTAACATGCGTACTTTAAGGGAGTAGAACTTCATTTGTAAACAAAACCCTTGAGGAAAAAATGATAATGGGCTCAGGGGATCATGAAAATGTATATTTTGCGTAAAAGTATTTCTCTTACTTTGCGGTCAAGATTGGTACTTTAAGGATTAGTAGGATTTCGGAAGTGGCGATTTCTAAAGCCAATCTTGTCGAATCTCTAATATTCCAGCTAAGTTCCTTCCCAGCACATCTGGATATACCTTAACTGGCAATCACCGGAATTCCGGACAACCACCCCCACAGTGCCCGGAGCCAATCCGGTTCTGTAAATGATTTATCTAGAGCATGTGTTTGATATTCCCACAAAGTTCCATCCCGATCTTTCCAGTCTAAGCGGGTGACGTATTCCCCCCCCCCCTCCCCAATAGTTGTCGGATCCGGTCCGGGTATAAAAAAGATCACCAGAGATACGTCCTCAGTTCAAGTATAAAATTTCACTGGAATCCGAGTACCCGTTCCAAAGTTACTCATGACTAAATACTCCGGATTCCCCCTCCCACCACTCCCCCACGATGATCGGATCGAGGCAATTTTTATTTCCAAGCTGGTTTGATCGGGTCCTTGATATGCCTGCCAAGTGTCGTTGTGAAAATCCCATTCTAACCCTTTCTCGAGATTTGCGCCCCCCCCAACTCCCCCATAGCTGTCAAACCCCGTCCAGACTTCAAAGGTGTTATCGAAGATATGCTATCTATTCAGTTCTTTAGTTCCATTCCATCCGATCACCCGTCCAAAAGTTAAGCCCCACTTAACTCCCCCCCCCCCCCCATGGTCGGATCGGGAAACTGATTATTTCCAAGTTAGTTTGGTCGGGTCCCTGATGAGCCTGCCAAGTTTCATCGTCCTAGCACATCTGGAAGTACCAGACCCAAGGCCGTATCCAGGGAGGGGGTTGACCCCCCCCCCCCCGAAACATACAAAAATAACGATTTTTATAGTCTTTTCCCTCTGATCTATGTGTTTTTTATGCTTTTTTGTCCGACCAGCAGGCACCCCCCCTCCCCCGAAATAAATTCCTGGATACGGGCCTGTTTACACCACTTTGGTAATAGCAGAAAATATTTGAGTAAAGTTAAGGTTAAATCTGGTCATTACTCTTGCCCTATGTGTGGATGCTTTAAGGAGAGTCCGATGCCATTTAGTGGGAGAGTGTGTGGAGCTAAATTTGTTGAGACAAGAGTTGTTTGGAGCAGAGTTGGGCGAATCCCGAACAATCCGGAATCGAATCTTTTGCTTCTCAGGCTGGATTCAGGTTGCGTTCCGCAAACTTAACAACAGTTAACAATCGTTAACTTTACTTCGGGGCGGAGTTAACTGCAGCTTTAACGATCGTTAACTTTTCCCAGTTCTACAATTGTTAACTATTTTGTAACGGTGCTCACCGACCATCTTCACAAAATAGTTAAAAATCGTTAAGTTCTGGAACGGAAATCGTAGGAAGGCGGAGCTTAAATTTAACAGTCACAGTCTTGGAACGGGAAAAGTTAACGATTGTTAACGATTCGTTAACAATCGTTAACTGGCGGAACACAACCTCAGACTCGGATTCGCTCATCTCTGGTTTGGAGTGAGTGTGTGTGGATTGACGAGAGAATTAAAGACAAAAGTTTACAGGTTACTCAGCTGTTTGGAAGGTTCTTGCGGACAGGACTAGCACACAGGGAAAACTGTATATCCCTGAAGCTTCAAGCATAAGCATAGCGTTCATATTTTGTATCTATCTATTTATCCAGGGGCGTCGCAAGGGGGGAGGGCTGCGGGGGGTGCAACCCCCTCGCCCCAAATAAAATTCTTTAAGATTCGTTGACAAATTTTGAGTTCGGTACTTTGTGTCATTGAATGATCAATGATTAACTCGCCGTTTATTTTATTTTCCATCTCTATATGTTGTATATATTTTATACCGATCGCTAATTTCTGTTTCCTCTCTATTATCCTTTCATTTGCTCAGTCCTTGTTCAGTTTGAATGTACCGGGATATAGAGAATGTACATACATGCATACGTCAAATGATTTCAAGGAAACTTTGATGTCTGACTGACACTTAAGGCTAATCCTTACCTTGACTGGCGAGGGGTTGCCGTTGGAGGTTGTTTCCCCTACCCCTTCTTTCATAAGAGCAATGCGAGCAAGTGATCCCCGGCACATGCAAACCGGGCTCTTGCAACCGTTACAAACCATCGCATCTTGTGATTGGTTAGATTCCTCAGCGGCTAAGGGGATGGCAACCAATGGTGTTTCAGAAATGGCTTCTATCCTCGGCTCCAAGCGGGCAGCAGGCTCGGGATTGGTCGATTTGACTATTGGGATTATGGAGACATCTGGTGCTGGAATTTCAGAGATGGGTCGAGATCGAACCTAGAACCAAATGTAATTGTTATTATCGTTACCTAGAATAGTACTTCATTCGTTTAAGGACCGCTCTCACTATTTACTTTTCAACTTACAGTATTTCAAAATATTTAAATACTTTTAACTAGGCTGTGCTTGCAACAAATAACCCACTGTTTAGGCTGTTTTAAGCCTTTTCCGAGACCCGTTGACTTACAGCAAAAACAGGGGAAAAATTTGCATAACCGATTTTTCTGACTTGTAGCAGACAACCGACAAAAGCGTGATACACATAGAAGTGGGTAAATAAAAATATTCATTCATTCATTAAGGTAGCAAACACGGCAAGTGGGAAAATCAGCGTGGTTTTGTTAGAGGGGTTATAATGTACCGTACGAAACTGGGGTCTCCGAGTGTAGAAATATATGGAGTGATTATGGAAGTAGGTTAGTATTATAGGTAAGACAGGTCCTTTAAGACTTTCATGACAACAAAGCGAAAATTCGTCAGTACCATCATGCAGAAAATACAGCTACATTTAAAAGTAGCCTACATAAAAATAATAAATAAATATATACGATTTAAGACTAAAACCATTTTGGTAGCGGATGTGACCGGCTGCTACTGGTTGGAATTTTGGGACATCCGCACCTTTTTAGTTCCCCTCCAGCTTAACTGATCCCTACCCCTAAAAGAAGGTAAAAAACAAATAGGACTTACTGGCGGAGACTGACTCCTCGTCCTTCCAACCGCTTCCCTTAGTACCCCCTCAGGGATTCTCACGTTTGGCGCCGGTGTCAACGGTGGTGGTGCGGGCAACGGTGCAGCATCTCCAAATCCTTCACTGACATTTATCATACTCATCGGAATAAACACGAACGGCTGCTGGCCCCCTAAATGATTTGTTCCACCATGATGCACAGTAGTGTGCTGCACCAATGGTGATTGCTGTACATAATGGTGCTGCACCAACGTAGGTTGTTGATGCATAGAAATGTGCTGCACCAACGGTGTGTGATGATGCAGAGTTTGGTGCTGCACTAACGGTGCGTGACTGTACACAGGGTGGTGCTGCACCAAGGGTGGTGGCTGCTGCATCATGGACATGGGCACAGAGACCATTGGTTGCTGCTGTGCCATCGAAATGGGCACGCTGACCATTGGCTGTAAGTGCGGATATTGAGAGCCCGGGTGGGCAAAAGGCCCTCGGATGAAAATGGGTTGGTGGGGGGATGGAGGGGGCATCATGTTGCTGCTCGGAGCACGCTGCATGGGCTTCAAGGGAGAACTGTTGGATGACCGTCTTCTTGGAAGCCTGAAACATGAATTTCTATTCATGGCGAAGATCTTTTGTTATCGCCACTGTGTTTTGTTTTCCCGGATTTAGATAGATAGATAGATAGATAAATCTTTTTATTCGCCAAAAACTGATCGTGGCTCACGCCAAATATATTTCGGTATAGTCATGGATATAAATGAACACACACATAATAGGACTACGCATATACGGCTACAAAGGTCGTAAATAAAATAACAGATTTAAACTAGCAGCTCAGCTTATGCTTCGTTGTACAACTTTAAAAATGAAGGGACAAAACTCTTTACAAACCTCTTGTGGGAACATTTCATTGGCTGCAACTTTTCAACCGTAGAAGCTACCTTGCGAGGGAGCCTTTTTGACAGCTTTTCAGAAGGGAAAATATTTTTGTGGATCGGGTGACTCAGCGATTTGACACCAAACTCCATGCAGAGTTTCAGCCTTCGTTCATGTAAGGAGGTGATTTCGAATTTACGTAGTAACTCTTCATAGGACCTAGCCACCTTTGACGCTATGATTAGAGCTCCTTTTTGAATCTTCTCAATTCTGGCGGTCTGTTCTACCGTGAGGCCAAAATGCCAAACAGGGGTATTCTAAATTTGGTCGGATAAATGAAATGTAAATTCGGAACAAGTGTTCAGAGGGGGGCTCATGCCTGGACATGAGCTTAAGCATCTGAAGTCTGGCATTCCCTCGCTTTATCATGCTGGTCGTCTGTGCTTCTCATTTTAAATCTTGAGTTAAGATTATCCCTAGGAGTTTAATTTTTTTCTACTCCCAAGGAATCTGATATTTCAGGTAGAAAAGTAGGGCTGAAAGATTTAAAAAAAAGAAATTGTCATAGTGCAGGATTTACTATCATTCACAGTCATATTAGATTTCAAAGCTTGCGTTTTTACTTTACTCACAATATCTTGAACCTGACACGAATCCTCCCTACAACAAACTTCAACAATTGTAAGATCATCAACATACTTCAAATGTATGAACATACTGGAAGGAAGAGCCCCTCCTTTCAGGCCACTCGGTTGGACAGCTACTGTTTAGGCAGAAGCTAAGAACAATAAACCCTAACACCGTGAGATAAAACCGGTTGTTTTACGCGGTCTATAAAAATCGGGAAAACGCAAACTGGAAGGATGAAAATTAAGAACTGGAGCGAATTCCAGCCTGACAAGCAAAAGATTCTAATCCGGCCAAAAAGACGAATCCTGGATTCGAATCCGGATTCGCATTCGCCCATCTCCGGTTTCGTCAAAGAAAAGTGACAACATTGCTGATAACACGGATGAATAACCAAAGAAAATGGTGAGACAAGCTTACCTTCCGACGACATTGTCGCTGAGGATCTTCGACAGCGAGTACTCCTCATTATTATTGGACACTTCCTGATTTCGGACTAGGGTCTCTATTTGTACTAGAGGGTTTTCGGACCCGAGAAGGGTCGCTTCAACGTTCATCAGGGGGTCAACTGCCGTCCGCTCATGGACTATTTGCACCTCCGAATCATTATCCTCGATATTTTGAACGTCGCATTTTCCGGAAGGAGCCGGATTCCCCAAGGATTCACCACCCGAAACCTCCGCGCTCCGAGACGAGCGGCCAAGAGGAGAGAAGTGAGCCCGGTTTGCTGCTCCGGATTTAGGAAGCAATCCGGCCGGATTTGTCGTATCTGAAAGTATCATCAAATCATCATCAGCTGACGGCTGGTTTTCATTCACTGTCTCCACTCCGCTAGTCACAGAAGATTGTATCTCTACAGAACGTGTATCAACACTTAATTTCCGCTTTTTAGCGGGAGGGGACTTCAGCTCCTCTGGCCTTGTTGTGCTTTCCGACATTCCAAGAATAAGGAATGGATGCTCAGTCGCACTTGACCCTGCGTCGGATTTTCTCGTCAGATTATCTACACTGCAAATAGTCTGCTCACCTACTGCGTTGGGTAGTGTGCTGTGTCTTGTATCATGGCAATCTGATACTACATTATGCGGAAGGGTCTGAGAAACCCCCGAGAATGCGCTTAAAGAGACAACCTCTGATATTATTATACCAGAATCAGAGTTGCCATCAGCAGTCTGATGATGGCTTGGCTTAGACGCTTCATCGAGCGACTGCTCGGCATGAACGCCTTTTTCGTTATCTGCAGTTGTACTGTGTGGAGGTGAGGCGGCCCGTTCTCCGCTGGAAAGCATGTTGCTTTCAGGTGAGCCTGTAGTTAGCAATATTGTCTCCGACTGTTCGGTTTCCACTCTCGTCGCATCCGATACAGCACTGGTCGGTAAGCTACCGCCGTCCATTTGCTCAGTGGTAGGTTCTGTGGTTGCAGGAGGTATCAGGCCAGCAGATTGCAATTCGTCAGTCGGAGGAGATCTTGTTTCGGTGGGATCAGCCAAGGCTTCTCGAGTCGCGCAAGGCTTTAAGGGCTGGTCATTTAAGCTTGGGACTGGTGGGTCTGTTTCGGGCAGGGAATGAGTTTCCCCTTCGTCTGTCACATCCGTCGTTTCTTCTTGCGCTTGCTTTGCTTCAACATTTTCGATACGCTCGTGTTTGTTGTCCCACGCATTGTGAGGAATGCCATCGTTGTCTGCTCGCTCAACAACGTGGGCTGCTTTTTGCACTTGGATTTCATCGGATTTTTCTTCGATTTCACTCACACCTTCGATTACCTGCACCTTCATTGGTCCAGACGAACTTAAGGCCGCCGACTCACTACCTTCAGAGTCTGTCAGGGGGTTATTCGTCTGACCATAAAGGGGCGAATCATCCACCTTAGAGACAACGTGTACAGGTTTTTGCACTTGAGCTTCGGCTACAACAGTCCTACCTGACTCTGCATCATCAACGTCGTTACTGCTCTTGAGATTGCTCGGTTCCGAAACTCTTACAGTAGCCTTACTAGACTCTGGGGAGTGCATACGTTCTGCTTCATCGTTCTGAGTCTGCGGGTCATCTTTCATAGCATGCCTTTCGTTACCATCGAACCCAGCTTTTGACGCCTCATCTGTATAACTTGTATCTTCAGACGGAGCGGGTTTCGCCTGCTGGATATCAGTCTGTACGAGACCAGCCTTTCCACAGGCTTCCGTGTCACTTGGACATGCCTGGCTATCACCTTGGTCCAATATACGTTCCACCTGAGGGGTGTGAGATGATCCACAATCTGACATCTTGTCGGAGCCCAGTAAAGAAGTCCCTGCTGGAGAAACATCTTCCCCCATTCGGTCAATCAGCGGAGAGACTCTCGTTTCGGCTTCCGGGCAAGTTGCAGTAGTGCCGGTTGCGACAGAAGACTCAGGTCCCAATCCCAGCACATGCTCCTGTGTAGCCTTCCGTGGAAGATCCATCAGTTCTGGCACAGACTCTACTGAGGTGTTCTGACCCAAGGATGGATTGGCTTCAGACGTCTGCTGTACCACAGCATTAGAATCTTTGGCATCAAAATCCGAGGGGGGTGCTAAATCAAGTGGAGTGACTTTCTGCTGTGACGCAGTTTTAGAAGGGTGATGATCCACAAGATCAAGGGGCACATCCACGGAAGTTTCAGGTACTCGCTTCTCTTCTTTCCGTACACCCAACGGGGAAGCGTGCACAATTTCCTCTGAATTTTCTAAAGCTACTGCAAGGACATCTTTGCTTCCTGCTAGCTCAGAACCATCCTCAGCTTGTTTAAATAACTGACGATGTGTTGGAGATAAACGGTCGGTATGAGCAGACTGTGGCACTGAGTTGGGACAGACCGAAGGAGTCGCAGCTGGGTCTACTTCAAGCTGAACGAGGGACCTATCCTGCGGTGAGTCTTCAATCAACAATGGGGAGTCAGAGGTGGTTCCGGCCTCTTCTTTCTCGTTCCTCACTATTTCTGGGCTGTCGATCCGTAGCATAATTTCATCTTCTTCTTCTGAAGTGTCTAGACCTCTGGGCACATGGGTGTATAAGTCTCTAGCTGTTAAATTAACAGAAATCACAGCCTGCAAAGGACTCGTGTCTACTCTTTCTTTCTGTTGCACTGTAGTTTCATCCTTTACACTATCCGCTCGCATACCTGCACCAGGATGACTGTCTTCCATTATGCAGTGGTTTGCCGCTGTTGCCGATTCTACAGTACGTTCATCGGTGGTTGTTAACTTGCATTCAACTGAGCATTCAGCTTCTAGTTCCTGTTCAGTCCGGATGTTTGGCTCTGTAAAGGCGACTGTGCTTCTACCTTCCATACTCGGCGACTTTGCGACGGTTGCTAACTCTTCCAATAAGCGTTCTGCAGAAACATCAGCTGAAATTACATCCTCGATATTCTCGCTGTTTTGTGATATACGAGTGATTTCTGTCGTTGCGTCTTCTATCCTTTTTGCTAGCAACTCTACCGAGCTTTCTGCGAAAACAGCTGAATGCATCTCGCGAGTATGGTTGGTTTCAGGCAATGAATGGTTGCCCGAGATCTTGGAAGTCTCGGACCGTCTAGAGCTCTTTCTACGCTCGGAAGGAACAAGCGCCTTCTTCCCTTTCTTCGAGGTTTGATAATTCTCTGTCCTGCCATCTTCTTGATCCAGCTTGTCTTTGTTGTCTATTGTTTCCAATGTTTCTCCTTTGCTAACTTTCGGAATTTCACTTTCCACTGATAGTTCAGTCTTCTTCCGTTCCCGCTTTTTGTTGTCTTTTGGTTCTTCTAATGATTCAATGAGTGGGACATGCTGGTCCTTTTGCGGTGTACTACTTGCAGCCGCCGTGGTAGTTCTCTGGCTTTTCCTCGCTTCTGCACTTGAGGATCGATTGAGATTTAGGGGGTTACCCGAGGGGGACGCGTCACTCTTCATACCCCTTTTCAAGGACCGTGAACGAAGTGGGGGTGCACAAGGGGTAGGGCTCACAGAAAGCCTGATCTTGCTACTACGCATAGCGTGGGTAACTGCGCTTGCTTCTAGCAAAGGAGCATCGGAAGAGGGTACCTGGTCAGGCTTATCCCACGGATGACGCAGTCTAGAGCTCTTCCGTTTACCCGTCTCCGTGTCTGGTCCTTGGTCTGACCCTTGAACTGCAGTCACATTCACAGGCTGATCAGTGGCCATTTTCGTTCTAGTTCGTCCACGTTGGGGGGCGTCAATATATGTGGCAGTTGACTCACTTAGGACCGTAGAATCTTCCATGGGCAGGGTCTCTTCTGTTGTCGTTGTCGAGAGATGACTGCGGGATCTTGAACGTCTCTGCGTCGTAGAAGTGCCGGAGGCATTGTCAGCCGATTCCGTAGGGTTCTCATTAACTACACCGTCAACCGCTTTCGGGTTCTCATCCTGCGCCGCCTTCGACCTTGAACTTCTAGATATCCTGCTAAGATTAGGACCATCGTCGCCATTCTCAGGCATGTCCTCATCAATGAATTTCAGCACATCACTGCTAGATTTAGCGGATTCCACTAACGCTATTCCTTCCTGCTTTCCTGCTGACTTAGATCTTCCAGATTTCCTGCGAAGTGTATGGAGGTCGACGCTTTCCTCGAGCGTTTCCTCTTCTGAGCAACGCACCATAGTCTCATCACTAAGCTTACTCCTACTTCTGCCTCTAGTTTTACCCTTGGCAGCACCAGAGACCACTGAAACTGGTTCCAACACTGGCAGGGGTGGATCTATTGCACCCAGCTTTAGCTCTAACTCTACCCCTAGGGTCTCTGATTCTAGGTTGGATACGCTTTTCCTGCCCCGTACTTTAGGGGATTCTCGAAACTTAACGGGAGAAGGTGGGGAAAGAACGGGCATAGTAACCTCAGCCTCGATCGGTAGCTCAGGGGCCGGGGCGAAACGCTGGGAGGAACGGGTTGGTCGAGACGGCGGGAGGAGTGTGGGCATGGTGTCCATGGACTCCTGGTCTTCAACTGCAGCTTCAGGTTTGAGCCGGGGCAGGTTTGGCTCACCCTTCTTGACAGCCTTTGTAGGGCTATTAATCTTTTCATTTATCACAGGTTGCGTTGTAGGCACCTCAGGAGCTACTTCTACTTTCAAGACGGGTGGCGCCGACTTTCGCGCCACCACAACGCCGTTCTCAATATGGATTTCCGGCTGGATTACGGGCAGTTTTGGAAGAATGGCCACTTCCGTCATAGCCTTTTTCTTAAGCTTGCAGGCTCGACGTCTATGCTTTCGGTAAGCATTTCGGGAGAAAGGGCCAGTTCGAAACTTCAGCTTCTTCGGTTTAGGGTGTACGGCGATGATCGGGTGGTTTTTAATAACAGCTGCAACCGTACTGGTGGTCTTACAAAGCTTCTTCATTTTAAGACGCTCTGCTGAAGTAAATAGGGGAACTTTAGGGACTTTGAACACATTGTCCAAGGCACCTTCAGTGGCGTTTTCATATTTATCCAAGGGGGAGGGCTCACCACCTTCTTTTAGGTTTTCTAGGTCTCCCTTTCCCTTCCCCCTTGTCACCCCGTTTTTTGGAAGCATCTTCCTCGGGGTTGGATACTGCACTTCTGTAAGTTCACCATATAAGGCTAGAGCGAGGTCACTCGCTGTACCATCTGAACTTTCTGACGACGTAGACTTTCTTTTACTGGCTTGCTCTTCATCTGTGGGAAGAGACTTTTCTCTTTTCTCAACAGATGGACTTAGTTGTCCCCCGGTGGCTTCCGGTGTATTAGAAAGAGATCTCTCGGTCGCTGAATTACTTCTGGTACGTATCTCTTTGGGTACTTGTGTGCTAGCGAACAATTCTTCCCCTTTTCCGGTAATGGGAGCTTCAGAGGCATCTTGGTCCATAGAAATGGATTTGCGTACTTGCCTTACAGTTGATTTCCTACTTTCAAACGGCTCTTCGCTTACTGGACCAGTAAGAAGCGCAACTAATCCTTCAGAAACCAGGGGCTTCGTTATAGTGGATCGATCAGCAGGACTGGCTGCAGTAACAGATTCACGATCTTGACCTCCTGACCTTAGGCTGTTCATTCTAATACTCTGAGATAATTCTAGCCCTTCCATACTGAGCGATTTCTTCTTGGCTGCTGGTTTATTCGGAGGTTCTTTCTTAGTGCGACCCTTTCTTTGAGAGGGTTCGCCTTGGCGGCCCGGTCCACCAAGCGTATTTACTCGGCGTTTTCGGGAGCCTGCTCGTTGGACTGATTCGGTCTCAGCTTGCAATCGGTGAACTAGGAGCGGGGTTTCTTCCGCCCTCAACGCCTGCTTCGAGAGGTCTTGCTTGCGACTCCTTCTAGACGATGACATTGCAATACCCTCTGCAGGTTTCTCTTCAATTGACGGTTGTGCAGGAGGCTCTTCAGCTTCCACAACCTCCTCAACTCCGTCGTGGTTTCCAGACACGATTAGGACCAAGCCAGGCCAAGTGGTATCGGCCTTGTTGTCTTTGCTTGGATTTGGATCAGTGGTTGTCTGCGGGTCTTCGACGTGATTCCTGCCACTGCGACGTCGGTAAGGAGCACCGTCCAGCTGTTCGTCTGTTTCAGCGACAGCGCGCTTATCATCAGTAACAGTCTTGTTTTTTCTAGTGCGGGATTCAATGAGAGGAATCAATGCAGATTCGCTCGGCTTAATGGTATTGATGCTGCGTCGTCCAGGTGTCCGAACGTCCGTCTGCGCCTCTGCGTTCGGTTCAACAGCACCACGCTTTTTTCCAGTCGCCTCTTTCTTCTTAACTGTCGCTTCCAGTCTAGGAATTTCAGCCTTGAGTGCGACGGATGTAGTTTCGTCATGAGCAGGCTGTGGTTTTGTCTGGTCCCCATTCTGCTTAGACGAAGCAGCTTTACCAGCGGATTTACCGCGTATTCTAGCGTTAACGTTTACAACATCGGATGTTGCAGAGTCTGCTTCGGTACCGCTCACAGGGCTATGCTTGGTATCGGAAGAACTGCTGCTTGATTTCGTACGGGTTCTAGTCCTGGGCGTCTCACTGGTCACATTAGCTGATTGGGCAGGTACTGGGGCTTCTTTCAACAGACATTCGGTTTTGATTCGGGTAGGACTGCTACCTGATTTTGTACGGGTCCGTGCCCTTAGGCGCCTCGGGGTCGACGCCTTACCTTTGCTTGTAAGCAAGCCAGGCTCGGCCGAATCAGACTGCTCATTTTCTGTTCCTGAACTGATCTCGCCGGTGAGGCTTTTAGGCTTGACTGGACAGACTGAGCAGGCTGCTTTATCTTCTCCCACTTTGGTAAGGATCTGAGGTAGGCTGCTCGGGTTAGGATCTCCTCTAAGCGTCCTGCTAGAAGGTTGGGGCGGCAGAGTCTCGTTTTCACTACTGGCTTCTGCCTTCGTCGAATCTACTTTAGTTTCCGTCCGGGAGACAGTAGCATCTGCATCTGTAGAGCCAACAGTTTCAGCCGCTTCCTCTCCTAGGTTAACAGTCCCGAAAGGAGTGGCACTTACCATTGGAGGTGATGCAATACCACTACTACTCCGTGCTGTATCTTCAGAAGCTGTAATCTGAGAACTGACAGGTGGTTGTGCTAAAGCAAGATTAGCAGTATGATTCAAAGCTTTTACTGATTCTACTTCTCCGCGGTCTACAACCTGGGCTGGCAAATCCACTCTCACTTCTTTAAGTGTTTCCGAATGGGACAGTGACGCAGAACCACTTCCAGCATTGTCGGGGGATGAGAATGACGCAACACCTCCCAGTCCAATCAGGGCGCTCACTACATCATCAATGTTATTATCAAAATCTGCTTTCGGACTTCTCTCTGCTTGATCATCATCAGAGGGCTCCACGGCTGAAACTATTGTAATTTCTTCCCGTTCAAGCGACTCTGCTCGCAGGACATCTAGTGGTAACTCTTCTTCATTCGTCCCAATATGAACTGTATCAAATAACGCCAAGGAGTCAGCGGTTTTCCGCTTGCGCGTGTAAACGCGTAAGGCGGTCTGCCTCGCAGGTTTTACTGTGGGGACGAACGGGCGGACCCCGACTTCATGGCTTGTCGACCCTGATTCGCCCAAATTAACCAAAACTGGGGATGGCGTAGGTCTTCTTGGCCATTTCCTCATGATAATCGATTTCTTCTTTCTGTCCCGATCCAGTTCTGTATCTTCTTTTTTCTTTTCCCATCTGGAAATATCGGCTTTCCGGGGGTTCTTGGCTACAGCGACAGTCGGAGAGATCTGCTGACGGGAAAACGGTGAATCCGGCGACGGTTTGGGAAGGATTGGAATATTTCTTCTGAAATTTTTCGGTAGGGCGTTTTTCTTCGAGAGTCCCTTCTTTTTGTAGGGACGCTTCCGTAGGGGTTTCGGAGGTAATTCCTCTTCACTAAAGGTGTACACGGAAACGGAATCCCCGGCCTTCGGTGATGTTGGACTTCCTAAAAACAGACAAATGTTCGGTAAAAATTGTTGAAACAGTAATAATAATAACAATAAAATGCAGAGCCTCTTGATTTAACTTGATTTGATACTACTGCCTGAAAACAGGCAATTGATCGGTAAAAATTGTTAATAACAACAATTATAATAACAATAAAATGCAGTCATGAGCCTCTTGATTTGACTTGATTGGATACTACTGCCTAAAAGCAGACAATTGATCGACAAAAATTGTTAATAGCAATAATAATAATAGATATAAAATGCAGTTATGAGCCTTTTGATTTGACATGATTCGATACAACTGCCTAAAAACAGAAAAGTGATCGGTAAAGTTTTTTAATATCACGAAAAGTAATAACAATAAAATGTAGCCACGAGCCACTTGATTTGACTTGATTCGATCCTACTGCCTAAAAAACAGACAATTGATCGGTAAAAATAGTTAATAACAGTAATAATAATAACCATAAAATGCAGTCACAAGCCTCTTGATTTGATTGATACTTTACTACAAAACGAACTTTCACAGCATTGAAATTGACTTGCCGTTCATGTCAGGTACGTCGTAATCACAGTCGTAATCACACAGACACGAAACAAATTAACTAATACACTTACAAGATATGACCAGAAATAAATGATGGGATGGAACTACGTAAAAATTGGGCAGAAGAATTAGCAGGATATGGAAAAAACCGATTGCCAGTATTCCTCTCGGACCGACGCACGGAAGACGGGAGGGGGGGGGGGGAATAGATGGGCCATCTGGGGACAACACATTATCTTAGCTCCAAATTTATTAGAAAGAGTATTTCTACGTTCAGTTAATTTAGGAACGCCAAGTTTAATGGGAGCCTCTTCATATGAATTATTATGATCACCCAGAATAAGATAATCAGATATAATAAGGCAATAATCCGGAAGTAGTGATATCAAAATAAAGCATTAAAAAGTTAAAACATTAAAGGTGACACATTTGTCAATTATTCAATGCTTCAACGAACGCTGGCACAAAGCTCTTTCTGTTTCTCTCCGCGCTTTCTACAAAGTTTGTCTGAAACTGGGTCTCATTTCAAACACAGTCCTGGAAGTGATAATGTTAAAAAAAAGAGCCCTCAGAGCTATAAACTGCAAAGAAAAAGTCCCGTATATCTTCATTTTGCAGTCGGGTATCAAAAGGGTTCTATCAAATCAATCAAGCAAAATCGTTTATTGACAAACCAACTTCGTGGCTTCTTCGTCACAAGATGCCAAATTACGATGGTTATACAGTAATAAAATAAAAATATATTACACTAATTATGAATTTTGTTCAAAATATCTGTAAAAAGGGCATAAACGAGTTCCGAAAGTACCGAAAACGCATGCACCAGAAAATCTGTAGACATATGCTTCTTCGAACATTCGGTAACTTTGAAGTGCGATTTTCATCTGTTCCTGTGACAAAAGTTATTCATCCTTTTTCGGTGGGATTCGGGAAAAACTACAAAGTTTGTCTGAAACTGGGTCTCATTACAAACACAGTCCTGAAACTGATAATGTTAAAAAAAAGAGCCGTCAGAATTATAAACTGCGAAGAAAAAGTCTCCTTCATTTTGCAGTAGGGTATCAAAAGGGTTCTATCAAATCAATCAATCAAATTCGTTTATTGACAAACCAACTTCGTGGCTTCTTTGTCACAAGATGCCAAATTACGCTGGTTATACAGTAATAAAATAAAAATATATTACACTAATTATTCATTTTGTTCAAAATATCTGTAAAAAATGGCATAAACGAGTTCCGAAAGTACCTAAAACGCACACACCAGAAAATCTGTAGACATAAGCTTCTTCGAACATTCGGTAACTTTGAAGTGCGATTTTCATCAGTTCCTGTGACTAAAGTTATTCATCCCTTTTCGGTGGGATCCCAAGGGGTATATTTTTGGGGTCGCGGATCTAGCAGACTTCCACAACCCGTAAACTTTCAATATAATTCTTAAACGACCCTTAGTGAGATCGATTGGGTAATACTACTCATGGAAAAGAATATCGCTGATTCGGTTGATTCGTAAACTTCTGGCTTTGGCCAGATTCCGACCGACACTCCATCCGAGACGAGAATAAAAACTATTTCCGGACTACCCTCTCTTTTTCTAGTATAATAACCTTGTGTTAGTTCAGGTTTACTGGAGAACTATGTCCCTATTTTTAAGCCCCCCCCCCCCAGACAGTGTCGAAATACAGATACTTTGAGAAAATAAAGAACAGATATGTAGCCTACATACATTCTTACCCCAAACCAAAGCTCCAATCGACTTTATAGAGTCAAATTTCATTCTAATCGGATTTCCCTTTTTTACCGAATTTCGAATGAATTAGCGGTGAGAGGTAAATATCAGATGGATTCTATCAAATCTCTACTCAACTTCAGAATTTTTTTATTTGCATCGAAAGAGTCTCCAATTTTCGCACGAGTCTGGGTAAACTATTTTTTCCGCGTGAAGATTAGGTTAGAAGAAGGATTCAGCATATTTCACTACCCCAATATACAGTCTATAATCTACCGTATAAGAACAAAAAAAGTGTTTACCGATTTTCCGATTATTGCCGGATTCCGGGCTAAATATTTGTCCGGCAAGAAAATAAGGTTCAGATTTGACCTCATGATGTCACCTTAACTCACACCAGCCTTACCCGTAATTCGACCCACAAATAGGTAAACTATTAATTTTTCAACAGGCCAGAGTCCGGGCGAACCACTTATCCGGCTACAGAAAATACCTTTCCGGCTGCAGAAAAATACCTTTCCGGCTGCAGAAAAAGTTCAGATATAGATTCAGCGTGTATCCTTAACCCTTACATCGAATCTCTAATCGACTTCAGAATATACTTTTATTTCTACCAAATTTCCGTTTGATTCTGGACCAACTTCTTGTGCGGCGAGACCATATCTCCTCGATTTGAAAAACCCTCAACCAACCCTAAATATAGTTTTTTGGGGGACTCATCTATGAACTTGATATCCATCACGTTTTGGGCCCTAACAAATTGTTTGGGGCATGATTGCATTCCGCGTTTGGACATGATTGCGTACTTGCGAAAACTGCGAAAATTCGCCATATTTTTCAACTATTCTTTATTTTCAATTTTGCAAAATATTTATAGTTTTCAAAATTATTCCGAGGTCTCCGAATATTTTAGTTTTGCGAATATTCGATCCAATCTTTCAGTTGCAAAATTCGCTTTTTACATCTATAATACACATATATAAAAAGAGTAACATTACTAAAGACGAAGTAAAGCTTACCTTTCTCGCCGCTACTGCTCGAGTTCCGCCGTTTGCTTGCGAAAAATTTGGTGATTTTTCCTCCCGACTCATCTTCGGTACCATTGGAAGGCCGGCTAGGGGACCCCGTGATAGATGCAGGTGCTGAAATAAGAATCAAGAGTTAAAACAGAACCTGTTGTCCATTCCCTAGGCATATAGATCTAGGGCACTAGCCAGGACAGGGGGCCCTGGAGGGGGGCATTTTTGGTAATTTAGTAACACAGAATGGATGTTTCTTCGTCGCCATCAAAAATCATTGAGAACAGAGGCCAACCAGCGCAAGACCTTCTCCACTGCTTCCTGGGCGAAGATTGAAAATTAGTGTCTGTCTTTTATTTATTTTCTTTTATTTACTCCGCTTTATCGAAAAGCCTTACTTTTATATTTCAAAGAACAAAACAATTAGTGATTTTCCAACTGAGCGCTACTAGCTTGAGTGCGATCGGAGACATTACTCCAGTTTGACGCGCATGAGACTCTTTGGCAAACAGTGAAAAAGTTTCTCGGAGTAAGCATCAAAGTTAACTGTAGTATTTGCTACTGGGATTAATCTTATCTCAACTGGGACTCAACTGGGATAAGATTAATTCGAATTAGAAATAATCTTGTCTCAGTAGAGACAACGTTAATCCCAGTAGCAAATACTACAAGATCATTTTTTACAGTGAAGCTACAAACTTGGCGGCTTTTTGGGATTCCAAAACGTTAGTGGCGGGGAAAAAACTTAGCGGTTTTTTGGGACGACTAAGACTTCGTAGTCGTTTTAGTCGACTTTGGTACGACCTTCTGAAGCTTGTCTGTCCGCCTGTTACTACGATACCTCTGAAAGGGGTTACAACATTCTTCTTATCACAGGGCTGACATGTCACAAGGCTGACAACATTCTTCTTCATCACAGGGCTGACATGTCACAAGGCTGACAACATTCTTCTTCATCACAACCTTTTTCCTTTTTTCACAAAAAAGTGCCCTGATTAGTTTGTTTATTTTGAGTTTCGTTTTTTTCCATGTACTTCGTTGTATATTTAGTAGGCTAATTTGTCTTTAACGGTCAGCTGGTTATTAGTAGGTAAGTGTGTGTGAGTTGACTGACATGCTGTTATTCCTTTTTATACATAACTCTTCAGTTTTGAAGGATTCAAATAAATAATAATAATAAAATAATAATAATAATATCTTTATTTTTCAATTTATCACAATGCAATAACATGGGTATCGTCAAACAAGAAGAAGAGAAAAACACAAAAAGACTTAACATGGGTAACACACATGATGAGCTATTACTTCCGATTTGAGGATACTGTCGTTGTAGTGCTTCCCATAGTATGGCACGAAGGAGTTTAAAAATCTTGTCGTCAAGTGTGGAGGCGGGCATTCTAACAGTTTTTTTTCCCTCTTTCAGAGTTACCAACCTCGTCTTGTGTGCATGGGGGCAGGATATCTCGATGCGTTGGGGACTTCAGGATGTCAGCTCCAAACTTCATCAACGTGTCATGCCTCCTTTCATCCAGGGTTGAGAGCTCGAGTTCGCTCAAGCTTTCTTCGTAGTCTTTGTAATTTGGCCCAAGAATTATTTTGCAGGCTCTCGTCTGAATTGTTTCCAGTTGACGTCTGAGTTCCTCTGTGAGCTATGGGTGCCAGACATGAAAGCCGTACATGACTATGGGCATGACATAAGTTGTGTAGCTTGTAGAGATATTTTATTGAAACTTGGTATGAGAGGCGTTAAATTGTGTCAAGTGAATGGGCAATCCAATTTTTATGGAGACTCGAATGAGCTAATAGTGAGAAGATGACCTAAATGCTGCTTCTGTGTCCGAACGAAATCCGACAACTGTGAATGTACGGTTCACGGTAACTTTGTGATACGCCTCAAAAACTAAACGGGTTCATGGGCCCCAAAAAGTCATCGGATTTGACTGAAACTTCACCATGATTTTCCATTTATCCGCATCAGAGAACGATGTAACAGGGAGATCTCGGAAATGCTGTAATACGCGTAGGGGCCGGACAGATCGAGTGACTGGGATGAAACTAGTAAGGTACAACATTTATGGGACCTAGGCTTGTAAGTTCGATGCCCAACCGGATCTGACGTCCGTGAGGTGAAGGTGGGGCTGGGAGTACCGGACCGGTAGGCCCAGGGGAAATCTTTCGGAAATGCTACGACTCGGGTGACACTTAATGGTGGGGGGCGCATATTTCTGGTAGGCGCATATGTCGGATATGTGTTATTTATGCGCCTAAACCTCTTCTCGCCCTGATGGTGGTGGTGCGGAGGGAACAAAGAAGGTCCCTGACATTTTCTGAAAGGCTTAGGGAACAAATGGGTTGAGCGACTGAAATGAAACTTGGCGATACTGCGGTCATGTGACCTTGAGGTTTGTATTCAGAGGTCCTCCAACCTCGGTAGGCCGAGTTGGTGGGAGTTTTACTGATGTGAATTGAATATCACAAGTCACCGAATAAAGTGGACCATGTCCCGGATTAACTGTATTACTGTTATGGAGATTTCATTCCAAGTATTTTGGCCACGGAATGAGTCCGTAACCAAAGGTAGTTCTCTTTCATCCTGGGTCGGAGCAAGACCTCAGTTACCTTACGTTATATTTATGGTAAGGACCAATTTATATATTTAGTTACGGCCCAGTCTTGTACATTATCTACATAGACATGTTGTGTACTCCTGTAAATGATTGCGTACAATATAAAACCAATGTTAATTTTTTTTTTTAATTTCAAAATAAATGCGGCACAACATTTCATGCGCGAGCAAATTGATTGGCACTTGTCGTTAACCTACAACTAATACATATATACAATTGTCATACAATAAATACACTAAATCAAGTAAGGTTGTTATGATATAAAGTAAACTGAGGCACAAAACTATTACGGTACCTTTCAGTTTTACAAACGACAGGTGGGAGTTTTGGTACTTTCATAGCTGCTTCTCTTGGAGGTCTGTTTCTTTCCGGTTTAAAAGGTGGAGGAAGCATATTTCGGTAGACAGGGTGGGATAATAGATTTGTTCCGAAACGTTGGCACAGCTGTCCTCTACGAACAGAAAGGGGCTCCAGCTTACACTCCTTTAGGAGATACGAGTACGGCATTTTATGGCCACCAATTATAATTTGAACAGCACGTTTTTGGATTCTTTCCAACTTATCTGAGTCACTCTTTGTAAGTCCATAATGCCATGCTGGACAAGCATATTCAAGTAGTGAACGGACAAACATACAATACAAAGCTTTCATTCTTTCTTTAGGGACTTTGAATTTCTTTAGGATTTTTAACATACTCATGGAAGAGTTAGCTTTCTTTAAAATATACTTGGTATTTTCCTCCCAAGACATATCAGAAGATACGATAACGCCAAGGAGTGTAATTTGGTCAGAAGCAAGGTTATCAGGAATAGGAGGGTGGAACTGTGGGAGAGTTTTAAGAAATGAGATTGTTAGTATTGTAGATTTGTCACTGTTCACTACCATATTTGACCGAGAAGCTTCTGTAGCAATATCCTGAATTATGCCCAAAGATTGACTTTTTAAATTCTTTCCCACAACTTCTACCAGTGATAAATCGTCTACGAATTTCCATCGCTCATCAATATCCTGAGCAACATCATTTATCATAATAAGAAAACACAGAGGACCAAGGACAGTTCCCTGGGGCACACCACAAAAAACTGGAAGCGCGTCTGACATGCACTGTTTATACTTTACAATTTGTAATCTATCAGTTAAAAATCCTCGTACAATATTTACAATAAATTCAGGTACATTATTCTCAATTAACTTATTTAACAGTATTTGGTGGTCTACAAGATCAAAAGCCTTCTTAAAATCAATAGCTATAAGGTTAAGCCATTTATCTGGGGTGTCCAGATTCTTCAGGATAAAATCTATAAGACTTACTAAATAATGTGTTGTAGAAGCCTTCGGGACGTTTCCATATTGATGCTGGTCAATGACTGATGCTAAATATTTTTTCAACCATGCAGCTACAAAACCTTCATACACGCGGCTAAAAACTGAAGTCACAGAAATTGGCCTTACCCCAGTAAAATCATTAGCACCACCCTTCTTTGGTATTGGTGTAATAAACCCCACTTTCCACTTTTTAGGGTACTGGCCACTACGTGATATTTTATTATAAATGTTGGTCAGCGGAAGGGCCAATTCAGCTGCAAAAGCCTTAATTAACGTCACTGGGATATCGAAAGGCGTAACTGCAGTTCTTTTTAGCTTGGACAGCTTAAGTATCACCTCGGATATCATTATTTCAGGAGTATTGATACCAGGAAGGTCTTGAGGAGGTATACTATGTACTTGGGATATAAAGGGCTCATTAACAGAAGGGGTCTTCGGAGAAAGTGGTGGGTAAGACTGAACAATCGCGGCAAAATGGGCATTCAAATCATTGGCTGTTTTGACAGGCAGTTCGTCTTTCTTAAAATCAACTGGTGAAGGATTTTTACCAGCCAGCTTTTTTATTTCTTGAAAGAACTTTGCCGGCTTAGAAGCTAAAAGATGATCAACTTCTTTCGAATAAAAATCAGCTTGGGCTTTCTTAATTTTTTTCTTTATTTCATTTCTCAGCTTGTTGGCTTCTTCACGCTTACCTTGTCTAAAAAGTTTTAATTTCTTCTTTATAAGATTTTTTGTTTCTGAATTTAGGTAAGGTTTGTCAGAAGAACAAACCTTTCTTTTCCGTTCAGGAAAAGAAGATTCGAACTGTGTTATCAGTTTTTTGTGCATGCACTCAGTTTTAGCATCAACATCATCAATATGCAACACATCAGTCCAAACCTCGGAAGTAATCCAATCACCAAAAGAGAGGAGACCAGCACCCGTGATTGGCCTGCTGGTGACTTCCGTTACCGAGTACGCTATTTTTATTTTTTCTAACGGATTCCATTGGACCATATAGTGGTAACTCCCCCCCAGTGGGGCCAATTCATTAGGGGTTTGGTAATATTTATGGAGACCAGTAAGGATAACATCAAGCTGTGTACCCCCTTTCGTAGTAGGGAAATTAATTAAATTTTTCAAACTGAGTGACGACGCTAGGGATCGAGTATTTAAATCGTTTGCATCGCCTAACATTGCCAATGCGTATAGTGGGTTTTTCCTTTGGATAAAATCAGCAGACTCTTGGAGTTTTTCCCAAAAAGCATTTCGTGCAGATACGGGTTGCCCGGGTGAAAAGTAAAAAACGCATACTGCAATTCCCGAAACAGGTCTAGGAAGCCGCTTAGGATGGAGTGTAATCCAAGTGATTTCATCATCCAATTCCAAACCCGGTACATCAACAACTCTGGGCTTCAGACTTTCATGCACAAAAGCCATTACGCCACCGCCTTTTTTCCCTAAAGGGTGGCTATCATGGCGCAGTTTTACGAATGATTCAAAATTATTCATCCGGAGAGTATTAACGTCTTGCCTGTGTACCTCAGTAACGCAAATCACCCCAGAACCAAGAATCCCAGCCGTGACCTCCAGTTCAGTGAGCTTCTCAAGGTTCAGACTTTCAGCATTACAATACAGAAACGATGGAAAAACGTAACGTTTATCACTATACTCCCTAGAAAACAACTTTTCTTTAACAATATTTGGGCGAAGGAGTAAGGGGGGAGTTGACGCATGATAAATTTTTTCCCTTGCTTGACTAGAAGGTACATTTTTAAGTAGATTAGAATTACTAGAAGAAACTATTGCCGGATCCAAAACCCACGCTGTCGATGTATTCACTACGGATCCAAGATCCAAATTTCCGTAAGCTGCGTCCTTGGGTAAAACATCGGTCACAACATCAATCAAGCAATCACGATTTGAATTTTTATCAACAATAAGGGACATAGGGCTAACTGAATCACTAAGTACTACGTAATCATCTAAACCAGGGTTGTCGTCATCGCACTCGAGACAAGAGAACGAGTTGCGTAAGGAGGGTATGGGGGAGGCAAAATATGCGGAAAATACTGTGAAGTACGACGTGCAGGAGGCAAAATAGGATACATCTCCGCGGTCAGGGGTGGGGGAGGAATAGGCTCTAAAATACTTCGTAACAGGGGACGACTAGTAGAATACTTTGATACAACTGGCATACGTAAAGCCTTGCTCTTTCCTTCGGCTGATCTATGCTTAACGGTAGATCCTTCTCTATGTACCACATGAACATTTTTACAAGTGTTGGAAAAACAACGCCCACTGGAAAACTTTTCACAAATCTTTGAGTGGAGGAGCCCACACGAATTATCGCATTTGTCATACATAAATTTGTAATGGTCCAATGTAATGGTCCACCTCGGCTAGTAGGCCTCGAGCTTGAATGGATATGTGAATTCCAGCTTCGCTAGGATGTGTGAACCAGCTTGATTAGGGATTTCTGGATTAAGTGCGGCTGTAGAATTCCCTGAGACTTTCCCTTGTCTCTTATGTCCGGTTACCTGACTGGTCCTGGGGCTAGTGGGCACCAACGGTGTCAGAATGTCTACAGCCCACAGCCCGGGAGCCTTATCTTCATTAAACCTTGCTTATCACTCGTTCCTCCTTACAACAATGGAGTAAGAAGTGGGATTATGGATTTCCCCCACGTTCAACCTCTTAACACTATGTACAGCCAGATCAATGTTAAAGTTCAATGGGCACATCAAACTACCCCAATCCCACTCTGTAACAACCTAGGAACAATGCTTACCCCCTAGATCACCAGCTTTTTCAACAGTTTCCTCTCTGTGATATTTCAAAGCGTAATTTTTGGGGCCAGTACATGCTCAATTTACTAGGTTGGACAAAGATAAAAGTGATGTTTCTTATAATACTTAGTAAATCTTTATTTATGCATAAATCAGCTTGTATGATTCAGATTTGAATAGGTTATTTGTTTTTGAATGATTTTTGTAGCTATGTTATTTTTTATAAGCTTATTGCATATTCTGGTACATTTTATAAAGCAAGCTAATCAAGCTTCACAACACTATTCCACAAAGAAAAACTTTTTAACAGGCACTTTAAGCCATGGAACTTCTGATGAAACAACAATCAGGTAAACTGAATCTGCGGCTTGACTTCGCTTGACCTTTTCTATCAAGCATTGCTGGGAGTTTTTGAATTTCCTGCCCACGATATGCCAGCTCCTAAGATTTGGATCGCCGAAAATGCCAGAGAGGCAAAGACAAGGGATAACAAGGAAAACGGCCGCTTTTCGTAGCACCTTCTAAAGGAAGTCGGAAATGTTATTTGTGAAGCATTTAATACAAAGTAAAGCATTAGAAGTGCCCATTGTGCTTTAAAGGGTAGTTTGCGGGTGGGTACCGAGAAAATCACTCAAGAACAAACAAGGAAACAGGGTTGCCGGTGCGGTCGGCTTACCGTCAAGGAGCAGAAAGGGAAAAGTGCGTGTTAGTGCTTTTACCTAAAACATTTTCTGCTTTACCGGCGAGAACTTTCGAGTCATCACATCAACTGACGGAACAGTTTCACAATTATTTCCCGGTCACCCGTAACGAGAAATGAAAAACAACAGAAATCAGGATCTAGACCCGATCATTGGCTTGAATTTCCGACTAAGGCTTTTTGCCTGTATCACTCTCTGCACCGACAAACGATCTGACTTTCTAGACAAGAAGTTTCCCAATTACCGACATAGCATTTTGTCGGCATCAGAAACGAAATGAGGAAAGTGCTTGCCGGAGTTCTTGCCGGTGCTCAGGATGGAATCCCGCGCACCGACGAACGCTGCCCAATTTCCCTACAACAAATTTAATGATTTACCGAAAAAAGCTTTTGTCGGTATCAGGAACGGATTGAGGAAAGTGTTTGTCGGAGGTTTTGTCGGTAACGAAAACCGAATCCTCGGCACCGTCTCTACACCGACCAACGCTGCGACTTCGCAACAAGAAATAAAAGCGTTTCGTCGCACCGACAAACACGACGATTTACCGACAGGATCCCCCCCCCCCCCCCTAGTTTTGCCACTGCGATGGAGTGAATGGCAAATTCATAAATTTTCGTACAAAAAAAGATCTAAATTGAAAAATTACAATTTATCTTACAACAGTTATTTGGGAACGTAATTGTCAAGTCCTGTAGCTGCCCCCCCCCCCCCCCCCCCCCCCCCCCCGGGGAAAGGGCTAGTTTACGTGATCTACCCTACCAAGTGAGATCAGCCGAGCTTGCAACAGAATTGTCGATCGTTGGAAAGGGTTTTAACGAAGATGCGGTTAATGCTGAATCGACCAATGGGTCTACAATTGTATTATAAATGAAAAAATTCAAACTGATCCGTAGGCTACGATTAGTCTAAGTTTGTTAGAGGCAAAGGCCTTTTTTGCTGCTTATGTTATTGTTATTATTTTGACCAAATTTCTTATTTTCTTAAAACTTTTACTTCCCAATATCTATAGCTAAAACCATTCTTCCACCCCACGCCGTTTCCCCAATTAGTTCATCCTTGAGGTCTTTTACTTCCTAAAATTCCCCCATTAAACTGATAGTACTTTCATTCATTTTCCACGAATCGGACAAAAATATCTTACGGGTTGGAAGATCTTACGGATTAAATCATTAGTATATATTATTGTAAGAAACTAGCAGTTTAGGCCTCGGGTGGGACTCCCATATATGTGCCATTCTGAATAAGGAGATAAGACATTTTGTTTTCTTTTTTTAATCATTTTGTGTATTAAAGTATTGTTTAAGTAAAGTATGTTGAGTTGTTCAAAGATCCTCAAACAACCTCCCCCCCCCCCCTTCGGTTTCCCTCTTATAACTATTGAAAAAACAAGAATTATTGTCCCCTCCCCCCCCCCCCCCCCGCCCTCCCCAGGATATACTCTGACTTTACTGTTCAAATCAATCAATATTCAAATCAATATCCGGCTAATACTGGAATATGCAATGTCGTCTGGAATTTCGGACTTACTTCTGAGGCAGGTTAATAAGATAAAAAAAAAAATAAAACGAGCGCTTACATGGTGATATCTGCTATGGTACTGTCTGCTTGCTCACCCCTTGGACGCGAGAAGAAAACCTCCTGTACCTTCGCTTTATTACCAAGACCCGGTCTGTCCCCGTTCCCCATTACACCCTATCCCCCCGCAACCTACACATCCATCCACAAAAGACCACGCCTGTATTAGTTTATGAACACAAAGAGACCAGAGCCAAAACTATTGCCTCAAAATAGTTGCCCACAGATGAGCAACAATATCAGAGTTGTATCTGGCGATCTGGGCTATGATCGCTTTATCAGGGTGGATAATCCCATACAGACTTGTCACAAAGCGGTTACTATAGTCCATGGTTCAAGCCGTAGGAAGGTACTTCACATATTTGTAATGTCTTGACCGCAAATTTTTCTTCTCTTCCTTTTGGAATATCCTTTAAAAAGGACTTAGGTACAGATACTGTGTAGTAGTGCCATTGCATTGTACAGCTGGGCCATAATCCACCGATCAAACTGTCGCTTATGAGCTACAACACGGCTATACGCGAAAGAAATTTTTCCTTGCAAAGAGATTTTTGCTTGCAAAAGAATAGTAATGATTCGTGAGTGTTTTTTGTAAGCAGAATGTTTGTTGTATATGTATGAACCGTGTATGAATGGCATGTAGAATAATGTAAAAATAGTATTACCACATTATGCAGAATAGAGAAGACTGCCACCTGGGGCCAACACACCCTTTGGGGCTTTCTTAGCAGGTGCTGTAAAATGTTTTGTACACATGTGTAAAATAAAATCGAATCTAATCGAGTCTAATCTAATCTAATCCGTTTCTGCAGTTGACTCTGCAAAAGGCGAAGAGTTTCAAGCAGAGACCGACCAATAGGTATCCCCAGGTAAACAATGTGTTCAGCAGTTTCAGTTTCAGTTATTTCAAATATCAACACATTCTTGTGTGTGTCTCACTTTTATGTTTTTGTGTTAGGCCATATTCAGTTTGAATTATTTATCTTGATATTATGACAGACATTATTGGTTTGCCTTCATGTATATTGACGTATTCAACACGCCATTTGGCCCCAAGCCACGATATGTGTTGATATTTGAAATAAACTGAAACTGAAGTGCAAAACACGTTCATAAGGGAAACGTACCGGGTTTTAAACAGACTCGGCCAATCAATAAATTTATTAATCCATATAGAAACGCCCACATGGAGTATATGAAAACGATAAAGGAAAGAAAAAGAATGAAAACTGAAATGTACCATAAATTTGAACTTGTTAGAGCTTGCTTACCATTTCTTGCTATTTCCACAGGTTTCTGCTTTGCAGTTAAACTGTCATTCTTATCTTCATCCTCGTCAGTCAGTGAAGGGACATGCTGATCTTTCGGGCTTGGCCTTTCGGTTTCCATGCTGATCTTTCGGACTAGATCTGCTCAAAAATAAATAAATATAGATAAGTGTTGTGAACAACTTACGCCTATACAAGGCGAAAGGAAAAACATAACATACAAAAAAAAGGTTAAACTTTAGAGCTCTGTTGGAGACAGACAAAGGAGTTGAATCGAAGGCATAAGGTCTAGATCACCGCCATTCCAGTCTAGTCCAAACCTGCACTCGAGGACGACAGTGGGATCAAATAGCAGCACGACTCGGAAGGAAGGAAGGCACCCGGCTGGTAAAGCTGAAAACGTATCCCACAAGAAAGAAAAACATTTGGCTCGTGCATGAACTAAAAGTAAACAAGAGCTACGAGCTCATATGGCCCTTGTTACGAGTAGGTGGTACAAGAAAGTAGATGAGAATGTCACAAAATCCCCCCTTCAACCCCCCCCCCCCCTAGGATTAGACCTAGAAATAAGGTATCTAATTTCACGTCAATGATGTATGTAAGACTTGTGCTTGCTCTTCCCACCAAGTTTCATCCTGGTCCCTCCACTCTAATCGTTTCCCAAGATTTCCGGTTCCCCTCTCCAACTCCCACCGAAGTCACCAGATCCGGTCCGTATTTTATGTCGTTCGTCTGAGACACGAGGACTTTCCAAATTCCAAGTTTCATTGAGGTCCGGTCACCCGTTCAAGAGTTATAAATACCTCAAGATTCCGGATTCCCCCTCCGGCCACTCCCCCCACGATGATCGGATCATGCAAACGACTATTGTCAAGTCCGTTTATTCAAGTCCCTGATATGCCAGCCCAGTTACATCGTCCTAGTGCATCAGGAAGTACCGAACTCACGTTTAATCAGAAATCCGCCTCCCCCCCCCCCCAACTCTATCTAGGACTTGTGCTTGCTCTTCCCACCAAGTTTCATCCTGATCCCTCCACTCTAAGCATTTCCCAAGATTTCCGGTTCCTGTCTCCAACTCCCCCCAGAGTCACCGGATCCGGTCCGGATTTCATGTGGATTGTCTGAGACACGAGGCTTTTCCAAATACCAAGTTTCATTAAGATCCGATCACCCGTTTCAAGAGTTATAAATAACTCAAGATTCCGGATTCCCCCTCCCTCCACTCCCCCCACCATACTCGGATCGGGGAAGTGACTATTTCCAACTTAATCATTTGGTGTCCCTGATATGCCTGACAAGTTTCATCGTCCTAGCTTATGTGGAAGTGCCCAAACTAGCAAAACCCGGACCAACAGAACGACGGACGGACGGAGAGAAATTGCGATCGCTATCCCAGCTCCTAAGATTTGGATCGCCGAAATGCCAGAAAGGTAAAGACAAGGGATAACAAGAAAACGGCCGATTTTCGTGGCGCCTTCTTAAGGAAGTCGGAAATAATTGTTTGTTAAGCATTTAATACAAAGTAAAGCATTAGAAGTGTCCATTGTGCTTTAAAGTATTATTCTAATGCTTGTTTTAAGCTGTGCAGAACCAGCTGTAAAACTATACACTGCAAGCTTAGGTTTCATTGGTTTGTCTTGAAAAAGAAATTAAAGAACAACTCCAAACCTTTCTTGAAAGAAAACAACAGTTCTAAAAATTTGCCTTCACTAGTTTACTTTTGTAAGGGATAGTCATCAGTCATCATAATACTGGTTACGGCTTACAGGTGTTGGTAAACTTGGTTTATCTATTTCTTTTTCAAGACAAACCAATGAAACCTAAGCTTGCAGTGTGTAGTTATACACCTGGTTCTGCACAGCTTAAAACAAGCATTAGAATAATACTTTAAAGCACAATGGACACTTCTAATGCTTTAATTTGTATTAAATGCTTAACAAATAAACATTTCCGACTTCCTTTAGAAGGTGCCACGAAAATCGGCCGTTTTCTTCTTATCCTTTGTCTTTACCTTTCTGGCATTTCGGCGATCCAAATCTTAGGAGCTGGGATATCGTGGCAGGAAATTTAAAAACTCCCAGCAATGCTTGATAGAAAAGGATAAATTTGAGATCTCACCAAAGTCAAGCCCCAGATGCAGTTTACCTGATTGTTCTAGTGTTTCATCAGAAGATCCATGGCTTAAAGTGTATATTAAAAGTTTTTCTTTGTGGAATAGTGTTGTGAAGCTTGATTAGCTTGCTTTATAAAATGTACCAGAATAGGCAACAAGCTTATAAAAAAAATAAAAAAATAACCTATTAAAATTTGAATTATACAAGCTGATTTATGCATAAAATAAATATCCACTAAGTTTTATAAGAAACATCACTTTTACCTTTGTCGAAGCTAGTAAACTGAGCATGTGTTGGCCCAAAAAATTACGCTTTGAAATAACACAGAGAGGAAACGGTTGAAAAAGCTGCTGATCTAAGGGGTAAGCATTTCTCCTAGGTTGTTACAAAGTGAGATGGGTTAGGCTTATGTGCCCATCGAACTTTAAACATGTTGTATTTTTAGAAATAACAAGATCTATTACGGTTGTTGATACCAGCCAGGATATACCAAATGCATGGCCATCTGAACCAAGCAAAATATTGAGGATCTGAGTAAATTAAGTAGGCAAGTGTAACCATTCAAAGTTCTTTCCGAGTGGGTTAGGGTTCTAAACTATGGATATACCCGATGTTTGGCAATAACCTAGACAAAAATCATGGACTGCCTGATCTACCTCCACGATTTTGCGAATTCCCCTGAAATCAAATTGTAAGGTTAGGCCATAACCATAAAATGTGATGATGAACACCTTTACTTAGGCTGCTCCAACACTTGACATACAGCCAGTCTTTGGCGTAGGCTATTATGCAGTCATAAACAAATCCTAAATTTTGGGACATGGTGTTCCAGCATTCGTTGTTCAGTCTAGTTTTTATTCACAGAATAAGACAGGTATTGTGACTTCCTGAGTAGCACCCATCTCTACAAGAAAGCCTCTAGGTACAACATAGCTACATGCTGCACCGAAAGCGGCTTTACAAATGAAATGCAGGGAAAAAATCCTCAGCTGTGGAAATTTTTCTCCATTTCTCTTGTGTCTAAAGGTACAGTTATTGGAAACTTTGAGAACATTAGCTCTACAGCTTATAAAGTTATCCATATAAACACATGAAACCAAGTGCTAACATTCAGAAAATCCATAGCCTAATAATAGCTGAAGAAACTACAGAAACTAAAAACAACAACATTCATAAAATTCCCAGTAACTAAGGAAACTAATACGGTAACTAGAAAAATTAATAAACTAGAAAAAAAAGATTCCACAGCTAGGGATTTTTTTCTTGCATTTCATCAATAAAGCTGGTCTCAGCTCAGTATAGAAAATAGCTATGTTGTTCCTAGAACCCCCTGCCGCAATATTAAATGAAATTTCCATGCAGTTCTGATAGTCAAGAACCAAATCCTATTATTTTCAATAGTTAATACAGTTAATCTTTTCAGCAGTATAATACCAATATCCTATGACATTCAAATTATATGTCTTTCCTTTGTTTTAAGCCTACTTGACAGTACAAAACAGAGAACATTAGGACCCTTATGACATACCCTAATGTATGGGCACTGATGCTCTTATCTTCCCTGCTTAAGTAAGAACGGAAATTTAGTGTGTAACAATAGAAATTGTGCTTTTTCATTTGTGCAATGTATGACACCATGCACCATGCAGTAATTTCAAGGTACAGTGCTCAAACGTTTAGCACTCAGGCATGGTACTAGATGTTTGAGCACCGTGACTGAAAAAGGGCTACTTTACTAGTCTGGTGGCTACCTTTTGCACCACCTTGTAAATCACACTCACAGCAAGGAAGACTGTGATTCTGTATGAACCAAAATATAAGAGATATTCAAGAACAATTTATTCCTTTGACATCTGAACATTCATATTACCGTGACTGAAAAAGGGCTACTGTACTAGACTGGTGGCTACCTTTTGCACCACCTTGTAAATCACACTCACAGCAAGGAAGACTGTGATTCTGTATGAACAAAAAATATGTTTAATAAGAGATATTCAAGAACAATTTATTCCTTTGACATCTGAACATTCATATTAACTTCAACCTAAGATAACTGTCATGTCATGGCTTTTCCAGTCCCCATTTAGCTGTCCTTGATGAGCATCTAGTTTTGCTGACATTTTGTGGTAGGGGACCAGTCTAGTACACTAGCCCCATTCAGCACCATGGCTGGGTGCTAGACGTCCAAGCACAGTACCTTGGATTTCATGTATGGTGCGTGGATTTCAGTATACAGTGCCTACAGAAAAAACACAGTTTATGTCATCACAACTGAGCACCGGCTCGGACAGGGCTGAAATTACTACTATGAATTAGAGAAATCAAAGACAATACTTTATATATTTTTCACAACAAAAACAAAAGGGCTCTAATGATGATGGAGACGAAAAACCTAAGAGCACTTTATCTATTTTCCATGTATTTTTCCTATCTATTCCACAAGAGCCAATATTCTGGTTGGCTCCTAGGTAGAAAAAGCTGAGGCACAGGACACTTTGCATGCAAAACCCTTGACTATGTAGAAAAGGAAATGAGGTTTTTCACATCTGTCATCAGCCGAGCCCTTTAGTTTTTGTTGTGAAAAATATATAAAGGATTGCCTTTGATTTCTCTAATTCATCGTAGTAATTTCAGCCCTGTCCGAGCTGGTGCTCAGTTGTTATGACAGAAACTGTGTTTTTGATGTATGCACTGTATACTGAAATCCATGCACCATACATGAAATCCAAGGTACAGTGCTTGAACCTTGAACGTCTAGCACCCAGGCATGGTGCTAGACGTTTCAGCACCGTGTCTGAAAAGGGGCTAGTACACTAGACTGTAGGGCACTCTACTACCAGTTTACAGGAGGGGTATCGAACCTCAAATTTGTGCAACCTTGAACCCAGCCCAAAATGGTTGAAAGGAAAATTTCAATGCAGTTCTATCAAGGTTCTAACTGAGAAGGAAGCCTTGAATGACCTAGGACCAGTTTTCAACTGCACAGAAGTCTCCTTGTAAAACACTGGTAAGACATGTAGGCGCATGTACTGGTCTAGACTCTATGTTCCTCAGGGCTCAGACTCAGTTTGGTCAAAACACAAAAGGAAGAACAGATGCCAGTACTCACCTCACAGGAAACAGAACTCCCAAAGGATGCGGGGCGCGAATGGCCTTATCCACAGCCCCAATAAATTTCCAGCATGACCAAATGACCACAATAGAGTAGAAGCAATTTAAAATCTAAAATAATATATCCTTCTCCTGTTTACTTTTTTCTTCCTTTCTTCCTTAAATACCGGCTTTTCCCGCTTTTGCCATGAAAAATAGATGGCGTATAGACAACGAAAGAAGCGCCCAATCAGAAAGAAGCAAAATTATCAAAAGAACCAAAAGGTCAATAATCTGTTTATTTGTGCTCATACTGTATTTGCTTTCACATTTTTAGCTACTAGACCAGCACCTGTATTTGAAGTTAGCAATATCTTCCAGGTGATCGAACTAAAAAGCTTACATACTGTACAGTGATGACCAACCGCTGCCGCAAGGAATCCCCAAGAAGATCCCGAAACCGCGCCGATATTATTTTTGGCGGCGGCACGCCAAAAAACCCTCGGCGTGGCGGCGCTGTTAGGCCCATAGCCTATGATAACACTTTCAGATGTCTAGACAATCTGAATGAAACAGAAATAAATCTAATCCGACGATTTAAAATGGGACGGCTTTAATGGATTGATGAATCATAAAGAAAACAACCATCCTCAAGTTCGATTACTACCTACCTGAAACAATAGATAAAATACGAGGACCCCCCCGATGATCGGATCCTCGAATGACAGCAATCTTTTCGGTTCATTTCTGCGGATGCCAAGGATCGTTGCCTAGCTTATCTGGAAGTGCCCGAACTATCAACTGTCGGACAGAAAGACAAACATTACGATCGGCATGTTATGGTACTTGAGCAAAACAATGCTTGTGACATACAAGTATATCACGTAAAGTTTTCCCAGATTTACTACTCGACAAAGAACAAGTTCAAGTTCAACTTCAAGTTCAAGTTTTTTCAATTTTACACAAAAATACAAACAGATGACACAAGCACTGTGGAGAAAAACAATTTGAACATGCAGTGCTTGTTAAAACAAACATTACTATAATAACAACAGCTTCGTACCCGATAAATCTAACAAAAATAATATAACTTAATTTATCTAACCTATATGAAATGACCTGCTATCTAGCAAATAAATCAATAAAAATTTATATTTTCCACTCTTCGGAAAAATAAACAAAAATGACAAACTATTTGACGTAGTAAGCGAGAATGCGTACAACATAAACCAACCACACACGAAACAGTCATTGAATTAACCAACCACACTCTAATAAAGAAAAAATCTTACATAACTATTATAATTTTTTTAAATTAAGAATCAGTAGTCCCTTGAGTCGGAACCTGATAAGCGATGGGCTTCCTTCCAACCATTCTGAAACATCATTTTTATATTTCCCACACAGATGGTATTGTATATCGTAGAGAAAATCTGGATCTTTCACACTTAATTTTTGGGAGCCGAAGGTTAGTGTTAGATCTCGTGTGCATTTGACCTGATGGCGCTTGAGATGCCAATGAGAAGCCAATGATCACAACTTTTCGTCGGCATTCGATTAAATCAAATGGACAGTCGCATGATGCTAGTTATTCATGACGGCAACACATGGAATCTAGCTCTCACATTTTTTTGAGAATACAAGACCCGAGTCTAAGGTCATCAATTCGCCAATCTCTAGTTTCGGAATATACTGGAATTGGACTTAAATTCAACAAGGGAAAAACTGAATTCTTGATGTTTGATAACCATTCGAGGGAGCCGACGATCATCAACCTTATAGGATGTCAATTCCAAAGCAGATCCAGTCTGACGTACCTAGGACTGCCAATCGGAAATACAATGAAAACCACTCGAAAGCTACTGATAGCTCATTTGCTGGAACGCATCAGTGGAGCTTATGCCCGTATCGTTTCTCATGGCAAGTTGCGGTTTAACCGAAAGATTCTTGTCTACACTTACAATGCCATTGCTCTTCCACACGTTCTGTATCTTTCCCCTTTCTGGACCATCTTCAGTAACGAAAATGTTCCTCAAATTCGTTCCATTTTCTTTCGGTTTCCTAAATATTTGCTACGCCCCCCCCCCCCCCCTGGCTGGACGAGGAACAGCCATCTCATCAAAAAGTTCCATATAGCTGATCCGTTTGGCTCTCCTGAGACCCATCAGCAGGATGAAGAAAGACTGTAACCACCATGGAGCTCCATGATCTTCCGGTTTACTGAATTTTAATTATTTTGGTTGTCGTTGATGTTATGTTGTTTCTCTCTCTTTTAATTGTATCCCATATTCTGTCTTTACCTAGACGGGTTACAAATAAAATTTAATTTAATTTTAACTTAGGTCATACCCCTGCTTGCTTTCGCAGTCCATGGTCCGCAGCCCATATATGGGAATAGGAATCATAGGATGAGGATTAGCGTAAACCTAAACCTTTCGAATTTTATTTACTGTTACTTTTTTCCGGTGTACGGTTCCCAACTTTCTATTCACAAGCATCGCCGGTTTTTCTGTTGATACAGAAGAAAAGCAGAAACCGGTCCAGTGCTTTAACTTCAAATTTTTCACCTTTTTTCCAACTTCAGCTGTTAAAATGAGTGACATCAGCAAAAGCCAAATGAAAAAAGAAATCGCAGGTATGCATTCAGTTGTGTTTCATTGCGCTTCTTACTAATATAAAATATTTTTTTTTTTCATATCCTAGGTACAGTAGAGGTGCTTAGCCATCAACATTTCTTAACTTAGAACTTTATTTTCATGCACTTGCTGTGACTAAAGTTCACTAACAGTTAGCCAGAGTAGGTTATGAAATATGTTAATCAATGTTATCAGGTATTTTGACTTTCATTCTACCGTTTAGCCCAAACTGCACTGTTCATATTAGTTGCAGTTTTGATCTGAATTCTCAGTTCTCCGTTCTGGCGACTGAGTTCTTGTACAAATTACTGTTTTTGCTCCTGGCTTCTCCATTCTCGCTTTAGACTAAAACACCAATTTTGCAATTCATCCGCAACCCAGTTTGTGTTTATGCATATGATATGATATGATATGATATATTTGCTTAGAGCCCGAGGGCCATCGCATACAAAACAAAATACAAACCAAATATAAAACAAACATCAACTCTTCTGGTAAATCTTAACTACAAAAACTCTTCTCTATGCTTCCAGCCTATCCGCAAAAACCTTCCAAGCTGCCTAACCCCAAACAAACTTTTATCCTTGAACTTTTCCACCAACCAACCTTCCCCGAAATTTTGCTCCCCAAATATTTCAACTCTCAAATCCTTCAATTCCACACATTCACACATAAAATGAAACAAATTCTCGTCCACACAACCACACATTGGGCAGAAGTAAAGACCACTAGACCTCCCCTTTACACTTCCCATATATTTTCTCCGAATCCCCAGGGGGAGGCTATCACTACGAGCGCTAACAATCAATTTTAATTCCTCCGAAGATAACCCTCCCTTAAAAAACATTTCTAAACCCCAACACTCTTTGGCCTTGGCGTAAAGGTACATCGATGATTTAGAATCCTTCTCATGGTGCCATTTTTGGATTTCTTGGTCTTGTAGGACCCGTTGAACCACCTTACTTACCTCGCCTTCGGTGGCCCCTGGACCCTGGCCTTCACACCACTTATCAGATATCCCGCATTGGTCAAGTATACTTTTTATCTGGAGTGGCCATGAATCACCTGAAGGGTCTCTAAGAGCCTCTAAATACGCAGCTTTTAAAGGTCTAATTCTAGGTAAACTAATTATTTTTTCCCAAAATCTTACCATCCGGACAAGCCTACTGCTACGTAACGAAAATAATCCTAGATCACCTTTTAAAACTAAATTGCAACTCTTCTCTGATAACCCTATAACTCGTTTAAAATATCTATTTTGTACCACTTCTAACCTAGCACCTGCGTTAAAACCCCACAACTCGGCCCCATAATGCATGCACGATGTGACTTTCGTATTAAAAATTTCTTTATGAAACTTCATGTCCTTAATATCTTTCAAATTACTACGCAGAATACCGTTTACACATCTGTTTCCCTTTACCAAAACACTGGCTATGTGCTTACCAAACTTACCATTCGATGTTAATTTAACCCCCAAATAAATAAATGATTCCTTTATCTCAATATCTTTACCATCCAAACTTACCCTGTCCTTCTTAATAATTTTCCCCCCCTTACGGAAAACCATCATTACTGTTTTATCAGCATTTAAAGTTAACTTTTTCTTGCTTAAATATTCATTCACAAATTCCAACAAAGACTGGAGATTTTCCTTTGATTCCGCCACCAAAACTATATCGTCGGCGAAGAGTAACATGCAAAGCTCTACCACATCAACAGAAACCATGGGTGCCATTTTATTTCTTAAAAATACTGACAAATCATTAATATATAAAGAAAAAAGCTTAGGGGAAAGCGTGCATCCCTGCTTCAAACCCATTTTAGACACAAAACTTTTCGACAACTTCCCTGCCACCCGCACTACCAACTTCACGCTTCTATACATTTGAACCAACACAAATACAAATGGGGAGGGGAGGCCCATATCCAATAAACACACCATCAACAATTCTCTGTCGACATTATCAAAAGCTCCCTTAACATCCAAAAAAGCAACGAATAACTTCCCTCCTCTCCGACTTGTATACTTACGAGCAAGAACACTTAAAATAAAAATTTGGTCAATCGTGCTATAACCCTTCCTAAAACCTGCCTGGAGGGGATCTAAGACTTCCTTTTTTTCTATCCAATCTCTTAAACGAAAATCTAAAACTTTACAAAATACTTTACTAACAGCATTCCCTAAATGAATAGCCCTATAATTACTATGAATAGATTTATCACCTTTCTTAAATATCGGGATAACTAATGATTTATTCCACAAATCAGGCCACTTCCTTTTTTCAACAACGCATGAAAAAACAGCAGCTAAAACACTTATTAAATACACTCTACCCCACTTCCAAACCATCGTAGGTATTCCATCCACCCCTGGCGCTGACCGTCCTTTCATATTCTTCATAGCCATCCAAACTTCCGGTTCCGTAACTGGGGCTATCAACCGGATATCTATCTCTTGTAAAGGGTAACAAACATTATTTTCTAGACTAACCTCCAACTCATCCGGAAAAATTACATCAATACGGTCTGACCCCTCTTTCCTCATATAATAATCCGGCCATGTACTAACTTCCGGGACTGAATCATTTTTAAAAACTGAAAGTGAACTTTTTATCTCATTCCAGAAAGCCGCACCCCTTTTTTCAATATATGATTCCATAATTCTTCTACTTTTCCGAATAATCCACTCTTCTTTCTTCCTTTTAATTAATTGTTTATATTCCTTCCTAGCCTTACGATACTGGATTAAATGATCCTTAAGTTCTACCTCACTACTTGTCCTTACTGATTGTAAACACAGACTCACCTCCTTCCTCATCTTGTCGCAATCACTATCAAAAAAATCTTTAGCGTCTCTCTTACCTTGCTTACCACATGCAGATTCTTTACCAATAGGGATTACCTTATTATAAACAAGTTCAGCTAGCACCCTAATCGCTTGCTCTACATCACCCGCTTCCGCTGATCTAACACAATTTTCTAATTCCTGCTCTACTTCTGGGGTTCCTAAGCACTCTCTCAATCTCATTTCCAAATTTTCAGCCAACCCTAATATTAAAGGTTTCTTTACATCTTCTCCTGTACTAGAAAGATGCCTAATACCATTTCCATTATCTTTCAACTCGTCCGACCATCCTTGTCCAACAAACCAAACTCCAATGGGCACGTGGTCAGAACCAACCACATCCAAAATTCTGAAATCTTTACACCGAGGCCAAAGATGCTTATCAACTATTACATAATCAATTACGCTCGGCCTAACCCCTGAAAAACAAGTGAAATCTCCCGACTTCTCCCCTAACCTCCCGTTCAAAATAACCAAATTTTCATACCCACAAAACTCTAAAAGATTCAAACCCCACTTATTTTTCTTACGCTCGTGGTCTTTACTTCTCCTACCTCCAACATTCATACCAACATCCAGCACCCCGACATCCATGCTGGCTATCCTTGGAAGGTTTTCTGGATTCTCTCCTACCACAAACTCCTCCAGATTACTAATATAAGCATTGAAGTCTCCTAGAAAAATAAAAGAAACATTAGGATACTTCCGGCTCAAATTAATCTTTTCATCTGTAAGAATCTCCCAAACATCTTCTTTCGAATAACAACTTGTTTGTGGCGGAATATACACACTACAAACTACAATACATAATTTCCCTTTCAAAACTCTAACCCAAACAATGTTTTCTGACTTACTGTCAATCCTATAACACTCATCAAACACCATTTTTCGTATTAATAAGCATACTCCCCCATATACTCTTCCGTTTTTAGACTTATTTCGTTCCACTGCAAACACCTCGTAATTCTCATGCGTTAGAGTCCTCGACGGCTCGCACCATGTTTCAACAAGACTAATAATATCCCACTGATCTGAATTGCACAAACACTCTAGTTTTTCTTGTTTCAACCCTTGGACGTTCCAGTGTACCGCCTTCAGGATATTACGCGACTGGCCCTCGTGATCCTATCCATCTATACCTAAATCGAAAAACTCCTCTCTACTCATTTCACTTTCACCTTGATTTGCACCTCTCGGGACGATGTCTCCAGGATTTCCAGTTTCAAAATTTCCATTTTCAGCATAATCAGTCATTTCTAATCTCCGGGGAAATCCACCCCTAGTGCCTCTTCCTGAACGGTAACCCCTTCCATGTCCTGATACCCGGCCGCCACTACGGCGGGAAAAATTCAAACTCGGCTGGGCATAGACATCATTTGGACTTACTATTTCATCGCTATTCCGCTTTGGCGGCCTAGCCGAGGGCTCCTGTTCCACCCTGTTCTGCCGGCCTTGGGGGACGGGGGTTTCATTTACCACCGTTTGAACAACTATCTCCATCTCGCTGTATGAAGTCGGCACCGTCGCCGTCGCCGCGCTTGGCATATCCTGAGACGAGTTACCAATCGGCCTTCCATTCTCACTTGAATTCATATTTTCAATCCTCACTACCTTGTCTAGATTTTTGTCATAAACGATCACTTGGTTACCAATACGGAGCTGCACCCCCCTTAACGTGACGTCATTGCGACCACTTGCTCTTGCGCGCTCAAGCACTGGCTTCAGTTTATTTCGTGCGAATTTTTCTTGATCAGTATAGTCCGGCGATGCCATGAGAGAAAATCGTCGTAGTAGAGGATTTGCTTTTAGCAGAACATTTCTTGGTTCCATGGTGGAAAACTTGATCAAGACATATTATATTGCACACCTGCACTCTGTTGACCAAACAGGGAGGAGAACGTATAATCAAGAACTCACCACCAGATTCTGCAGAACCCGAGGCTTTCCCAGTTCTCAGTTCTGATAAAAACGCAAGAAAAGGAGAATTCGCTTCATCTGAATAGTCCCAAAATGGGGAATAGGAGAATTGTATGGAGAATTTTGAATCAAAAACACAACTATTGGATTGGTTCACATTTAAGTAACTGTTCAAATAAGTATGCCTCTACTGCACTGTAGGTCAGCATATGCTATTGCAAGCTGACTACTGCAAGACTGCAGCCTAATTGGTTATTTTTGCGGATGTACTCCATCTTTTTCTTTGTTCCTTGTGATGGGCTTACAGTAAATCTGCAGTGAAGTGAGGTAGGATACCCCATCCAACCTCAAATGGCCAGTAATGAGAATGGCTTAAAAGTTTGATCTCAGCTTAAAGCCAAGTGTTTCACTCTCAGTCCGTAAAGAGCTAAAACTACTTCCCAAATTTAATGTGATTTGTTATTTCTTTTTGAATGTCTTTTTCTTCTGTTGGGATATTTCTGATGGTTATACAAGTAATATTTGTGTTTTTGATCGAAGTTTGAAGTTACCTTCAACCTCAACGGTCTTCTTTTCTTTACCTTTTTGTGGTTGCCCGTTCCAGTTTCTTCGTCCTTCAAACTCTGACTGTCGATCTTTGTGAGCTAGCAAGTTTGAAGTTTGCTTGAATGTCCAAAGAAACGTCAACCGGGCAAGTGTCGCTGGAGTCCTGAAAACACAAATTGAATAAACCGGGAACTTCGAGGGCATTTGCAAATGGAAATTAAGCAACCGCTAAGCTAACGGCTAACAAAACTTCAGTCAAAATTGGAACTAATGTAAAATGCAAATATTGTAACCTGGTAGGGAAAATGTGCAGGATGAACAAGCTTATGAATTTTTTGTTTCTTGTGTCGCTCGATTTGGACTTGGTGTTCTTATCTATCAAATCCAGTGACAGTGTCAATGGCCTTAGCATCCTTTTTCTCCCTAGAACCCATTAAGCTCTTGATTGGCCATCAGCAGAAAACACACAGAATTAGTACTGAGTTGTCCCCAATTTGTACTAGCCTAGATTTAAAAAAAGAATACAACCAATTTTGTGTGACGACCCTGAACCAGCCTATTGGAAATTATTGTTTTGTTTTATTGACATTTCTTTCTGATGAAGAAGTAGTCGGCCAGTCAAACTTAAAACAAAAAACTGAGCGCCTAGTTCTAATTTTTGGGATCCCAAAACGTAAGTGGAGGGATACCTATGACATCGCAAAAGTTTTCCGTCAGTCTGTCCCTCCGTCTGTCCGTCCGTCCGTCTGTAAGCACGATAACTCTCGAAGGGAACGAGATATTTTGATGAAACTTGATGTGAGGGTTCGTTGGGTCGTCGGATCAGTCAAGTTCGTAGATGGGCTTTGTAGCTCTACATTTAGGGGTGGGGGAGGGGATTCAAATTAAGGGACAAACAAAATATTTTGAAACAGCTAATGTGATAGTCGATTATGGGGTAAGAAGACATGCTGAACACGATGGTGAAAACTATTTTGTCATCGGACAAGTAGTTCGCCCGGAATCCAGCCAAAACCGGAAAGTTTGTTGAAAGTAAAAGTTTTATTTGAAGTTGATTAGATGTTTGATTTAGGGGTAGGAAGACATGCTGAAGACGATGGTGAAAATTATTTTCTCGACGGACAAGTATTTCGCCCTGAATCCGGCCCAAACCGGAAAGTTTGTTGAAAGTAAAAGTTTTATTTGAAATTGATTAGATGTTCGATTTAGGGGTAGGAAGACATGCTGAAGACGATGGTGAAAACTAATTTCTCGACGGACAAGTATTTCGCCCGGAATCCGGCCCAGACCGGAAAGTTTGTCAAAATTAAAAGTTTTATTTGGAGTTGATTAGATGTTCGATTTAGGGCAAAAAGACATGCTGAACACTTATGTTAAAACAATTTTCTACCCGGACATGTAGTTCGTCCGTAATCCGGCCAAAACCGGAAATCTGTTGGAAGTCAAAGTTTTATTTCTAGTTGATTAGATAAGCGATGTAGGGGTAAGAAGAGATGCTGAGTCCCTGTATGACAATCATATTTTACCCGGACATATAGTTCGACCGGAATCCGGCTGGAATCGGAAAATTTGTTATAAGCTAAATTTCTATTTGAAGTTGATTAGATGTTCATTACTGGGGAAAGAAGATACCCTGATTTCGTCTTTGAGCTTTCTGTTTTCGCCGGACAAGTAGTTCTGGAGTTCGGCCGGAACCGGGAAATTGGTAGAAGTGGCAGGAAGTTCTCGTCAAAACAGATATGACTTATAGGGGTAAACACACATGCTGAATCCAAATCTGAACTTGGTTTTCTCAGGTGATTAGCTATTTGGCCTTAATCTGTTTCTGAATTTTAATTGTAAAAATGTTCAGGGAGTCTGGCAAAGACTGGATCTGGCTAAGACAAGACCCAGTTGTCTGGATCAGATATTGAATTTTTGGGATCCCACCGAAACCTTTGGTCTTGTTCTAGATGGAGGATTTTTTACTCTAACCATCTAATTAAATACAGGAGAACACACAGTGCATCATGGCCGACACCATTTTTGTCTAGAAAAAATGACTAGCTGACTTAGGAGGCCACATAGTTTAGAAACTATCAGATATTATTTTGACCATACTTTTTAAACAAACCCCCAAGAAAAAAGGGAGCAAAATGCTTGATGTGCAATGTACATCTCATCTATCCATACTGCCCCCTGATTTCAAGCCACATCGAGAAAGACCCGCAAGAGCAGTGGCAGAAGCTATACCTCTCATACAGCCTATTCAGGTGTCTCGAAACCGATATCTGAAAAGTTTTGTTCCCTCCTTTGTCAAGTTTTTTAACGCCAGTGCTAGTAAATAATTGTGTACCTGAGCTTACCTCTTTTTATTAAATCTTATTGGACAATTACTTTTATTAAAATTAATTCATAAGTGTTGACTGTAAATTGTATACATATTTTTATTGACGACCAAACAAATATTTAGTTTGTCACCTTCACGTTTTAGGAATAAATTGAATTGATTTGAATTGAATCCTCTTTTCGCTTCATTGATATTCTAAAAAACATTAAGACAAAAACTGGGCACTGGGTTTTCATATTTATTTTTTCTTAGAGCACCTCTTGGAGTACATCATCTCAAAACCTAAAACGGGACAGGTTGACTGACATGCACCTGGTATCTCATCCACATCTCCCCAGCTATTTGGTGCAAATTGGACAGGGAATATTGGTTTCAGTATCTGGATAAGTTTTGACACTGAGGTGAACTATATCTCAGTCTATAAGTTCAGAAGGGATTTTTTTTTTTTTTTTTAGCTAAGCTATAGATCATGTTTCTTTCGACACTTGGCAGAGAAAAAATATTTGGCATATCTTTATATTCTTTTGCAGATATTCTCAAGGATGCAGACCTCGACAGTATGTCTTCAAAGAAGGTTAGGCAGCAGTTGGAAGAAAAGCTGAAATGTGATCTTTCAGATAGGTAGGTTTTACCTATCTAGTAATTATACTCATCACTGTCAGTGTGGTGTTCCTATCTTTTAAAGCTCAATTTTATGGCACTTTGGGCATACTCAAAGTGCCAAATAGCGATTGTAATTCCTGTCTTATCTGTTAGTCGGTCTGTCCGCATTTTTCTAAATTGGACACTTCCACATAAGCTTGGATGATGAAACTTAGCAGGTATATCAAGGAGCTGACCAGATTAACTTGGAATCATCACTTCCCCAATCCGGCCATCGCAGGGGGAGTGGAGGGATGGGGAATCTAGTGACATGCATTATTTTTGACCGGGTAGTCGAACGTGCATGAAACTTGACAAGTGTCTCAGATGGCCAGCTTCATGTCCGGACCAGATCTGATAACTGGGGAGGGGGGGGGGGGGGGCACCGGAGATAGATATTCCTTCAGCCGAAGTTGACTGCAAATCATATTTGACAGTGCAAACCGGATACGTCAACCGTATAGGTCAGGGGGCACCTGAAATCTCGTAAAAGAGGGATCGGGATAGAAGGTAAGAACAACAAAATCCTAGATACATTATTTACGAAACAGGTCTGGGTCGTGTCACGGTGGGGGGGGGGGGGGGAGTTGGAGGGGGTTTCCCAGAACTCCGGTGATTGCGAGTTAGGTACTTCCAGAGGTTCTAGGACCATGAAACTTGGCAGGCATATTAGGATATACGAAACTAGGACAGGCATATTAGGAGGCAGGCAGATTGACTTAATGCCCCGATCCGATCCTCGTGGGGAAGCGGAGGAATGGGGGAATATGCAACTTTGGAACGGGTAGTCGGACTTGCATGAAACTTGACAAGTGTCATGAACAAGTGTCTCACATCTTCAGTTTCAAGTCTGGACCGGATCTAATCACCGGGGGGGGGGGGGGCACCGGAAATAGATATTCCTTCAGCCCAAGCTGACTGCGAATCATATTTGACAATGCAAACCGGGTACGTCCGCTACATTTTATAAGAGCTACGTTTCGGCCCGCTCAAGCCGGAAAATGAACTTGTAGAAAAACAATTTAAGATTCTTCCTTAAATATCTGATTTTGTGAATTTCTTCCTTGAAAGTTACTTGGGAGTTAAAGCTGTTGTTGTGATTTCATTTTGGACACGCGTGCTATTTTTGCTGTTCGATTGGGTCGTTGAAAGGGTAGCGATCATATTAAAGTATAGCTCTGATAAAATGCAGCTGACACTTCCGTTTTGAATTGTCAAAGGCACCGGGAATCTCGTGAAACGCTTGGAGTCTAGGGATTGGAGTGGGACTTGGTTGGAAGCCTAAATACATTATTGACAAGATAGAATCGGATCGTGTTAAAGTTGGGGGAGTTGGAGGGGGTTTCTCGGAATTTCGGTGATCGTTAGTTAGGGTTCTTCAGGATGTGCTAGGACCATGAAACTTGGCAGGCGTGTTAGGGACTCTACCAGATTGACTTGAAAATAGTCCCTCCCAATCCGTTAATCCTGGGGGGGGGGATTGCAGGGAAGGGGAATCTAGTTACATGCATAGGTTTGGAACGGGTGATAGGGCGTGGTGATAACAGGTGGGCGGAGCGGGAGGGGGGGCACCGGAGTTCGCTTGAAATGCGTAGAGCCGAAGGGCCGGGATCGAACTTGGTGGGCACAATAAATATAAACCCCAGATACATTATTGACAGAGCAGGACCGGAGCGGGGCATTGTGGGTGGAGCTGGAGGGTTTCCGGAATGTCAGTGATCACTTCCAGGTCATCTATGACGATGAAACTTGGCAGTCGTATCAGGAACCGGACCAGATTGACTTAGAAATAGTCACTTCCTCAATTCGATCGTCGTATGGAAACATGGATGGGGAATCCGAAACCTAGTGGCATGCATAACTTTCGATTGTCGGATGTGAAAAGAACTTGACAAGTGGCAAGAGCTAATGTTCAGATGTTCCGTTTCAAGTCCGGGCTCCGGACCAATTCCGATGACGACGTGCGGAGCTCGAAGGGGGCCACCGGAGATCTCGTGAAATCGTTCCAGCTACTTCATAGTTAGATCCAATTAGGGGACAGAGTTATCACAGCTAGAGTATTTGCTCTTACCATCGATTGAGTCATACGCGAATCGGAACCAGAGTACGACAAAACTTTTATTCTGAAACAGTTGTCAACGAGTGGAATAGCCATTTTAAATTTCCTAGATTAGCCCCGTTTTATGATGGAAGGAATATCGGGAGAGAGATCCGACCTTGACAACTCAAATCCTCGTCTGACAAACATGCCAGCTTTTGTTACAAGTACCATATGAGCTTACAACTCTTTTTTTGTTTCCAGTTACATCTAGTCTAGCGTTACGACAGGCAGCTTGGCTGCTCTACCACTGAATCCCACTATTGCTATCTGTTTGTCTGGCTGAGAGACATTTGATTTATTAAATATTTTCTTTATTTCATCTACACGTATTCGCAGCATGCGTTGTAAAACTTTCATGTCTCGCTAGCTCCCGTTTATTTGGAACAGAAGAAAACTTGCATAGCCGGTATTTCTGACCTCTGAGCTACGTGGAAGCAATAAGCGGAAGCCTTATCTCCCTTGAAAAGAGGAAATACAAAAATGACCTTAAAGTTACCGAAAAGGGCTGGGATATGACAATCTAGTTACCCATCACTATTCACTAAAATTGGCTTGAAGACCCGCTGAAAATGCGTTACTTCGTTGTTCCGCTATTCACGAATAATCGAGGTTGATATAGTGGAATTTCCGTGTGATTTATGGTACCTCTATGCGCTTGTATTTTTGTTACATGCCTTACGAGAAAGATTCATGATTTTTTTGCTCAGGCACTAAGCAATTTTCCCCAATCTCACCACTGCCCAGATAAAAATTTCCCGCGTCACAGTAAAATTTTCTTTGTGGGTACAGCATTCTGAACATCTAGAGTAGATAGTGGAAAATAAAAAAATCTCTTTGCAGAAGTGGAAAATAAAAAAATCTCTTTGCAGAATCCAAATAAATCAGTGCTTTCAGTTGACATAACAATAAGTTCGCTTTTCAGTTAAACTTTAATGCCATTAGAGCGGGTAAAAACGAAAGAGGAACTTTGAAATCTCTGTAATGAGAATCAGTGGGGGACGTAAAATGAAGTAGTAATACAGCTAAGACGTGACTATCAGTTACTATTTCCGTTCCAACCTCACCAAAAGTTACTACGCTGACCGTTCCAACCTTCTCGAAATAGTAACTAATAGTAACTATTTGCTTACCACGCTCGGGAGCGTAGTAACTACGGATCTCTATAACGTGATTGGTTGGATTCGCCCGTTGCATGATATTCTGCTGGAAAATAGAAAAATCACCTTAGATTCCAGAAAGGATCAGCACACACAACCTTTAACCTAAGTCCGGATAAGTTAACCGAATCATTCAGCCAAAGCAGAAGCCGTTCCCAAGTTGAATTCGTGGGACGGATGACTGTTTTCCGTGGACCTACTGACTTGAATTTGTGACCAGCTGTACTTGGTTTATCCTTAGTTTAGATTGTTACAGTAGGCTACAGACTGGAGCCTGGAGGTCCTTTAGCAACACAAAAAAACTGAATGTTTGTTTCTAGGAAAAAGGAGATTGACGATTTGGTCATGGAATACGTCGAATCTCAGCAAGACGATGACGATAAAGAAGACGAAAGCGAAGAACAGTCGGAGGAGGAAAAACCAGCAAAGAAAAAACCAGCAGTGAAAAAGCCGACACCTAAAAAACCTGCAGCCAAGAAAAGAAAACAATCTGACGAGGTAAGTTTTTTCGTCGTTTTCGTAGGTCGACAGTCGACCTCTTGGATTCTGTTTGCCGACTCGACAGTTCGATGTTTTCTTCTTTCATTCAGTCAGTTTGGATCCTATATTTGGTGCATGGTACCCTGATCATGGTGTACCGTGTGCAAACGGTTACTCGTTCAGATATTTCCATTCGAGTCTATAGTCATCGTGGACCTTCAACAGAGTCTAAGGAAGCGTTCCTGTGGGTTATTACAAATTTTGATGATAAGAGGAGGGGCAAGCGCCGTATTGCGATACTTATTACGCTCTGTGGAATGAAATGAAATAACAACGCGGATATACGTCATCACTCTTACAGGAGCTCCTGAAGAACGATATTGACTTAACTTTAGCCGGTTATCTACTGTCCGTGACCTTTTCGTGACGTCATGAAAGAATCAGAATCAGAATCATTTATTTTACACAAGCTATCGTAGTCAAGAAGAGACTCAACTAAATGGCGCTTGGGCTTATAAATTAAAAGAGGACACAAATAAGAACAGAAACTTCAGCACTTATTAAACACTGACGTGTAATACGGAACGAACGTGTTTGAAAACCTATTTGTTCGTGTGGTAGGCGGTACCAGTTTTTCTTTGTTTTTGGACCTAGTGTCAACTCGATTCGGCATGACCGGTGGTTGTATAGCCCTATGTTTGTCAGAATGTTTGTCACGACTATGTTTGTCAGAAGAAATAGGAGAATTCAATTAACTTATTGCAGAATATATATTTGTATATACATAGAGCCAAGGGGCCAGCGATGCGCCAGACGCGTTTACACTTATACACCGTTCTTGGGACAATCAGTTCCGTTAGTAAATGGAAAATATAGACTCGTGTGATGCCACGACCCTTAGATAATCTGCTAAAGTATAGTCAATACCTATAGTTTAGTACCTTTTCTTTTCTCTGCATAAAATCCATTCGCTGAACTCTAGAAAGGTAGAATGCAAGTGGACATTTTGAGAGACGTCTGCTGTGTACCAAGCCTGGGAAACACCAGATGGCAGCAGCGATCCCCTGCTTAGCCGGCCGAAACCTTATTGCGCGGTGTCCTTGTAGGGTCGGGTGGTTTTCATTGTTAGACTATTGATATAATTCATTGTTAGTTTTCAGTTATTTCCGTTTCACTTTTCTTGGTTCAGGCTGTTTTCCGTTTTTCTTTTAGTTTAGCAGCTTTTAAAGTATATTGCTTTGTTCCTGTTACTTGGTTTCGTCGTTTTTTTGCAGGACATTTCGTAATTTTTGAAGGACATACTAGAAATCGTATTCCGTAAGTCTGCATTTTTCCGAAATAGGTGTGGATGAAACCTAAGCTGCGTTTTATTGGATTCACTTTTGTCCGTCAAAACTTGTAGTTTGGCCCTTGTTTTGTCTTACTTGCGTTTTATTGAGTTCTTGTTTCCGAAAAGTCAAACTACGTCGGCGAAGTAGTTTGTAGTTTGAGGTCCGTAGTTTCAGGTTCGAAACTACAGCAAATGGAATGGACAAATAAAACGGCTTCCAAGCGAAACTACGCCGAAACTACATAAAAAAAAACGCAACTCTAGTTTGAAGTGCACGAAAAAATGTTTTCTTAAGAATAGAGGGGTCGCTCACTCGATTTTGTTGTACAGCAAGTGCCCGGTGACGGCTGACACCATCCGACACCGATTGCCATGAGTTCGAATAGGATGAATAGCTTAATTTATGGTCGGCAACGCTGGTTCCGGCCGGTGCCTGGAGCACCTGTGCAGCAAGTGCCGGGGAGTGGGTAACCCCTCGTTAAGAATTATTTCCACTTCGAAGGCTCTCCAGATATTGCTACTCTTTGTTTTCTCAGCTGATTAGTAGTTGTCTGTAGTCAGTCATCCTATCATTTCTCGTACATCATCTGTATCAATAAATGTTCAACTTTCGAAACCTTCTATCTTGTCTACCCGGGTTGTCGGCGAAACTTCCCCTGGCGAAACATCCCCTGGCGAAACGTCGCCAATGCAAAACGTCCGCGTGGCAAAATGGCCCCATTCGAAACGTCCCATGTAAAACGTCCCCATGGTGAAAGATCCCCGGCTAAAATGAACAAACAACCAAAATATATAAAAAAAAAAATATTGGTGGGATTCGTGATTTACATCAGACCCGGTATTCTTTCAAAGATAATTAATTTAAGACGAGAGCATGGAAATAAGAGATTAAGATGACCTATGTGTACGATTTAAATATTATCCCTTAGCGATCGATACAGGGTTCACAAAAAATATCTTGAAATTCTCATCCAATTTTATCCACCATAGCGGCCCTAAGCTGATTTTTGCATTCTCCTTGTTTGATTCTTCGTCAGCCACATCAGGCTTCCGCTTGTTTCCTATGAAGGTGTTTTTACCTCGGTCTTGAATACCAAGGCAAAATTAAAGGAGTTGTAACGGGTTGTCGACAAAAAGTCCCCATAATTGGCCCGATGATTTCGTCTTCCGACATGTCTAAACGTCCACATGGTGATATACTTAGTCGTTTTAATCCTGTTACACTCCACTCGATCTTCTCGAAGTTTTAGTAATCTTTTGACCAACGCCGGGAGATCAATGAATAAATAATTAGCAATGTCAGACTTGCTTTCAGGAGTGAATTGTGTTCAAGTAATTTGTGGGTAATGTTGGCTACCGTGAGGATTTTGAGGAAAACAAAGGTAACAACCACCTTCTCGGCCTACATGAATCAAAGACTTTTAAGATTTTGGGGATATTTCGCCGTTGGGACGGTTTGTCATGGTTTTACCACGGGGACGTTTTGTCATGGTTTTACCACGGGGACGTTTTGCCACGGGGATGTTTCGTCGGTAAGCTCTGTTCAAGATTATATTTTAAGCAAGTTGCCTCCAAACCCTCAAGCTACGTTTACAGGGAAGGTATTTACCCGCGAACTTTTTACCCGGGGATTTGTATGTCAGAGGGTATTCTTCGACGTCAGCTATAACAGAATCTGATTTTCGAGCAAAATTCTGATTATCCATTGCCACATGACAGTACTCTCCCTTGAAAATTACCCGGTACCGTGCGAACACTTTCCCCTCTGGGGAAAAATACCCGCCGTGTAAATGATCCTTCAGTGTTCTTAGATGTTGTCCCTCACGGTGTGGACGAGCAAACGAGCGAGAGGTTGCTGACTCCGCGCCACACGCCACATGCCACTTGGTGTACATCTTTTTTTAGAGTGAGCATCCCGTCGGGACAGAATCTGGTCTACCGCCGAAACCCCTACTGAGTGCTGAAGACTGACGACCAGGGTCGGGAGGGATTTTCGGCACCATTATCACTTCTCTATGAAAGAAGAATAGCCTAATCATGGAAATCCGTCCGGGGAACCTGGTCGCACGTCTTGACTGACCTAACCATAAAGTCGTGTAAACCACATTATTTTGTAGAGAACCTCTAATCCCTCGTGTAATTTTTTCGGCTGTCTACCCTTCTTTGTCATGCCGATAAATACCTTAGTTAGCATAAGGTTGTTTATCGGATCTGATTGCCTTTTGAGTAACACTGTTTGCAGCCATAAACAGCGTTTCTTGATAATAAGCCTCTCAAACGTTCGTCAAACGATCAGTTAGGCCGACTCGCTGTTCGCGCCGATCGTTGGTGTAAAGCGCTGCAATTTTGTTGTGTTGTGAATTCAGAAGTCTAAGGATAAAGAGGGAATACACTTACTCTGATTTGAAACCATGTCGGTATGTACCTTTTTATCACATTGTATCTTGTTTTGTGAGAGATTTTTTCTGTTAGGACGTGTGCTTGCTTTACTGTAGTTTAGGCGATCTTGTCCGTGATTCGTCACAGTACGAACATCGTTTTCCATCCTTCTTAGTTGGTTATTTCTGTTTTCCAGTAATTGCGTTCTAGATCCAAGTTTTAAGTTACCTTCAAACTCAAAGGTCACTATTTAAATGCCGTTTTCGGTCGCCTGTCACAATTCCTTTGTCCTTCAAACTCTGACCGTCGAACTCGAAAAAACGTCAAAGAAACGTTGACCGGGCAACGATTGCCCGAGTATGTAGAAACATGAATTGAAGTCGTTGACTCATTCGGGTCGGGGAGGTGGAGAGCCATCATTTCTCGATGGGTCGGTTTCACGAACACACTGTTACCTTTACTTTCCTCATAATCCTCACTGTAGCCAACGTTTTCCCCAGATTACTTAACATGATTCACTCCTGAGAGTCCGCCATTTGCTAATTTCCCGGTTGTGTCAAAATAGTTACTAAAACCTTAGGGAAGATCGAGTGGCATGTAAGAGGATTAGAACAACGAGGTATATCACCAAGCGGACGTTTAGATATGTCGAAGATGCATCATCTGCCAGTTTGACATTTTTTGTTCTCGAGAGCTGAATATAATTTAGCTCAATTTCAGAATCTTCAAAAAATCACTATAACGAATTGTGAAATTTACGGTGTTTGTTTTTGTGATCTAGTTTACATCCTTAATTCTTTGGACTTGCGGGAATTAGCAAGAAAAAACAGAAAACAAAATATTTAAAGAAAGTGGAAATGTAAATAGTTAGTTTGATTTTTCTACACATTTTCCATATGCCTGCTACAGTAAAACATTTTGTTAGATCTATAGTCAAACTACGATCCCAGCCTCTCCATGTCGGGCGCTTCGGACACGCCGCTAGATGACCCCGCGGTCGGATCGAGTCGTGGCTTTATCTTGGGTCTTGGGAGGGGGGGGGGGGTCTGAACGTTGCAAGTGCTAGAATGCTTATGATGTAACTCCTTTAAGCAAACGGTGAACTTCGACGTCGTTCAAAAACGGATATTAAGGAAACGGCTAAGCCAACGGCGAACAAGACTTGGATTCAAAACGCAACTAGTAGCAATTGGCCATATTCCTGGTCAGCGCTTCCAAGCGGACTAGTTTCTGTTAATCCCCCAATGCCTAACCGTCAGCACTTATTGACAGACATAGTAAAATAGATCCACAGGTTGATAACAGAAAATCTTCTATCTTCTTCCCAGGTAATGGAGGTTTTGCATATGCCTTAGTGGTAGAAAGTGAAAGTTAGACACTACCTTAATGATCGGACTTTTACTATGTCTACACAAATGCTGATTCTGAGACGATTGAGGGACTGACAGAACCTAATCTACTTGGAGCGCTGAACTGGAATAAGGCGAATTGCTCTCCTTTGAAGTTCTGATTAGTCTTGTCACGAAAATAAAAAATCGCATGTAGGGACAAACAGGGAAGACAATAATTCACAACAGGGACGAGTAATTCTGAAGTCACCTATTCTTGCGAAGATACACAAATTCTGTGGTGCCCGTTAAGCCGCTGTCACATTGACGCGTCGTTGCGATGCGCTGCGTATGCGTTTACCTTGCGCTGCGTACAGGTTGCGTAGCGTATCTTTCACCTGCGCGACAAGCGTTTGCGCTGGATGTGTACTTACGCTTTCCTTTCTCGGTTTTGTATGCTGAATTCTCGTTTCTTTCATCAATACAAGGTTTTTCTTCATCGGTAGTAGGTTTTTCTCCAGTTTGTATTCGAAAACTTCCATTTTCACTGAAAAATCTGATGCGTATGCGTCGTTTTATTTGCCTGCGTAAGCTCTGCGTTGCGTCATCGCAGGCGCGACGCAGAGGTTGCCTAGCTCGGTGTGAAAGCCTCAACGCGTCAGTGTGAACGAGGCTTTAGTTGCGTTTTCGATCTGCATTCTCAGTTCTCGTCCAAATTACCGTTTGGCTTTTATCAATTCTCCATTCTCGCTTCTGACAAAAACAAACGCAACAATAGGTGGGTCAGTGAAGGCTGAAGACCCACCTTTGGTAAAAAGAAGATTGACCCATGTCTATTTGTACATGCACAGCAGTAGAGATCTAGGCCAGTGGTTCCCAACATTTTCCGCTCCGCGTACCCCTAATCAAGGTTCGAAAAGATTGGGTAAAGTCATACATGTGTAGAATGTATACAGAATCAATGAGGCAATCATTAGCACTAGAGGCTGCTTTGTAGCAATAATTTTGTCAAATCTCGGCTCGACGTCGTTAGCGGCATATTTTTTACAGTCAGCCTGTTGCTGTGTTTGGTTTTGATCTTCTCCGTGCTTTCATCAAGCTATAACGCAAACTTTTTGGTTAGCTTAATTCGAAATCTGAATGACAGTATCACTTGCAGTGTCTACTATGTCAATTTATGTCAATTTACGGCAGTAGTCTAGCTGTTACTGAATCAACATTATTTCACTGACTTTCACTAGGGCTTGTAATCAGAGGCATCACGCACGGGTCGACAACACCTCCCCCCCCCCCCCCAAGGGTCGGCCAAACGTTTAAAAAGAAAAGAGTCGGCGCGAAGCGCCACGATTTTTCGTAAATGCAGTTGCTTATATAAAAAAAAAAACAGTCGGTAAAACTGACCTGTCGGCCAGTAGAATAACTTGCCCCTTTAGATACATTTTGGCTGGTGATGCATCTGCTGGTAATATTAGGCTTTGGGCAATCAAAATGAGTAAGGCATGATTTTGAAGCTACAGACTAAATCAGTTTTGGTTCCTTCGCGTACCCCTTCCAAGGGTCTCGCGTACCCCTTGGGGTACGCGTACCACCGGTTGAGAACCACTGATCTAGGCTGTCTAGGTACAGTCATGGCTGTAGAAATAGTTTAGGGATACTATAATTTAAAAAATTAGCAGACAAAAGTCACAATAATTATAATTATGGGGGACGCGGGGACAGATGACTTTCAGATATCGTTGCTAGAAGTGAATGGGGGGGGGGGGGGGGGGGCTTGGGAGAATGGAAAAATCTTCTAGTCCCAATTGGTCTCGAGCCGTACTGCTGTAGGTTGCCCATACCTGGGCATTAGTTTTACGTCATACCGGACAAATATTCTTTGAGCCCAAGCTGACTTTGAAACATTTATTCAAACAATGTTTACAACGGATACGTCAGCTATGATTTTCCATCAGCGATATTTCGGCCCTTCTTGGCAAGGGTCCTCGTCAGGCTGTCAATCCTCTGGTTCAACTTCGGGGAAGGAAACAAACCTGTAATCAATTGCCAAGAAGGGCCGAAATATCGCTGATGGAAAATCATAGCTGACGTATCCGTTGTAAACATTGTTTGAATAAATGTCATACCGGACATAGGTCTGCTTCGAAAAGAGCCGAACATGGCAGATGTAGATATCAGCGAGCAACGTTGAGATACAGAAAGATTACATCGGAAGTTTGAAATTACCGAAATAAGAACGGATGGAACGATTAGGACGTAGAGCGACTATTTATGACTTCGGTGGATATGGGAGATAGTACTGTGCGGGGGAGATAGAGTATTAATGATGTATTGGTCGCGTAGCTTCTTTCTCGGCATTGTAGGTGCTTAGAGACACTAGTAGAAGAGGGTGTTTATTTTTTTGTGATCTTGCTTTCCTAAAGTCTGTTTCATAGGACGAAGATGTGCAATACATGGAGGAGAGTGAGGGTAAAAACCCAAAGCGAGTGGCTGCTGGGAAGAAAGCTGCAAGCAAAATGGGTCATGAGAAGCTGTCAGAGATTGGGAAGAAAGGGGCGAGAACTCGGCGCGGAGGAGGAAGCTCAGCATCCGATGACAATGACGAGGTAATTTTAAGCTCAGCATCCGATGACAATGACGAGGTAATTCACTATAGTGTTCACGTCGCTCACCGGCTGGAAGCCAAAGCTGATCTGTCGGTCTAGTAAGAAGAGCGCTGTTTCACTCAAGTTAGACTGAATAGTGCCAAGAACAAATAATCAGATGGAACCTCGGTCTCCCTGTCTCTGTAATATGACCACGCGGAGTCGAATATTTCCCAGCACCCTGCCCGATGCAAACGAGTGGAGGTTAGGAGCTACGCGGAACATCACGTTTCGGTGATATGAAGCCCTGTAGAAGAAATTTTGAAGTCAACGCTGATTGTTTCTCTGAACACGGCCCAGAGCGGGTCAGCTTGCCTCCTGCACTGATTGCTCTGCGACGAGCAATGGCGAAGGCGGAAGTAGACGTATATTAACTCAAGGTTCTATCTGATTATTTATTCCTGATATTGCCTATATATGGCCCAAGTTAGCTATCATCCTGTTTACTCTCCCGTAAAAACCCTTAAGACGTCCCTTATACAGTGGCTAAGACCTACGTACTAGTTGTAGTAGGGAATGTAGATGACGTACTGCCCAGAATGTGCCAAACAATTTCCCAAGACACGACAGGGCCCGAGAAAGATGTAGTGCGCTATACGAGGGGTTGCTAACACCCAGAAGCGATGTACACCAAGTGGCACGTGACGTGGTGCCGTGCCGGTGGTGTGCCACCGTCATGAAACTATTGCGAATGATCCAGTGATCCCGCTTATATTCTGCTTACCCTAGATGCTCCCTTCGTATCCAAACATAACTGATCCCATCCCTTGTTTTCTTTTCTTCTGATACGACAACTTGCATATTAATTTTGTCTCTAAATTGTGTAGCCTGTGCGGCTGTCATCAAACCAGAATCTTAGGGGTGGGGGGGGCACACCTCGGACTTCCAGGCGTATAAGCTGTTCCATGTAACCGGATCTGCTTCCACGAACCTGAAACCTGAGAGTGAGCCTGACCTTCTAGTAGCTTTCTTTCTCAATGATGCAGTATTTATTTTAAATCAAGCAGAATAAACAAGAGCTACGAGCTCATATGGCACTTGTACGAGTAGGCTGTACAAGAAAGTAGATGAGAACGTCACAAAATACACCCGCCATCCAAAAATGCGGTTCGGAAATAGAAATAGGATATTTAGTTTCACTCATTTCTGAGCAGTTCCGGCATCGTCTCGATTGTCTGTAGCAAATGCACATGACTGTTCAAACTTTCATCCCAACAAATCCATTTGTTTGATCCCTAGACGTGCTACACGATTTCCGGTACCCACTCTATCTCGACCTACCGTGGCCGAATCTGGTTTGGGATATAAAAAATCGACCACCTAAAGCATCTTCTTTTATACCATCTATCAAGTTTCACTCGAATCTGAGCATTTTTGGAAAGTTCCGGTACCCCCCCCCCCCCCTCCCACCAACGTTGTCGGAGCCGGTTCGGGCCCAATCTCTTAATTCCCTGTTCCTGTCCATCAAGTTTTACTGAAATTGGAGCTTAGCCTATCTGCAAGTTTCCAGTACCCCCCCCCCCCCCTACCTTGGCGGAATTCGGCCCGGACGCCAAATAACAAATCTAGGCTGCATAAACTCGGCACTGTCGAATTTGCATCTCATTCGGTCCATCCATTTGGTTTTTGTGCATGTCAAAAGTCCCCCCACCCCCAATTCCCCTAATCGTGGTCGCATATGGTTCGAACGCATGTTTTACATGTCGAGGCCATCGATTCGTATCACCCATAAAGTTTCACTCGAATCAGACCACTCGTTTGCAATTTATAGAAGTCAATTTCCATATTTCTCTTCTCGTGCTCCCCAAAAAATACTCGGATCTAGGAACGGAAGTTTCCGGGGGTATGTTGTGTCAGGTTCTTAAAGCACAATGGACACTTCTAATGCTTTACTTTGTATTAAATGCTTCACAAATAAACATTTCCGACTTCCTTTAGAAGGCGCTCCGATAATCGGCCGTTTTCTTGTAATCTCTTGTCTTTACCTCACTGGCATTTCGGCGATCCAAATCTTAGGAGCTGGGGTATCGCGGCAGGAAATTCAAAAACTCCCAGCAATGCTTGATAGAAAAGGATATATTTGAGATGTCATCAAAGTCAAGCCGTATATGCAGTTTACCTGATTGACAGTTTACTTTAAAGTGCCTGTTAAAAGTTTATCTTTGTGGAATAGTGTTGTGAAGCTTGATTAGCTTGCTTTATTAAATGTACCAGAATATGCAATAAGCTTATACAAAATAACATAGCTACAAAAATCATTCAAAAACAAATATCCTATTCAAATCTGAATTATACAAGCAGATTTATGCGTAAAATAAACATATTAAACATATTATAAGAAACATCACTTTTATCTTTGTCCAAGCTAGTAAATTGAGCATGTACTAGCCCAAAAAGTTACGCTTTGAAATATCACAGATTGGAAACTGTTGAAAAAGCTGCTCATCTAGGGGGTAGGCATTGTTCCTAGGTTGTTACAGAGTGGGATTGGGGTAGTTTGATGTGCCCACTGAACTTTAAGTCAAGATAATTCGGGTCGCTAATATGCCTGCAAAGTTTCGTTGTCGTTTTACATCTGGAACTATTCTAACTCACGACTACCGGAATTCCAGGAAACCCCTTCAACTCCCCCCACAGAGCCCCGAAACCATCTGGCTCCTTCAATTTCATCTAGGCCTAATGCTTGTTCCATCCATTAAGTTTCGTCCCAATCCCTCTGCTTTTAGAGTTTCTCGAGTTCCCCCCCCCTCCATCCCCACAGGTATCGGACCCGACCCGGACGTGACACTGCACGTCCGAGGCGATAGCTCACCAGACATGTTTCATTCAAATCCGATCACCCGTTCAAAAGTTATGCACGCCACTAGATTCCGGACTCCCCATCCACCCGCTCCCCCCACGATGGTCGGGTCGGACCCGACCCGGACGTGACACTGAACGTCCGAGGCGATAGCTCACCAGACATGTTTCATTCAAATCCGATCACTCGTTCAAAAGTTATGCACGCCACTAGATTCCGGACTCTCTATCCACCCACTCCCCCCACGATGGTCGGGTCGGAGAAACCGCTGTTCTCAACTCAATATGTTCGGATCCCTGACATACCTGCCAAGTTTCATCGCCCTAGGACATCAGGAAGTATGCCGAACTCGCGGGATCGCTAGAAATCCGGACCCCGACCCCAACTCCCCCACAGTGCCCTGATCCGGTCCGGTTATGTCAATGACGTGTCTAGGACTTGTGCTTGTTTTTCCCACCAAGTTTCATCCCGATCCCTCCACTCTAAGCGTTTCTCAAAATTTCCGGTTCCCTCCTTCAACTCCCCCCAGTGTCATCGGATCCGGCCCGGATTTAAAGTGAGATGTCTGAGACACGAGGTCATCCTAAATATAAAATTTCATCAAGATCCGATCACCCGTTCAAAAGTTATACACGCCACTAGATTCCGGACTCCCCATCCATCCACTCCCCCCAGTATGGTCGGATTGGGGAAACGGCTGTTCTCAAGTGAACTTGTTCGGGTCCCTGACATACCTGCCAAGTTTCATCGCCCTAGCACATCAGGAAGTATGCCGAACTCGCGGGATCGCTAGAAATCCGGACCCCCCCAACTCCCCCAGAGTGCCTGGATCTGGTGCGCTTATATCAATGACGTATCTAGGACTTTTGCTTGTTCTTCCCACCAAGTTTCATCCCGATCCCTCCTCTCTAAGCGTTTCTCAAGATTTCCGGTTCCCTCCTCCAACTCCCCTCAGTGTCATCGGATCCGGTCCGGATTTATAGTGGGACGTCTGAGACACGAGGTCATCCTAAGTATAAAATTTCATCAAGATCCGATGACTCGTTCGCAAGATAAAAATACCTCAAATTTTGGCTTCCCCCTCCCTCCACTCCCCCCCCCCCCAGATGGTCGAATCGGGGAATTGACGATTTCCTATTTAATCTGGTCGGGTCCCAGAGATGCCTGTCAATTTCCATCGTCCCAGCGTATCAGGAAGCACGGAACTCGCGGGATCACTACAAATTCGGACTTCTACCCCCCCAACTCCCCCAAAGTGAGCGGACCTCTTCCGGTTATATCAGCCATGTATCTAGGACTTGTGCTTGTACTTTCCACCAAGTTTCATCCGGATCCCTCCACTCTAAGTGTTTTTCAAGATTTCCGGTTTCCCCCTCCAACTCCCCCCAATGTCACCGGATCCGGTTTAGATTAAAAATGGAGGGTCTGAGACATGAATTCCTTCCATATATCAAGTTTCATTAAGATCCGACAACCCGTTCGTAAGCTAAAAATATCTCATTTTTCCTAATTTTTCCGGATTCCCCCTCCCTCCACTCCCCTCCAGATGGTTGGATCGGGGAAGCGAGTATTTCTAATTTAATCTGGTCCAGTTCCTGATATGCCTGCCAAGTTTCATCGTCCTAGCTTATCTGGAAGTGCCCGAACTAGCAAAACCGGGACCGACAGACCGACGGACCGACAGACCGACTGACGGACAGAAATAACAATCGCTATATGGCACTTGAGTAAGCTCAAGTGCCATAAAAAGCAATAATTGTAATAATACAATCTAAAGATCAACATAAGTGTTCAGCATGTCTTCTTACCCCTAAATCGAACATCTAATCAACTCCAAATAAAACTTTTACTTTTAACAAACTTTCCGGTTTTGGCCGGATTCCGGGCGAACTACTTGTTCGGCGAGAAAATGGTTTCACCATTGCGTTCAGCATGGCTTCCTACCCCTAAATCGAATATTTAATCAACTTCAAATAAAACTTTTACTTTTAACAGACTTTCCGGTTTTAGCCGGATTCTGGGCTAACTACTTGTCCGGCGATAAAACGGTTTTCACCATCGTGTTTAGCATGTCTTCTTACCCTTAAATCGAACATCTTATCAGCTTCAAATAAAACTTTTACTTTTAACAAACTTTCCGGTTTTGGCCGGATTCCGGGCGAACTACTTTTCCGATGACAAAATGGTTTTCACCATCGTGTTCAACATGTCTTCTTACCCCGTAATCGACTATCACATTATCTGTTTAAAATTATCTAATTTGCCCCTTAATCTAAAACTCCTCCCCCACCCCTAAATGTAGGGCTAAATAGCCCATCTACGAACGTGACCTTACTCTTGGCCGAAAGAATCCTCACACCAAGGTTCATCAAAATATCTCATTCCCTTCGAGAGTTACAGTGTGCACAGACGGACGGACGGACAGACGGACAACTCTTGCGATGTCATAGGTATCCCTCCACTTACGTTTTGGGATCCCAGAAAGTTCAGGCTTTGTTTATTTTAGGAGGGATCTGGGGGTGATGAACCACACCAGAAAGATCCGAAGCGAGTAGCAGCTGCCAAAAAAGCCGCCGAGACGAGGAAAAGACGAGCACAGGAGGTTAGTCTTTAAATTGTTTAGGCTGCGTAGCGTCTAATTGGGAGATTTTTGTCGATAACGGGTCGTCTAATTTGTCGGTCGGTTCCCTCACGACCGGACTCTTTTTGTCACAATGTGACGCATGGTATTGGTGAACACTCAACCAGATCTCGTTTTGGCAATGATCTTGGTGTACACGTTGACGACTACCTCGACGAATTTGGACGGCTCCGGCTCAGCCACCTAACCTCTTATCTCATTTTTGCACTCCTGAACAAAATTGTTCAGGAGTGCAAAAAACTTCGTATTTTCGTAACTTTTGTGTTCTAGAATTGTCAAAAAATAACAAATATTCTTTGTTACAATCTTGTGTAAATGAGATACGAGGTTAGGTGGCGGAGCCGTCGATTTTCTATTTGTGTTTCGACATGAAAGAACCTAAGAACCAGCCATTATCGGAGCCATCGAATTTTTCGTTACTGGAAACCTGCAGGCCACTGGTTAGTGCCAGATTAGGCATATCATATGTGGCTGTTTAAGTTTGTAGGAACCGGCTCTGACACTCCTTTTTATGGCACTTGCGGCATCTGGCTCAGGTGCCATGTACCGATCGCAATTCCGTCTTTCGGTCTGTTGTTCGGTCGGTCCGTTTTTTTGTTTGGACGCTGATCATGCGCCGCTGCATGGAAACGAAACCAAATGGAGTCGCTGATCACGCAGTGGCTGCACACTTTCGAGCTAGGGTACTTACATATGTGCTAGGACGATGAAACATGGACGGCATATCAGGGACCGGACCAAAGTGACTTGGAAATAAAAATTTGCGGGGAGTGGAGGGACTGGGAATCCGGAATATTGAGTCGTGCGTAACGTTTCAACGGGAGATCGGGTTATAGTGAAATTTTATACTTGAAAGGAGGACATGTCTCTCCTGATCTTTTTGATGTCCGGACCGGATCCGACAAGTATTGGGGGGGGGGGGGATACTTGACCCGCTTAGGCTGGAGAGATCGGGATCGAAGTTTGTCGAAATAGCAACAGATGCTCTATAGATTAATCATTTACAGGACCGGATTGGTCCTGTAAATGATTACAAATGACTTTCCAACATAAATACATCGCTAATGTTATCGCAAAGTGGAAAACATTTAAGAATCTATACATTTTGAAAAAAAAAAACATTTTTAAGACCCCGAAGCGCCCATTATCATCTGGGTCCCACGTATTTTACTTCCAAATTCAGGTCTAACCGCCTTAAAGGGCGCATCTTAGCCGCAAAATGCAAAAAAAAAATAACTTTGAACGAAGGATATGCTTCCATACCCAAGGGCGGATGATCATTTGTGTACCAGTGCTTTTGCTTACAAAATGGATTCCTAGCCCCCTAAAAATGCGCATTGTAACCACGAAGTGCATGGCATATTTTTTTTTTGCTGAACCATACATTTTCATGAATCCGAAGGCCTATAATCGTATGTTGAGACCGCAAATCTTACAAGATACCCTTACTTACTACATATGCGTGTAATATGACCTTACAGCTCTTGTTAGCTTTAGCGGTGGTCAGGTCAGTTTCTCTGCCTGATTGAAAAGAAGGCAACTTGAGAGTCTTTGTCACTGAAGCCGAATATCCCGGCGGGTCTGGTGTCTCATAGCGGAAGTAAATTACTTCGTGCCCCTAGAGATAGCATGTAAATCTTTTTAGTGTCCTCTAATGGTATATTGATTATTTTGTGCACAATGAGTATAATTCAGTTCAGATCGCCTTATTTTTTCCAAATCGTTAAACAGAATTTGCATAGGAAAACGTCAAGAAAAATGCACTGACATGCAAGTACATAGTATGCTATCACTTTACATAATCATCTACACAGTTTAAATATAATTTTTATTTAATGATTTAGCCAATAGGAAAATATTACTAATACGTAAATGTTATATTCAGTTTGTTCGTGGTAGAGTGTTAATTGGGTCAAATAGTTATGACTACTTATAAAGTATACCATGTGATCACCCAAAATAATAAAAATAAGAAACTATGTGGCGGTTGAGGGCAAGCTTGGTCTTCGGTTCTGTACACGGTATGTAAGATAACGAAGATCTATTTTTGTCTGTTCCAGGCCAAGCAGAAAGAAGAAGGAAGCGCAGAAGAAGAAACCGGTGAACCAGAGTCGAAAAAGAACGAGGTGGAGAAAGACCCGAAGAGAGTAGAAGCAGGGAAGAAGGCAGCAGCGAAACATCCAAACCTCTCAGAGGCGGGGCGCAAAGGAGGGCTGCATAACAGAGAGTATCCAAGGAAAGGGGAGATGGAAGGATTCTTGGAAGGAAAACAATATAGCGAAAGAGATGATCCGGTGAGTTGCATAATTTGTCTGAAGCGTAGCTACGTAGGCGATGTGACAATATAAACAAGGCCAAAGTTGATACAAAACGGATACGTCAGCTAAATTTTTTAGAGCTATTTTTCGGACCTTCTTGGCAAGGGTTGTGTTCAGGCTCAAAGCCGCTAAAGTGGGAAACGAACTTGTGGGAACACCACGTTCGTTTTGACGTATCCGTTTTGCACTATCAAACATGATTCGCAGTCAGCTTGGGCTGAAGGAACATTTATCAGGACCAAAGGTATCGGTGGGATCCCATAAATGTAATTTTTGATCCAGACAGTTGTGTCTTGTTGATATCCGGTCTTCGCTCAGACTCCCCGAACCTTTTTACTATTAAATTTAGACACAGATGGCCATATTTGACGGTGCGAAACGGTAAAGTTGACAGATGGCATCGAACTTAAATTTTTCAAACAAAAACTTTATTTAAAACAATGGTCGGGCTTTGCCCGGATTTGGGGAGAACCATTTGTCCTGCGAGACTACCTCTATTCAACTTCACATAATTGGTTTCAGCCGGATTTCAGGGCAAACCGTGCAGATAATGGTTGTCATCTATGGATCTAGACTATCTTCTTACCCTTATCTAATGAACTTGAAATACATCTTTACTTTTAGAATTTTTTTCCTGTTTTGGCCGGATTCCGGCCGAACGACTTGTCCGACTACAAAATGGTTTGCATATACCTGTTCAGCATGTCTTCTTGCCCTTAAATGTATGTCCGGGGTTCTCACAGTTTTTTTTGGTTTTGTACATCCGGGAATGCCCAATGATCTCAGTCAGTAGTCTCCTAGGTGCCTCTATTACTGCCGTGGTCTCTGCCCAATCACTTCCTCAAGCCGCATTTCCTGTATCACCCGCCCCCTCATAGAAACTACGCTGATGTTTGCTTTTTGGGATCCCAAAAACGCAAGTGGAGGGATACCTCTGACGGCTAGGACTTCGTAAAGTAAGTTATCGATCCGTCCGTCTATCTGTCAGAATGATAAATCTCGGAAGAGTTTGATATTTTGATGAAGCTTGTTGTGGGGATTATGTGGGTCAAGGAACAGGTCGAGTTTGAAGATGGGATCTGTAGTCTGTAGCCCTACATTTACGGGTGGGGTTGAAATTAAGGGGTGAACAAATTTTCTGGTTTTGTCGGAAGACGTGGCTCTTGTTACTTCTCAGTCTATGGCCAATCGCTTCACACAGCCGAGTTTCCAATAATCACCCCCCCCCCTCCCCAGACGGAACTGCGTAGAATTTTGCTTTTTGGGATCCTAAAACGCAGTGGAGGGCGGCGACTTCGTAAAAGTTGTCCGTCATCTGTCTGTCTGTCTACCAGAACGATAACTCTCGAAGAGAACGAGATATTACATGATACTTGGTGTGATGATTGTTTGTGTCAAGGGACAAGTCGAGTTTGAAGATGGGCTCTATAGCCGTACATTTAGGGATGGGAAAGGGGGTACAGGTTAGTGTTGTGAACAACATTTTTAACAGCTAATGAGTCGTTTTCGGAGCAAGAGGACATGCTGAAGACGTTTAGGACGATTATTTTCTCGCCGGACAAGTAGTTCGGCCGGAATCCGGCCAGAACATGAAAATTTGTTAAGAGTTGGAAGTAATATCTGAAGTTGATTAGAGATTCAGTGAAGGGGTAAGGAGGTATGCCAAATTCGTCCGGCCAGAACATGAAAATTTGTTAAAAGTTGGAAGTAATATCTGAAGTTGATTAGAGATTCAGTGAAGGGGTAAGGAGGTATGCCAAATTCGTGTTTGAGCTTAAGTTCGCCCGGAATCCGGAAATTTGGCAGAATTAAGGTGGGAAAGTTATCCAGATCTGAACTTGGTTTTCACAGATGATTTAGCCAACGGCCTCAATCTGTTTCTAAATTTTAATAGTACTGATTCTGGATTAAATATTGGGATCCCATAGAAACCTTTGGTATTCTTCCCGTTGACTCTTTCGAGGCATACCAGGCTCCCTCTTGTTCCTCCCGAGGAGCTGGTTGGCCAGAAATTCCGGTTACGGAAGCTCCTCAGCTTTTCATAAAAAACGCGGTCTTTGAGAAATCTAGCTGAATTTCAAAGAATGTTAGGATGGCAGTGGGTTCGTAATATTTGAGAAATCCAGCTAAATTTCAAAGAATGTCGAAATAAACAAGACCAAGTGTATCGACGGGATCCCAAAAATCTAATATTTGATTCAGGCAGTCGGGTCTTGTCTTCGACAGATCCTGTGCTCGCCAGGCTACTCATCAGAGAAAACCAAGTTCCGATATACCTCTAAGCCATATCTATTTTGACGATACTGGCCAAGACTTCGTGCTTTACTTCTGTCAAGTTTCCGGTTTCGCCCGAATTCCGAACGAACTACTAGTCCAGCAAAAAAAAGAAAATTTAGAAACAAATCCACCGTATCTCGTGATCCCTATAAAGAACATTTAATTAACTTTGAATAAAAATTAAATCTGGTTACAACCGGATTCCGGACTAGTTATAAGTCCGGGTAAAAAACGATCGTCATATACAGACTCAGCCTCTCTTCTTACACCTTAATCTGTCATCGAACCGAACTTCTGCTTTTGACAATTTTTCCGGTTTTGGCCGGATTGGTTTTCACCATCGTGTTTAGTATGTTTTTTTTACCCTAAATCGAACATTTAATCAACTTAATGAAACTTTTACTTTTAACCAACTTTCCGTTTTTGCCGGATTTCGGACGAACTACTTGTTCGGCGAAAAAATAGTTTTCACCGTCGTGTTCAGCATGTCTTCTTACCCCTAAATCGACCATTTAATCAACTTCAAATAAAACTTCTACTTTTAACCAACTTTCCGTTTTTTGCCGGATTCTGGACGAATTACTTGTCCGGCGAGAAAATAGTTCTCACTAGCGTGCTCTGCATGTCTTCGTACCCCATAATCGACTATCACATTAGCTGTTCAAAAATATTTTGTGTGTCACTTAATTTGAACCCCCACGCCTAAATGTAGAGCTACAGGGCCCATCTACGAACTCGACTTTACTCTTGACCCAAAGAATCGTCACATCAAGTTTCGTCAAAATATCTCATTCCCTTCGAGAGTTATCGTGCTCACAGACGGACGGACGGACAGACAGACAACTATTGCGATGTCATAGGCACCCCTCCACTTACCTTTTGGGATCCCAAAAAACGTGTCTACTGTTATTTATTCTTTAAAGATCCGTTATTAATCGTAATACTTGTTCTCCGAATTTTGTATTCAGCGTATCTAGCGACTCGAAACTGATTATTCCCATTAGAGAAGCCGGTTATGTCAGTTTTGCCTTGCAATGACGGAAGACCCATAAAGGCCTAGAAACATCCGGAGTTAGTTTTTACTTCTAAGCGTAGTCGAAACAAAAACTGTAGATAGTGCGAGGTATCTTTTATATCCTTTTTGTTTGTGCAGGAGTTCAAGCCAGAAGAAGTGGAAGAAGAAGAGCTCGAGCCACAAAAAGATCCGAAACAAGAAGAGAAGGAAGCCCTTCAGGAAATCCTTCAGCAGGGAAAGCAAATGGGAGTAAAACCGGATGAACCCATGGAGCATGAGACTCGGACTGGGCTTCACTATCCAACAGACAAGGATAGGGTCACGGAGCATAAGGAAGAATACATTATTCCAGGAGAAGACGAAGGGTTCCCCGAGGTACGTTCATCTCCGATTGAATCGGTCGAGAGCTGGCTGCTCAGGCATTTTTGTTTTCCGTTCATTATGAGTCGTTTTGGATTTACACAGTTCTTACAGTTGAAACGAAAAGGGCCGAAATAAGACAATAATTACCAATTACTTGTTCACTTAAAGAGGCTTGTCCCGATGAAAATAAGTTATTGCGTTGCTCCTCTATTCACGAATGATAAATTTTCACATAGTGGGATTTCCCTGTCGGATTTGTGGCACCTCTATCCTCTTTTGCCTGTTTTGTATGCTTGACTAAACAAATTATGAGAAATTGGTGTTTATGTAGTTAACAACCTGCCACTGAAAAGCCGCGTTTGTATTGAGATTCAAATTTTTCGCGTCATAGTAGAATCCTTGTTTGTATTCAATAAAATGACACAAAAATAAGTTCGTGTTTGAGTCTACTTTAAAATCCAAGCGTATTTTGAAATCCGAGCGTGTTCGACGGACGTAGGGCTTGCAATACCTCGAGGAATACGGACTGACTTATATAGGAACATGTGGCCTGGTAGGCTTTTTGTTCAGGTTCTTTTTAATAACAAACTAAATAACAAAATGTCCAGAGCCTGGATGAGAAGACAAATTCGCAATGCACGGGACGGAAAGATTCTTTACATAAATAAAACTTCTTTAAATAAATACAAGATTTATGCTTCATAACATGCCATTCATACAGATGGAAATACGCGTATTGCCCCGTCAGCACCTGGTCCCCAACACCACCCGTTGACACGTCCAGCGAAACAAACAATAAAAAAAAAAAAATTAACAGATAACAAGAACCGAGGAAAAGTGATTGCAGTCCAAGGAAGGATCCTGGAATGAGTATTCACATCCCCCTGGTTCAATATCTTCAAAATCAGATAAAATGGAACAAACTTAACCTCTCAAAGGCAATCCGCATTAAAGCACAATGGACACTTCTAATGCTTTACTTTGTATTAAATGCTTCACAAATAAACATTTCCGACTTCCTTTAGAAGGCGCTACGAAAATCGGCCGTTTTCTTGTTATCCCTTGTCTTTACCTCTCTGGCATTTCGAAGATCCAAATCTTAGGAGCTGGGATATCGTGGCAGGAAATTCAAAAACTCCCAGCAATGCTTGATAGAAAAGGATATGTTTGAGATGTCACCAAAGTCAAGCCGCAGATGCAGTTTACCCGATTTTTCTAGTGTTTCATCAGAAGTTGCATGGCTTAAAGTGTCTATTGAAAGTTTTTCTTTGTGGAATAGTGTTGTGAAGCTTGATTAGCTTGCTTTATAATATGTACCAGAATATGCAATAAGCTTATAAAAAATAACATAGCTACAAAAATCCTTCAGAAACAAATAACCTATTCAAATCTGAATTACAAACTGATTCATGCATAAAATAAAGATCTACTAAGTATTATAAGAAACATCACTTTTATCTTTGTCCAAGCTAGTAAATTGAGCATGTACTGGCCCAAAAAATGACGCTTTGAAATATCACAGAGAGGAAACTGTTGAAAAAGCTGCTGATCTAGGGGGTAAGCATTGCTCCTAGGTTGTTACAGAGTGGGATTGGGGTAGTTTGATGTGCCCATTGAACTTTAACTAACGACAACTCACTTATCACGAAACAAATTCTCAATATGACAACATAAATTTAAGTTTACGTTTGGTTGTTTGAATTGACTGTGAAATGTCCAGATTAGAAGTATAAATATTCCAATTCCGAATTACTGAGTTTCGAGGCGAAAATTTTGATCTTTCAGTTATAACTCTTGGTTGATACTGTTCATTAAAATTTCTATTTAGATGTCCATGTTCAATAGTTTTAAGCGGGAAATATTTTTTTAGCGAAAATAAAGGCTTAAAACAGCCAAAACCGTGGGTTATGGTGGGCTTACAGACTGCGTAAAATCCAAGCGTATTTTGAAATCCGAGCGTATTTTACGCACGTTTGGGCTTGAAAAGATTCTAGCAATACTGACGTATTTAGATACAAAATGGACCGATGTCTCAAATACTTCCGTCTTGCTAGAAATGTTTTCAAGCTCAGAATGTGCGTAAAATACGCTCGGATTTCAAAATACCTTCGGATTTTACGCAGTGTGTAAATGGGTCATTATTTGTTGAAAGCACAGCATAGTTTTAAAGTATTCGAATATTTTAAAATACTGTAAGTTGAAAAGTAAATAGGGCCTTTAAGAAGAAAGTATCACCGGCTATGCTGGCATTTTGGGCGGGGCATAAATCTACACTGCCGTGACCGTCCCGTTTTCTTAGGTAAATTCTTCTTAAGAAGATAATTATAATCAAATAATTAAAAAAAATTCTGAGTGGAGTGAGCCCCTTTTACGGTTCTTAATGCTAGAATAAAGCGGAACGCCACGCGTTTACATTATCACATGATTTCTGGGCCCGAAATGCCACCATAAGTAGATGCAACAGACTAGATCAAACCCTTAGGTCTGATCGAAAAAGACTAGGCTTCCAGATCAAGGTGTCTACGAAAGGACTAACAAATTGACAAACACGATGGTCGATGCAGTTACGGCTAAGGTTGTGATGTAGGTGTCATCTAAAGGTAGGGCATGGTTTTGGGAAGTGGAAAGTACTGAGTGGCCCGGCATGTCGCTGATATTTTATTAATTTTTTTCTAGATGGAAGGAGAAGAGAAAGACCCCGTCCGCGTCCAAGCCGGGAAAAAAGCGGTCTCGGGGACGTCTCATGAAGAGCTTTCCGAGAGAGGAAAGAAGGGAGCCGAAGCCCGTTGGGCTAAGCCTGAGACTGGTGGACTTGCGCGCAACCAGTAATGGTCTGTGTATATTTTACGCTAATAGCAGGATTTTTGTACATAATATGGCGACTTATAGAAGTTGATTTTTACTTTTTAATAAACATTTATTTGTAAGACTAGCTGTTTTGCGTACGTTAAGAGATTATTAAACCGACTTGTAATTGTAGTTATTTACTGCTCAGCTTTCTTGTAGTCTTAGTGACGGGTTATTTTTTTCCGGCCCAGTTTGAATTCATTTGTTTCAGGGATTTGAGGTACTCAGAATCAGAAGAGAAGGCCAATCCATTGTAGAGAGGAGGAATTCCTGAGGTATCAGATCCGACCTTCAGGAGCTCGTCAATAATCGCGTTTTCTTATGTGAATTCTCGTTTCGCGCTTCTCGATTCTCATACAAATCGTTGTTTTTGATGTTCTCGCTTCTCCGTCTTCGTTTTTTGACAAAAACATTATTGTAGCATTCCTTTAAATGCCTGTTTACATAGACTCGAGCTCCGCCCTCTGTTGGTCAGTCGGGCTTAAACGGAGAACGAGTAGCGAATACAGAAGCAATTTTATTCTGGAGAATCGCGAAGCTTTTCCCTTTCTCAACTCTGACGAAAAACAAGATAAGGAGAATTGAGAACGAGAACTGAGTTTCAAAACGCAACTACTACGATTTAATGTGTCGTCCAGTGTAATTCGAACCGACTTTGTTAACCCAGGAAAAATTAACACCCGACTAATGCCAATTGGTTCTCTTTCAGTTTAACTTGAACCGAGTTCGTTAACCCTAGTTCGTTTCGAAGAGATCGTGTAGTTCCCCGATCTTGCCCTCCGCCCGATATCCCTTTTTATGGCACTTGACCTTCGGCCAAGTGCCATACAGCGATCGCAATTTCTGTTCGTCCGTCGGTCTGTCCCAGTTTTGCTAGTTCGGGCACTTCCAGATAAGCTAGGACGATGAAACTTGGCAGGAGTATCAGGGACCGACGAGATTAAATAAGAAGCTTCCTCTATCCGACCATCTGGAGGGGAGTGGAGGGAGGGAGATTCCGGAAAAACTAGGAAAAATTAGATATTTTTAGCTTACGAACGGGTGATCGGGTCTTACTGAAACTTGATATACGGAAAGAGCTCGTGTCTGAGGCGTTCCATCTTAAATCCAGACCGAATCCGGTGACATTGGGGGGGGGGGGGGGGCAAACCTGGAATCTTGGAAAACGCTTAGAGTGGAGAGATCCGGATGAAATTTGGTGGAAAAAATAAGCACAAGTCCTAGATCGATGACTGGCATAACCGGAACGGATCCGCTCACTTTGGGGAGTTTGTGGGGGAGGGGATCCGCATTTCTAGCGATCCCGGGAGTTAGGTGCTTCCTGATATGCTAGGATGATGAATATTGGCAGGCATGTCAGGTACCCGACCAGATTATATAGAAAATAGTCACTTCCCCGATCCGACCATCTGGGGGGGGGGGGGGGGGGGAGTGGATGGAGGGGGCAAAGATTGAAGTACTTTTGACTTTCGAGCGGCTGATCGGATTTGATATTTAGGATGACCTCGTGTCTCAGACGTCTCGCTTTAAATCCGGACCGGATCCGATTACGCTGGGGGGAACTGGAGGAGGGAACCAGAAATTTTGAGAAACGCTTAGAGTGGAGGGATCGGGATGAAACTTGGTGGGAAGAACAAGCACAGGTTCTGGACACGTTATTGACAATTGCCGAACAATTTGAGGCTCGCATAGGGTTCAAACGAGTGCATCAGTTTAAATGAAACATGAACTTAAACTTGAAACTTTAAATGAAACCCTAGACGACATTTTTGAGTCCGATCGACCGCGGTAAGGAGTGATTGAGGGAGTACCAGAAATCGTGTGGCAAGTGTAGGGATCAAACGAGTGGATTTATTGGGCTGAAACTTGGAAGTTTGAACAGTCATTTGCATTTGCTACAGATAATCCGAGACGATACCGGAACTGCCCAGAACTGAGTGAAACTAAATATCCTATTTCTATTTCCGAAACGCAGTTTGGGTGGTGGGTGTATTTTGTGACGTTCTCATCTACTTTCTTGTACAGTCTACTAGTAACAAGTGCCATATGAGCTCGTAGCTCTTGTTATCGATAGCAGTTTCCTGTCCGTCGGCCGGTCGGTCCGGGTTTTGCTGGTTCGGTTACTTCCACATAATAGCTTGTTCACACGGAACTGAAATAAGCGCGTAAACAGCGGTAGATCTTTTCAGACGACGGGTCAGCTTTTTTGGGTTGACGGGAGAACATATGTAAAATTGAAACAAACATCTTGTGTGCTTTTCAGAGTCAATGCAGTTGATTTGTAGTCTTGAGAGTAGATAAAAGCCACAAATCGAATATTGACAGATTTCCTTCGACTCGGTAAATTTCAAGTTAAAAAGCAAATAAAATTAATTTAAATATTTGTGTTTTCAAAACTGAACATAAAATATAACTAATAATAAAGTTGCGTTTTTTTTTATGTAGTTTCGGCGTAGTTTCGCTTAAAAGCCTGTTTATTTGTCCATTCCATTTGCTGTAGTTTCGAACCTGAAACTACGGGGCTCAAACTACAAACTACCTCGCCGACGTAGTTTGACGAAACAAAAGTGTTTGTTTGACGAAACAAAAGTGAATCCAATAAAACGCAACTTAAATATGAATAATACGAGAACAGAATGCAATCATTTAGTGTTATTCAGTCACTTTTCAGTGAAAGTTGAATTGAAAAATTATCGAAATTATTATTTTATCAAAGAAAAACATTGAAAAAAATATCAGACATAAACCGAACATACGCTATTGAAATTAGAAAATTATTCTGCCTGTTTTCCGAAATCATTTAGTAATTCTTGTATGCTCAATGCAAAAATCGTGTTCTGACCACGTTGCTCGGACAGAATTTGAACTGGACCTAAAACTCGCCAAGATTGACTAATTCCCGTAATTACAGTCTGTTTACTGTCCCCAGAGTCATCAAAGGTCACATCCCAAAGGATTTGCTTTTTCCCGATCGGTGACCGTGATGAAAATACGCGCCTATTTGGAAGATCAGCGGCTGATTTTTTTATTTTTTTTCAACCGCTATTTACGCGCGTAAATCAGGGCTTGATCGAGAATCGGCCGCTGTTTTAGCCCCGTGTGAACAAGCTATAAGCTAGGACGATGAAACTTGACAAGCTTGTCACGGACTCGAAATACGAGGATAGAGAGGACAATAGCGAGGAGAACTGAGATACAAAACGCAACTACTGCGATTTAGTGTCTGTCGTCCAGTGTGGTTTGAACCGAGCTTGCTAACCCAGGAAAACTGAATACCCAACTAATGCCAATACTCTTGATGACTGACACGATCTTTGGACTATCTCTCCTTGCCGATGCAAAATCTCCGGGCTCTTCGGGTATCTAGGGGAAGAAATGCAGAAGTGGTGCCACGGCTGCTCCCAAAGATCGCGGTGATTGATTGACACAGGGTTTGAGTCGTCGAGTCTGAGTCATATGGACACGCTTACTCCTTCTTCCTGAGGATCTCTGGCGTGTTAGTCATATAGAGTCTTGGTTCTCTTTCAAGTTGAACCGAGTTCGTTAACCCTAGTTCGTTACGAAGAGATCGTGTAGTCCCTCGGTCTTGCCTTTCGCCCGTGCTTTATGATATCCCTTTTTATGGCACTTGCCCTTCGGCTGTCATGTAGCTATCGCAATTTCTGTCTGTCCGCTGGCTGGTGGGTCCGGGTTTTGATGGTTCGGGCACTTCCACAAAAGTAGGACGATGACACTTGGCAAGCTTGTCACGGACCTGACCACATTAAGTTGTAAATAGTACTTCCCGATCAGAACATCTGGGGGGGGGGAGGGGGCAAAGGAGGGCGGGGAATCCGGAATTCAGGCATTTTTTAACAGAAGACCCCGTGTGTCAGACGACCCACTTCAAATTCAGACCGGATCCGGTGACTTTGGGGCAACCGGAAATCTTTAGAAACTATTAAGAGTGGAGGGATCGGGATGAAAATTGGGTGGAAGAACACGCACAAGTCTTAGATACGTCATTGACATAACCGGCCCGATTCGTATTTGATGGTGCAAAACGGCTCAAAACCTTGAGCCTGAAGAGGACCCTTGGCAAGAAGGGCCGAAATATAGCTGCAATAAAATTCAGCTGACGTTTCGGTTTTGCACTATCAAATATGATTCGCAGTCAGCTTGGGCTGAAGGAATGTTTTTTTTTTTCGGCTTGATTCGGGCACTGTGGGGGAGAGTTGGGGAGGGGTAAGTTCGGGTTGGATTCGATATTGGTGGGGGGGAGCACCAGAAAATTCGTAAAAGGAGGGATCGGAATGGAACTTGGTGAGGAGAACAAGCATTAGGCCTAGTTACCCAATAAGCTAGATCGTATCGGGGCTCTGTGGGGGGAGTTGGAGGGGGTTTCCCGGAATTCCGGTGGTCGCGTGCTAGAATAGTTCCAGACGTGCCAAGGACGATGACACCTTGCAAACATATTAGTGACCCGACCAAGTTGACTTGAGAACCCGATACGATGCCACTAGGAAAACTTCCGTTCCTGGATCCGACCATTGTTGGGAGAGAGGGAACGGGCTTTTAGAAAATTTACTTCCATAATATGCGAACGGCTGAATAAGTATTGATGACCTAGTCGTGCAAAACATGCGTTCTACACATGCAGTCACGGTTGGGGGAGTCAGAGGGGGGTCAGGAAACGGATAAACCGAGCAAGTTGGATAGTACAGAGTTTGTGTGGCCTCGATTGTTATTTGGCGTCCAGACTGGATCCGGCCACGGTGTGTGTGTGGGGGTCGAGAACATGGAGTTTGCAGATAGGTTTTCTCCGAACTTGATGGACGTCAAGAGGAGATGCCAGAGATGCGACTTCTATGTTTTCAAGTCGGCCACAATAGGAGGGGAGGAGTTGGAGGGGGAGTCCCGGAAATGTTGTGGCTTGCTTAGGGTTCAAACGAGTGCAGTGATATATGAAACTTGACGTAGAGAGAGCATATGCCCTAGATCACATATTTTTGGGTCCGAACCAGACCTGACCACGGTGAGGAGGGGGTACCGGAATTTTCCAAAAAATGGGTCAGATTCGAGTGAAACTTTGATAGGTGAAAGGACAAGATGGTTTAGATTATCCATGCATGATTCCAAACCCGATTCGGCCGCAGAAGGGGGAGTTGGAGGGAGGAACGAGAAATCGTGTGGGACGTCTAGGGATTAAACGAATGGATAAATTGGGCGGAGACTTGGAAGCTAGAGCGGTCGTTTACCCCGCATGAGGATCCCAGGCGATGCCGGAAATGGCAAGACTTGAGTGAAACTACATATCCTATTACTAAGTGCGAACCGCATTTTTTGGATGTCGGGCGTATTTTGTGACGTTCTCATCTACTTTTTTTACCGCCTACTCGTAACAAGTGCCATATGAGCTAGCAGCTCTTGTTGTTTCTTAAAACCTTATCGCCCGATCACCAATACAGTATTAAAGGGAGTCCTTATGATGAAAGTATTTTCGGTCGTTCGCCAAACGATGGGAAAGCTCCACAGCTGCCGAGCGACGTTTGGGGGGAAAGAGCTGTAGCGTATGTAGCGTATCGCGCTGAGATCTTAGTCAGGAACTGAAAGGATATACTTCACGTCTATTTGGAATCATGTCGGTACGTATATCTAGATTCGACTTTTGTTTCAACTTAGCTTTGAGAAGGTATTTTGCTGTGATTTGTAGATCTGAGTGAGTTCACCTTTTGAGCTTGTCTTGTTAATAGCGGACGTGCTATTTGGCAATAGGGAACTTAATTACCCGATCCGAAATTAGCGAGAAGAGAGCTAGCTATTTTCAACGTTCGTGTTTGGGATTTTTAAGCTCACATGCTAGGATTCCAAAAATGCGCTCGGATTTGAACACTTCTATTTAGAAAAGCTGCGTTTTCAGGCTCGCGATTCTCAATCCGTGTTCCTCACAAGTCGTTTTTACGGAGTGTATCCTAACACGGGTCCCGTGTTCTTCGGCTTCAAGCGTTTTTAGCTCCCGTGTTCTTTCGAGTTCAACACCGAATCCAAACGCAAACGGATTCCGTAGAGAATAAACGTCTGAGCCGAGTGCTCTTATGCAAAACACGGGCGCTGAAAAGATGACAGCGCAACGTATTAGGATTCGAGTCAATACGCTAATTGCTGAAATCGCAACTGAAGTTAGAGCTTCCTTTTCCTGTTCACGAACCTATGGAAATGTCGTAATATATCTGTATGATTGGTCCTGAGAACCAGGCTAGAAGAAAAGACTAAAACTGATCCGCTTTGAGCGCTGAATAACTTTTTTGAAGAAGCTATAGATAGATAGATAAATCTTTTTATTCGCCAAAAACTGGTCGTGGCTCACGCCAAATTTGTTCGGTATAGTCATGATATAAATTAGCACACAAGTGATAGGCCTACGCATATACGGCTGCGACGGTCAGGAGTGTTGCATGAAGCTGCCCTTACTATGGCACCGCCCACCACCCAATTGGCCATGGTACATGATCCTGCCACCCCAGAAAAATCATGCAAATTCCAAGAAAACAGCAAATTTTGTTATTTGCAAAAGGTCAAGGAACCTCTCTGACTAAACAGCTGGCCTCAAACTTCACCATGTAGCAAAATACTATTTTTTAGCAAATTGGGCGACTTCATGATCACTTGGGTGCCTATATTCTTTCGTGTTCTCTAGCTTAGCCTTGAACAATTACAAGTAAACTATGGTACCAGCAGAAAGTGAAGATTCTAAGCTTCCTTTCAGGATACTCCACTGAATTTTATCTCAACCTTTACTCTTTTTCCCTAAGTCATTTCCCAAAAATAGGAGTTTAGGGTGGCGGCTTCACGCAGCACTCCTGTAACATGATAAACTAGCAGCTCAGCTTATGCTTCGTTTTAAAAGTATCTTACTCTACGATAGCAGAAATCGGAACATACGCGTGGTATCCTTTCAGTATGTCTTGTAGGACGAGTTCAAGCCAGAACAAGTGGAAGAAGAAGAAGATGAGCCTCAGACCGATCCGAAGCAGGAAGAGAGGGAAGCGCTCCAAGAAATACTTCAGCAGGGAAAGCAGATGGGCATAGATCCGAATGAACCCGTGGAGCACGAGACTCGAACTGGACTTCAATACCCGACAGACAAAGACAGAGTAACAGCCCACAAGGAACAGTATATTATTCCGGGAGAAGAGGAAGGATTTCCAGAGGTGGGTTTAATCTCTTATTGAATCGGTAGCAGGTTCAGAGTTAGTGAACCAAGCATTTGTTTTCTCTTTTTCTTTTTGAATCTAAAGAGGTCTCAAGTTGAAAGCCAAGGCTTTGTGTACGATAGAGTTCCACTGTATATGCTAATTTTTTATTATTTTGTGTATCTAATTTTTGGACTAGGCAGCTTAACTAATCGAGCCTACCAGTTTCCAGCAGCTTAACTAATTGAGCCTACCCGATTCCAGCATTTTTTTATTTCCGTCTTTAAAGGAACCTAAAACTTGACTTGAGGAGCTAGCTATCAAGAATGTACCCTGAGTCGATATTGAGAGTAAGAGAAATTCTCGTTACGACCATTGCAGTTTCCGAGAATTCGACTTTTGAGTTAGTAGAAAAAAAGCAAAAGGTTTGTGTGCCAGGAGTAGGAATCGAAAGCACGACCTCTTGACTACTATCCCGATACTACGGCCGAAACACGGCCAAAGGCGAACTTTTACAGTGTATAAGTCGGTTGGTCTCGGACCAGCCAGAGGTTCCGGCACTGTCATCATTCCCTTCGGAAAAGACGAGATTTTTTCCGGGGGGGGGGGGGGCGGGGGGTAACCGTCCGTCCACAGTGTAAAAAGAAAGTCACGCAATGATAGGAAATCCCGCTCAAATGGTCAATAAATGTCGATCAGTATCGTTGATTTGAAGGTCTGACAGCAGTCCGCATGCCGATCTGCATGCTTGCTTCGGCGGAAGGGGCGATTTGTAAAACGGCGCTGAATAAGCCAGATCGGCAAGATTTCTGTGCGTTCACACAGAGGAATCGGGAGCGAAACTTTATTTTCCTTCCTAGGCTATGAGGACCAAATGTCTCTGTTTGTTTCTTACTATTCTGTACAATTGGCTGACATTTGACAGCTAACATCATTTCCCAACAATTATATCTATTTTCGTAGATTTTTTGTGACACGATTTTGTAGCTGTAGTTTAAATAATCCAACTACAGCGATTCTCCGAAAAATCGCAGCGAATTTGTAGCTTTGTGGCACGAAATTTGTGGGCGACGAAAAATCGGACTGTTGCGAATATTCGCGTTCGTGTGAACGCATAGATTGTGTTCTTTTACGATGTGTTTTGACGCCGACTTTATTTTCTTTTTTAGGTTGGAGGAGAAGATAAAGACCCTGTTCGTGTCCAAGCAGGAAAGAAAGCGGTATCAGGGGTTTCCCATGAAGAGCTTTCTGAGCGAGGCAAGAAGGGAGCTGAAGCCCGCTGGGGCAAGCCTGAGAGTGGTGGCTTTGCTCGCAGTCAGTAATGTTCCTGGCTCCACAACGGATTAACCTGAATATGTGATTCTTGTACCTTTGGCGTTTTTTAGAAGTCGATTTTTACTTGTAATAAACAATTATCTCTAGGAATAGCTATCCCGCTGATGTTGTGTAGCCGAAGTTATTAAGGATAACCCAGTTACTTGTTGGACTAGTCGGGCCTAACTTGTTTGTCTAATTACGAATGTGGTGTGTACTGGTAAACCTCTGGGGAATTAGGGGTACGCACGTTTGGACACCATGTCCACTCCTGCCAGCATGCCCCAGCGATTGATTGAGCATGGCCATCGAAAAGGAGCTCAGTATAGCAGACACTGCGAGTCGTTACGTCCTGATTTTGGTGATGGCCATGACATTAATTTCGTTATTATCTTTTTCCCGGCTTTGTGGTTGATTGAGACGCCTTATTCTACCCTACGAACCGGCGATACGTCTGGTGAGGGAGTCCAAAGTATGTGACCCAGAATATAGTTGCGTTTTTGATCCGAATTCTTCTCGCGATTCTTCTCCGAATTCTCCTATTTCGCGTTTTTGGAGTATGCGCCCTTCATAAAATTCCTCTCGAATTAGTTCTTTTTGGCCGCTAGGGGCGCCATCGTAAAGAAAACAATGACACGTTACTTCTTTTTATATGTTTATCCAGGTTTGTTTTGCTATTTTCAATTCTTCTTAGGCCTAACTATGTTTAAAACTGTTTAAAATGCCTCTTCTCCTCTTTTTGCTTTACCCGACTTTGTTCTGTCAAGCTTCCTACTTCAGTGCTGTGTGCTGGCTATCTTTTTCACGGTGCTAATGCGCGACTCGAAATGAAACGAAAGTCTAATCGCTCATTCACCCGTCAGATCTCACGTGTGATTGTTATTTTTCCTCTAGGCCATTCGTCATCGGATTTTATGAAGGACGTATTCAGATGAAGTGATTTCTTCTTTTCTCGCGTTTTTGTCAGAGTCAAAAAGGGGGAAAGCCTCGCGATTATGCAGAATCGACAAGTTGCCCCGATGGTGGATTCTCGATTCTCCTCCCTCCGTTCTCCTACCTGATCGGTCAACAGTTGCGGACGGAACGGATAATTCGGATAAAAATGGACGTAAGACCCACAGAACATAAGTTGCGTTTATGATCCGAATCTTCCGTTCTGAATTGTCGATTCTCGTACAAATTACCGTTTTTGCTCCTCTGGCTTCGCCATTCTTGCTTTTGACAAAAATACTATTTGGCAGCTCGTCCGCAGCCCGGTATACGTGTTTGTGCATATTGAACATCCGCACTTAGTTGACCAATCAGGGAGGAGAACGGAGATAGCAGAATCTAGGATCCACTATAGGAGCAACTTCTCGATTCTGCAGAATCGCGAGGCTTTCCCTTTTCTCGATTCTGACAAAAACGCAAGAAAGGGAGAATTCGCTTCATCTGAATAGTCAAAAAACACGAAATAGGAGACTCGCGAGGAGAATTCAGGTCAAAAACGCAACTATTGATATGCGGTAATCGTTCGTCGTGTCAGTTTCCGGTTTTCGGGTCTTCTAATGTGTGGGACTGAACGGGGGCGGATGTGACTGCACATTTTCCGGCCCAGTCGGGAAGCGTTGTGGAGTGGAGCGCATTTGAAACAAATGCACAGATGGAAGGCTGGAAAGACTGGTTGTGCTCGAGCACGTGTGTTTGTGGGAACAAACTATGTCGTTCTGGAATGTATTTTACCGTTTGGGTTAGTAACGAAGGATCGCCTGGGGGGGGGGGAGACTTCGTTGTTTGGTTTACTGATGTTTTATGTTGTATGGTTGAACATGCTGATTTCTCTAGGAAGACGAGCCATCTGAAAGTGAAGTAGAGAGTGAAGAGGAAAAGCCGAAAAAGAGGACCCCTGCCAAACCCAAACCTGCACCAAAAAAGCGAAAGCCCGCCAGTGATTCTGAGGAAGAATCTGCAGCTAGCGAGTCTGTAAGTACTTTTTACTTTTTATGGAAACTAGTCCTTAGTCCCCGGCCCCACCACAGCAAAATAACACTAGGGAGTAGCGCCAGTACCTATGCTTAACATGCTTTGCAAACGGACCATATTCGTAGTGACGCCCGCTACACTTGTGGCATTTAAAGCGAGACAAACTTGCGGGTTTAAAAATTTCTAGTACTGATAAGGCGGGTTGCTCGCAAAAAACAGATTTTGCTGTTTAAACCGGTAAAAAAAAAAAAACAGGAACAGGGCAAAACAGGATACACCAAAACGGAACAGAACAGGTGAGAAAAAAAACAGCCGAGAAAAAAAACAACCGGCTTCAAAACAGCTGTTCTGTTTATTTTGGATTCCTTAAACAGAAAACAGTAAACAGTAAAACAGGAGGAAAAAAACAGAAACAGGAAACAGGAACAGTGCCCATGCCTACCTCCCGCCCCCAAAACACTTTATTGGAAAACAGGCCAACATTCCGAGAAAGTTTAGTTGGCACCGTGCAACAGATTATGGCACAAAACCAATGTCCAGAGCCTTAAACTAGAAACAATGGAAGTATTAACACCCTGACGCAACAAAGAAAGTAGAGCCTGTGAATGTACTACATTACCGAAAGCTCTAGAAATGTCGATTGCACAAATATGAACGGCAAATTTTTCAAGAGTCGCCTCGTTGAAAATTGTAGATAGGTCTCTATGTGCACCACATAAGCTGTGATGTGCACGGCTGCAACTGAGTCTTTTTTGAAAACCCAACTGGAAGTCGCCGAACTGGCACCTAGACGTAATTTCCGACACAAAGAGATATTCAAAAACTTTGCCAAAGGTGCAAGAAACTGTAATTGGCCGAAAAAGCTGCGCTGGTTTAGATCTTCTCCTTTTTGGGATCCGAAAACGTAAGTGGAGGGATGCCTAGGACTTAGCAAAAGTTATTCGTCTGTGAGCACGATAACTTTCGAAGGGAATGGGATATTTTGATGAAACTTGGTGTGAGGACTCTTTGGGTCAAGGGAAAGGTCAAGTTCGTAGATGGGCTCTGTAGCTTGACGTTAAAGCGTGGGGGAGGGGGTTCAAATTAAGGGGCGAACATTTTTTTTTTAACAGCCAATGAGATAGTCGATGTAGTGGTAAGAAGACATGCTGAAGATGAATATGAAAACCAGTTTCTCGTCGGACAAAGTAGTTCGCCCCAGAATCTGGCCAAAACCAGAATGTTTGGTAAAAGTAAAAGTTTTATTTAAAGTTCATTGTATGTTCGTTTTAGGGGTAAGAAGACTTTTGCATTTTGTTTGTCTGTACTGCGCTATTTTCCTCTTCTAATGTGCGTAGATAAAATGTCATCATTATCATGAATGAACCTTCATTCAAATAATGTATATAACGGATACGTCAGCTACGATTCTTTGTCAGCTTCATCGGCCATGTTTCAAAGTCAGCTTGAGCCCAAAGAATATTTAATGAACCTTTACTTGTGTTTTAGAATAGCGACGACGATTACCGGCCGTCGAAAGGAACAAAAGGCAAAAAGGCCAAAAAAGGGAAAGCTGGAAAGAAGAAGAAGGGATCTGATTCCGACGAAGGAAGTGATGAGGACTGGAAGGCCAGCAAGGCAAAGAAAGCAGGTGGTGTAAGTACCTTTCAGCCTTAAGGTGTAGCCTACTCTCACCGTTCCCCTGGGGAAACTTTGGGTAGTCGAGGGGTACCAAGAGACCGGAGAGTGAACCGATGAGGTATTTGCCCCTACTTGGGTGTATGATCCGAAGCCCTTAGGCTGACTGAATTTTGGTAGCGTCGAGCGGTGGGAATATTCAACCGTCATAGTTCTTTAGGGAGGTCGGTTCCACCTGACCCTTCCCTAGAAATGCTAGGGGTAAGGCTACCTAAGTTTGGACCAGGCTTACTACTCAACCCAAGGCTTTTCGGATCCATGACTAAAGTTGTCTTCATCCTGGGTTTCAAGCTGTAACCAGGCTCAGGCTTGTCCGTTCCCTGCTTCTCTTCCTTCCCCGCATTCCTGCTGATCTGCTTTTCATACTCCTTGAAATCCGGATTTTGCTCCAAAAATACCTGACTTTCCTTGATTTTCTTTATCAGCCGACCATGTATCGCCCTCCTTCTTCCATTCCGGTTGCAAAAAGAATATCCCTTTTCTTTGACACTTACTTTATTTCTTCCTTGATTACAGTTATAGGTCCTTCAGTTCAACACTCGAAAACATATTTAGATTATCTGCAAATCATCTCTCAAAATCATCTACAAGTCGTCTGCCCGCTTCGGGCTTCACATCAAAATCCTAATTTGCTTACTGCGTAGTAGCTAACCTTTAAAGTTCACCTAACCACACTCACTAGCATCCGCGAGCTAAAGTTTAGATAACGTGAGTCTCGAGAAGCGACGCGAAAGGTTATTCTTGATAATACTGATCCCTTGATAATACTGATCCCAAAGGCTCAAATCATTCCAACTATTAAGAAAGCTAATTTTGATGCTTAATACTCTAATATACTATTCGTCAGAGGAGTCACGACCTGAGGACTCTCCGTACGGAAAAGAACGAGAACACAGGGAATTCCTCCGCACAGATTTTTTTCGATTTTTTGTACATTAGCAACTTTATTTGCAATTTTGTTTACTTGGTTTGGTTTTACTTAATTGCGTGAAAAAAATGATCAAAGTAAAATATGATACTGAGACTGATAAACAAGACCCCCTGAAGATAGCTTCAGGGAATCAGGGGGTCTTGTTTGTCGCATTATATTTTTTGTTATGTAGTCTATGTAGTACAAATAAATGAATGAGTGAATAATCAATGAATGACTGACAGGGATGGTAATAGGAGCATCTCCAGCGCGTGAGGATTGGCGAGAATGCGGGGAATAAGTCCCTTGGTCACACAAAGGGACTGGGAATTCTCTCTGCGAGTCTCCCGTGAATGACGAGAATAGCGCCTTTAGTAGGCTACCTGTACGATGGCTGAATTTCCGAGGGGCTACCTACTCCCCGACCTCGGTGGACCTGCTGTACACCCTTTTACGGCGCCGGTCGAAACTAGCGGTGCTGGCCATCAATTGGGAGATTCCGATTTTAGACGCGCTGATTTTAATGTTATAACACGTGGCAACCGGTGCCCGCACGGCCCGGGCACTGGCAGCGCACTTGTTGTGGACCAAAATCGAGATTGGGCTATCCCTCGAGAGTTTATATCTCTTTGGGTTCGCCACATTTGGCGTATAGGCTTATGCGACTTCAGCAGATATGGAATAACACACTATATGCTAAATCTAAACCTATATTGTAATAAATGTATATATATTACAATAATATACTATATTATGCTATTATAATATATTATTATGTAATATTACTAGTATTAATTAATCATAATTTTCAGGCCAAGAAGGGAGCTGGCGGTGGACGCGGGTATGCCAAACCCTTGAAGCTTTCACCCGAACTATCTGACCTGATGGGTGAAGAAATTGCCCCCCGACACGAGGTAGTGAAGAAAGTATGGGCCCTCATTAAGGAAAGGAACCTTTATGTAAGTTAACCCTTAAAAGGACCTCTCGCACTATTTGCTCTTCAACTTACAGTATTTTAAATTATTTGAATACTTTAAAACTACGCCGTGCTTTCAACAAATAACCACGGTTTTGGCTGTTTTAAGCCTCTTCCGAGACCCGTTGACTTAAGCAAAAACAGGGAAACAATTTACATAACCGTTTTTCTGATGGAAAAACTTTACGCAGACAACTGTCGACAGTGTGATACACATCGAAGGTAGCAAAACACGGCAAGTGAGAAAATCAGCGTGGTTTTGTTAGAGGGGTTGGTGTTTGTAGATGTATATGGCCCTTGTTGGCCGTCCATTTAGTTAAATAAATAAATAAATAAATATAAATAAATGTACCGTACCAAATTTTGTCTCGGGTTTAGAAATATATGGAGTGATTATGGAAGTAGGTTGCATTGGTATTACAGGTAAGACAGGTCCTTTAAACTATATGACCTCTCCCCTCAACAGTACAAGATAAATCACCGATAGCTGAGTGACCATACAGGAGCATCCCGATGAAAAATGTGTAGCCTGCGTAATTGTATGATAGTTGTACGAAAAAGTTACATATATTGAACGTGTCCGAAAGCTTTTTAGTACTGTAAATGCTGCATATTTATTTATTTTTGTCCGAAAGCTGTTACCTTTATTTCTTCTCTATGCTCCGTAAAGTTTGTCGCCGCTCAGACGGGAATTCGACCTAGATAACAGTAAACAAATTTTGTGTGGCAATTTGTTCTAGAAAGAAAAAGATTCTAGGAGAATCGCCGTGCTCCAAAGTTTCTTCTTGAAAATTCAGCGTAAAATTTAGCATTTTTGCTGAATTTTTCGATGAATTTCATGCTGAATTAATGCTGCATTAATTGATCGAAAATTTAAGTCCGAAAGCAAAATGCTGAATTAATTCAGCATTTTCGTTCGTTTCGGAGCTTTCGGACACGTCAATTGACATATCATACATAGTAAAGAATACTATCATTTAATGTGCCTCAGACTGGGACAATGTTAAGCAGTAGTATCCAGTAGCATTCTCTCTTGCTATAGTAGCATCCACGTCTTGGTAATAGTAGCAAGCAGTAGAATGCAGTCTTTTCGGTGGCCTTGTCATAGAAGCATGTCGTAGTATCAGTTAGTATTGCATGCTTATTTGTCGTGCAACTTCGTACTACTATTTTGAGATAAATTTGTCATTGGGATTGGCACCTTTGTCGCTGGACAACGCGATTTAAGGACCCCTCGCACTATTTACTCTTCATCTTACAGTATTTTTAAATACTTTAATAATTTAAAAGTAGGCTGCGCTTTCCAAACCGTTATTATATGAAGGAATATTCATTGTTTAAGCCTTTTGTTGAGCCCGTTGACTTGTAGCGAAAACAGGGAAACAACTTACATAACCGTATTTCCTATGGAAAAACTTCTCGCTGGAGTGATTATGGAATCAGGTTGCGTTAGTATTATAGGTAAGACAGGTTCTTTAAAAAAGGTTGTGAAGGTAACTACAGAACTTTGAAAAGCTGTCCTGCGCTGAAGCTTCTCACATAACGATTTTTCTTCCAGGACCCTAAGAACAAACAGTTCGCTATCTGCGACGACCAATTCTTCAAGGTCTTTGGCGTGAAACGATTCAGGACCTTTGGTATGATGAAACTCCTGAAAGACCATTTCATCACGGAATAGAACCTGCAGCTACATAATTGTCTAGTGATATTTTCTATTCCCTCCCTTCCGGTATTCACAGTTTCGGGAATTCATGATGTGTACAGGGATTTAGTACTGATAATGGCGCGAACAGACGATCAGGTATTTCCGGCCGGAATCTCTGCACTTTAATCAGAAATTTGAAAATATCTCAACTTTTCCTTATGGAATTGATGATGGCGCTGAAAATCCTTTCCTTGAATTCCCGGTCCGCGTCTGCTAGATCCTGATCATCTGTCAGGGCCACAAGCTGTATTAGAACCAAGGCGTCGGATATGTTTCCAGCTTAGAGACTTTCTGTTGTGACTTAAGATTAGCTTAAACTGTCAGAAGTTCGATAACAGATAACACATGTTTGAACATACTTCTGTTAAACGTTATGAGACTATATCCGTTATGACTCTTTTAAATGTTATATTTTAGCGAAATGTAACACTTAAAAGGGTCATAACAGAAGTTTTGTCTCGAAAAATAACACTAAAAAGGCTATCCAGTGTACACTGTTTGGATTCCAGAGAATTTCTTCCGTAACGTTTTTATTTGAAGGGTGATCTGACCTAGATCGTGCATTTTCTGCGTCATGTGCCCGCCAGAACCAGATGATTTTACCGTCTTTACTTCGAGATCGTCCAACAGCCCCCCCCCCCCCACACCTTTTTTTCGACATCCCCATGGTTGTTGGGCTCACTGAGCTGTGGTGGGTTGGGAGGGGGGTGGGCTAGTTACTCTCCTTTCATAGTCTTTTCAGTGACCCATGTGTGACTGGCGACAGGTGGTATTGAATGTCAGATTGTTTCTACAAAGTGTTTTTGTACTGAGATTTTTTGTGTATTTTCCTATCTTGCTCATATGTACGATGATGCTTTAGGAAAAACAATAAACAACATTCATTTGTAACCGCTCTTTGAAATTAATTCGTCAGTGATTCAGTTAAAGCACACACGACATCGTTTCATGTTTTTTTTTCCGCTTAACCTTTGTGCAATGTGCAGATGAACGGCGCTAGTTATTGCAGAAAATTTATTTCTCAGAGCGTGTTCTACCCTACTCGTCGTAGTTACTACTTCTGACGTCACGAATCCTGGCTTTATTTTCTCGAAAATATCGTGCCACGGGCAAATAGGCCAATCACATCACAGAGATTCGTAGTTACTATTTCGACAAGGTTGGAACGGTCGGCGTAGTAACTTTTCACGACGTTGGAACGAAAATAATAAGTAGTAGTTACTATTGTTAGTAGGGTGGAACACGCTCTCAGTGTACTGTTTCTTTACACTTGGTAAGCAACAGTTGGTTGAAACGACGTACTTCTTTATTCTCTCTCAGGCAGCTCATCCCGATGAAAAATTTATCTGAAAATAGTAGTATGAAGTTGAACAAAAAAGTTGCATACAGTACTAACTGATGCTACTACATGCTTCTACTTCAAGGCTACCGTGTTATTACATTCTACTGGATGCTACTATTAGCAAGGCTAGATGCCACTATGACAAGACAAGATGCTACTGGATATTACTGCTTAAGACTGGACCAGTCTGAGGCACTTTAAATGATAGTATTCTTTAGTATGTATGATATGTCAATACATGGAACTTTTTCGTACAACTATCATACAACTACGCAGGCTACAAATTTTTCATCGGGATAGACAGAGTAAAACAACACTAGGGAGTACTGCCAAGACGTATACTTTCCATGCTTTGCAAACGGGCCATGCTCATTGCGCCGCCCAGTTTGCTTAAAGTTTAACTGAAAAGGGCAGAGATTGGACAGTCTTGTTACGCTTTACCTATTCACTGAAGGAGACTTGAAGACCCGATGAAAATGTGTTACTTTGTTGCTCCGCTATCCACGAATAATCAATTTTGAGATAGTAAAATTTCCCTGTCAGATTTGCGGTACTACCTGTGCTTGACAAAAAAGATTTATGAAATTTTTTTGTTCAGGCACTAAGCAGTCTTCATCAAGCTTATCACCGCCCACTGAAAAGCCGCGTTTGTGTTCAGATTCAAATATTCCGCGCCATAGTAGAATTTGCGCTGTGGGGACAGCCATAGACATTCTGAACCTCGCTACTAGAGCAGATAGTGGAAAATAAAAAAATCTCTTAGCAGAATCTAAATAACTTTGTGTATTCAACTAAATGATACAAAAATAAGTTTGCTTTTCAGTTAAACTTTAAGGCATTTAAAGCGAGACAAACATGTGGGTTTAGAAATTTCTAGGAAAGCGAAGGTGCGGTCTGCACACACAAAGAAAACAATGGAGGCTGAATAATTTTTTGCAATGTTCAGAATATGAAGTTTTCGGGGGTGAACGACTGAAGGAGTTTCAGTAAGGGCGTTCTCTGTCGCTAGTCGTGCTAGTATCGCTGCTATTCGATGTGTGTCAAGTCTTGGCGCTACTCCCTTGTGTTCTTTTACTCTGCTCATAGACAACTAAATAACTATCCAACTACGGTAAATCACTTTCAGATCATATTCAATCAAGTGAAGACGCAATACGCGGTGGGGTGCTGAACCAAACAACAAAGTGTAGTTAAATATGCTACACTCACACCATATTAGAGACCCTACTTACCGTAGTTACTACGTGCAACTTCAGGAATTCTGGTTCTTGGCGTCAAGGAGATTTTTCTATTTTAGCAAAATATTGTGCCACGGGCTAATCCGGCCAATCGCGTCACAGGGATTCGTAGTTACCACGCTTACTACGCTCTCCAGCGTCAGCGTATTTAAACTTGTCAAGAGGTGGGAACGAAAATAGTTACTATTGTTAGAAGGGTGGACCACGCTCTCAGTAAACCAATTAGGGGATTTACGGTGGTAGATTTTTCGAAAATATTGTGTCTAAGCTCAGGTTCCGGATACTACTTTGTTTGCGCTGACTTTTAAGGTCCAAAACTAACTAAAATGAAACTGGTGGTACACTTTTAAAGCAGCAATACAATTCATTCTTTGCCTCTAGTCTAGTTGTGTATTTTCAATAGCTAAACTCCCTTTTTTACAAAAAAAGAAAAGTCCGCCCGGGATCCCATCAGTCCTTCCATTACCGTTAATAGTTGCGTTTTCGCAGAAACCATGATATCTGCTGCCACGGTAACTGGATCAGCAATTAGTCGTTTTTGCAGTTACCGTGGTATCTGATATATCGTTGCTCAGCAAAAACGACAATTGCCGAAACTGCGCTTTTCCAAGTCATCACAAAAGAAAACTGATATCCAGTCACATCAGTAAGCGCCTAACTTCTTTCCCACCAATTTGACAGATGATGATGACGTGAGATGACTAATTCACATACCACGATGAGTTACCACTGTCGGACCGTAGTGTCTGAATATCAGATACCACAATAACTGCAAAAACTCAGATACCACGATAACTGCAAAACGACTTTAGACCCTGGTATCAGATACTATGGTATCTGCAAAACGCAACTAATATCTTTGAGCAATTTTTTGTTTCAGATCGAGGTCTTAGAATGGAAGCTGATGACGTTAAAATTACAAGAATTTGAAAAATCTCGGGCGTAAACTGACAACCTAATTTATTGCTTTTCGGACAAAAACGAAGAGGAAAGAAGTACAAAATAATTTCGTCAAAATAATAGTCGTCCGTCTTATAACATCGTCACACACTGGACCACAAAGGTTTTAGCCAAGTTACTCAAATGGATAACTGATGGTTAGCTAGTCATTGCGCAATAAAAATAAGGCAAAAATCCCCGCGTTTACTGATTTACACAATAGGAACGATTCCAAGTAAACCAAGCAGAGGGCTTACAGGCTGTGGATTTTTCATTAGGCTACTGACTTGACCAATAAGTTTTCAACAAGGTAAACAGAAACAGAAAACTTCTGATCAGCTGCTCAGTGTTCCCGTTATAGCCGCGTGCTTATCTTCGCATGAAAGTCGCTGATTTAAGCATAAGGCTTCCAAGATGTAATACAAGCTGTGGATTTTTCATTAGGCTACTGACCTGACCAACAAGTTTTCAGCCAGGTAAACAGAAACAGAAAACTTCGGGTCAGCAGTCAGCTGTGCAATATAAGCAAGAGCTTGGTCACACTGGGCTCAAACGGCCGCCTATTCGACAAACATCTGGAAATCCCTAGGGGACGTGAGATTTGATGGGCTTTGTGGCTGCTTCGGGATAATGAGCAGACTGCAATTAGGGGTCAATTAGGGTTCCTGTCAGGCCCGTATCCAGGAATTTGTGTCGGGGGGGGGGGGGGGTGCCTGACGGTCGGACAAAAGTACAAAAAACATAGATCAGAGGGAAAAGCCTATACAAATGATTATCTGTGTATGTTTCAGGGGGGGGGGTCAACCCCCCCCCCCCCCTGGATTCGGCCTTGGTTCCTGTAACATAATTATCCACGTTGTTTTGATCTCCTGAATTTAAAACGACAACATTCAGAATTAGTTAATCTCGTTCTCTTTTTTTTTGGACTTTTGCATCTCAAAAGGCAGGAAGTGAGCCCAGTGTGACCAAGGTGCAAGGCCGAAAATCTCTGCGTTTATCACATATTTGATAATCCTATTGACCGCCAACTTGCCCCATAATAGTCGTCAAACCGACTTGTACGCTCTCTGCTTTATTTACTTGGAAACGTTCCTTTTTGCGTAAATCGGTAACTTCATCGAAGGTATCTGTTGATGAGTGTTGGATCAATGTAGACTTCTCGATTCAGTTTTGAGCCTACCACGATTGCTGTAATTATTTCAGGTAAGGTAAAAGCTTATAGGTGTCCAACGCAATTAGCTGTAGAGTTTAGTATGAACAACTTTCCGTTCAAAGAACTCATTCAGTTTCAATTATATTACAAATATCTCTCCTTATCCATTTCTCTCTTTCTTCCTTGACAGTCAAGTGATGCACGCACGCTGCCATTGGTCACGTATAACTTTTAACACACAAAATAGAACATATGTATAAATCAGCTGAAAGACAAAAATGGATAACGCCGGTGACCTGTTACGTCATTTGCTCTCCACATTCATAGAGCGTGTTCCACCCTACTTACAGTAGTTACTGCGAATGACGTCATGAAGTCTGGGTCCTTGCCGTCAAGGCTGGAATGATTTCTATTTTCCAGCAGAATATCATGCCACGGATGAATCCGGCCAATCACGTTACAGAGATGCGTAGTTACCACGCTCCCGAGCAGAAGGGTGGAACGAGCTCATCGTTTGAGGCCAATGAGATCGACGGTTCGATCCTAATCAGCCCAAAACTCTCAGTCTATTCACGTGCTTGGTGAAGAGGCATTTTGGTTCACATCAACTCAACTTGGCCAGACCATCTGTTCGTTTCCCTACCATCTATCCATTAACCAGTCTATATAATAGTTAGTTGTTTTTTTTTCTCAATTCTCCTCGAGATTCTCCCCTCAGTATTATCCTATTTCGAGTTTCTGGACTATTGAGATAAAGCCAATTCTGTTTTTTTTTTTATGTTTCCGTCAGAATCGAGAACGGGGAAGAAGCTTTGCGATTTTGCAGAATGCTCTTGATGAATATTCTTTGAGCCCAAGCTGACTTTGAAACATTTATTCAAACAATGTTTGCAACGGATACTTCAGCTACGATTTTTCATCAGCGATATTTTGGCCCTTCTTGGCAAGGGTCCTCGTCAGGCTGTCAATCTTCTGGTTCAACTTCGGGGAAGGAAACAAACCTGTAATCATATAGATTACAAGATTACAGGTTTGTTTCCTTCCCCGAAGTTGAACCAGAAGATTGACAGCCTGACGAGGACCCTTGCCAAGAAGGGCCGAAATATCGCTGATGAAAAATCGTAGCTGACGTATCCGTCGCAAACATTGTTTGAATATATACTCTTGATGACTATCTCTCCTTGCCGATGCACAATACTCTAAAACGCCAGTGATCCTCAGGAAGAAGGAGTAAGCGTGTCCGTACGACTCAAATCCGGGGTCAATCAACCACAGCGATCTGTAGGGGCAACTGTGACACCACTTCTGCCTTTCTTCCGCTAGCCACCCAGAGACTTTGAGCGTGTTCCATCCTACTTACCGTAGTTACTACGGATGACGTCACGAATTCTGGCTTTTTCCGTCAAGGCTGGAACGACTTTTCTATTTTCCCACAGAATATCATACCACGGGTGAATCCGACCAATCACGATTCAGAGATCCGTAGTTACTACGCTTACTACGCTCCCGAGCATGGTAAGCAAATAGTTACTATTAGTTACTATTTCGAGAAGGTTGGAACGGTCAGCGTAGTAACTTTTGGTGAGGTTGGAACGGAAATAGTAACTAATAGTTACTATTGGTACGAGGGTGGAACACGCTCTTTGTATCGGCGAGATAGTCATCAAGAGTATCTCCGGCCCCTATGGGTATCTAGCGGAAGAAAGGCAGAAGTGGTGTCACAGTTGCTGCTAGAGATCGCGGTGATTGATTGACACAGGATTTGAGTCGTTCTAACGGATGACAAAGTTAGTGTGTTGGTCAAAAGCGAGAATCGAGACGCGAGAAGAGCAAAAATGGTAATTTGGACGAGATTGAGAATTCATATAAGAAACGCAACTATTAATCCCCTAAACCATTTGTTGCTCTGACAAATCGTCTATTTATTTCTCAAATTTGCTGTTTATTTCCTACGCGATCTCAAACACGGCCCTTGGACTCTTTTAAAGCACACCTCGCGCTATTTATGTTCCAGCATTCGGAGCCATTTGAATGCTATAAAACGAGGCTCTGTTTTTAACAAATTATCGACGGCTTTGTGTACTTTAAGCCTTTTCCCAGGCACATTGACTTCTATCAAAGACTCGGCAAAATTATGGCAACCGGTTATACGCATCAGTAGCAAGATATGAGAAAACTCGTCGGGTGTATAATGCGCCTGGAAAAAATTGAATCGTGGCAAGTACAAAGATTAGTGCGGTGTCGTTAGCTCTTTTAGAATCTAACATGAAATTTGGGTCTTCAGGTTTAAGAAATAATGCATGCAGTTCGTAAGTAGGTTAAACTGGCATTTTACTGTAGGACGGGTATAAAAGGTGAGGTGCCGCCTGACAAACGTTTTCGTCAAGATGGTTTTGGAAGGACCTGCCTTACCTGTAATACTAACGCAACCTACTTCCGTAATCACTCCATATATTTCTAAACCCCGAGACCCCAATTTCGTACGGTATACTGTAATTGTATTTTGTAAACAAAACCACGCTTATTTTCTGACTTCTCACTGTTTTGCTACCTTCGATGTGTATCACTCTGTTGACAGTTGTGTGCGAGAAGTTTTCCATCAGAAAAACCGGTTGTGTAATTGTTTCCCTGTTTTCACTACAATTCAACGGGTTTCGGAAAAGCCGTAAAACAGCCAAAACTGTGGGTTACGTTGAAAGCAAGCCTAGATCTAAAGTATCCAAATATTTTCAAATACTGTAAGGTCCTTTTAAGTCTCTGATTAAACTTCATAAGGGACTCGCGTAACCTTGTCTTCCCGTATCCAATCGCGCGATTATCGACTGTTTTAAAGCTTCTATCGATACCCGGTATCGATACGCGTATCACCCTATCGGAGTCTAGCCGCCATCTTACTCAATCCGTATTCAGTCGTCACTGTAGAAAGAGCAAAGTTTAAATAAGGATGAATTACCAAGATTTTGAGGTAAGAAGAGAAAAGTATATGGAAGGCTGCTAGTCCACACACATCTATGGATTGTGTGAGGCTGCAAAAATAGCCTGAAAAGCTGGTTTTCTGCAGATCTCTGGATGCTGCACAAGATTTAGCTGAGAAGAATCTTAATCAGATTAACTTGAATCTGTGAATAGGCTGGAGAGAATCTGCACATCTTTGGATGCTGTGCATAAATAGTTCAAGGAAACTATGTTCAAAAAATAATATTATTTCGTCTAGATTGTACTAACATGCATTTTGCCTAGCCTAGCCTACGTAACAGTTAATGCAGTTGTAAAAATCTAAAAAATTTTGCCTATAACTGAAGAGCATACCATACTGATTATCAGGTACCACTTATGCAACCAGTTTCAGTTTAATTGAAGTTACTGTGAGTCAGTACATTTACTTTGTGAAGAATTACTGTAGAAGATGGCTAATAATTGGGTTTTGCAGGACCAAGATGAAAGTGGTCTACCAAAGAGGGCAAAATACGACCACGATTATAATACAGTAATTGGTGACGATGAGGACATTTTTGAGCCGTTGCCAGAAATCGAAGTGGTGGATTATGACCCTGAAGAGATGCTAAACGAGCCTCAACTTCAAGGCCAAACGAAACCTAGTGGAGCACGATGGAAACCGAGGCCTGAGCTTGAAGCTGCCCTTACATGTGCTAACCGTGGGTTGACAAAGTTCGAGAGACTAGGAATATGCAGGGAATTTCCCAGACCTGAAAATATAGTGACCCCAAAAATGGACCAGTTGATTTATTCGATTTTACCAAAAGCAGAGGCAAATGACAAGTACCTCAAGAACATGGAGAATATGCTCCAAGACATTATGGGACCGGTGTCCGCAGTGTATCAAACACTTCTCGATAGTGTGGATAGTGGGACAATGACCCCTGAACAAATTGAGTTAATGACCTCAGGCCTAACTGCAAGCTTAAAGCTCCTGGGAAACCAGGTTAGTATGGTGGAGCGGAGGCGGAAAGCGGCTGTGTTGTCCGAAAGGCCAAATCTGAAATCATTGGAAACCATGGAATCCTCAGATCCAAACTTTCTGTTCGGGCCAGAATTTGTCGAACGAGTCATACAGCACAACAATGCTGCTCAAGCACTGAAAGGTGCGTTTCGTTTTCACGGGGAACCCTCGAGAGCACACAGGGTCTCTCGAGGGTCAAGAGGCACCCCTGGAGGAAGAGGTGGCATCCCAGTTCGAGGCGGATATGGCGTGGCCAACAGTGGCTTTGTCCGAGGAGGAAGCTCCTATAGAGGAGGAAGGGGATCATACTCCGAGGGCCGCGGTGCACGAGGCAGAGGAACATCATATGACTCCAAAGGTAAGTCCCCATATGTTACCAGTTATTCTGAACGATTCACCTATTCCAAAGGCAGGAAACCTAAAATCCTGCTACGAGGCATGGACGTGTATAACGAGGGACCCTTGGGTTTTGAAAACGATCAAGGGATACGAGTTGGAGTTCCACACAACTCCATACCAATATTCCGTACCCCAGTGGGAGATTTCGGGTCAGGTTTCGCACCAGTTGATAGAACAGGAAATTGCGAGACTGTTAGAAATAGGAGCAATCCAGGAATTAGATTGCTTACCGGAGGGAGCATTTGTGAGTCCCCTCGTTGCGGTGCCAAAGGATTCGAAAGTGAGGATATGTTTGAATCTAAAAGAATTAAACAAGTTTCTGTCGCAAACTCATTACAAAATGGAAGGAATGAACAATGTGAAAGATTTGATACAGCCGGGAGATTTGTTAGCCAAAGTCGATTTGAAGGATGCATTTCTGAGTGTTCCAGTAGCGAGGAAACACCAGAAATATTTGATATTTTGTTGGGAAAAGAGGATTTATTGTTGGAAAGTACTGGTGTTCGGCTTAGCATCAGCCCCGAGGGTTTTCACAAAGATTATGAAGCCAGTAATAGGTTGGCTTCGAAGTCAGGGTTACCGGAATGTGATTTTTCTGGACGATATGTTGACAATGGCTCAGGGAATGGAGAATGCAGTAAAGCAGATCAGGTTGTTGTTAGACAAGTTACAGGAACTCGGGTTCACGATAAACAAAGAGAAATCAGTCATATCCCCAGTTCAGCGCATAGTTTTCCTAGGACTCGTGGTGGATTCGGAAATGTTAAGACTGGAATTACCAGAGGAGAAAATAGCTGCGATAAAGATAGCAGCGGGAAAGATTTTGGGCAAGTATTCCATCTCAGTCAGGGAATTAGCCAGCTTCATAGGTATGTTGACGTTCGCCCAAACGGCTGTAATGTGGGCCCCATTACATTACAGAGAGCTACAGAGGTGCAGAAATATCCAACTGAGCCAGTCTCCGAATTACATCCGGAAACTAATGTTATCGTTAGGGGCAAAGGAGGAAATAAATTGGTGGATAAAACATTTAGAAATGCACAACGGGAAATGTTTGATAGCAGCCCAGCCAACCCACTCCCTGGTAACAGATGCCAGCCTGTCCGGTTGGGGCTGCCACATGGGGTTGAAGGTGGCTCATGGAATCTGGTCCCAAACAGAGAAGGAAAGGCACATAAATTGGTTGGAATTGATGGCAGTCTGGAACGGGTTGACCACAGTAGGTTCCAGCCTAGTACATACCCATGTCCAGGTGTTTTCGGACAACAGGACAGTGGTAGCTTACATCAACAAGATGGGGGGGACAAGGGCCATAGCCCTATCCCGGTTAACCACTCAAATTTGGAATTGGGCCCTAGACCGAAACATAGTCTTATCAGCTGTTCACATCCCAGGGATCCACAACAAAACCTCGGATTACTTATCGCGGTTGGAAGGGGACCCTTGCAATTGGATGTTGGAAAAAAGTCTGTTCAGAAAGTTGATGGAAAGAATGGGGGTACCGGAAGTAGACTTGTTTGCAAATCGGAGGAACCGGCAAATTCAAAGATTCGTGTCGTGGTATCCGGACAAAAAAGCATGGGCAACAGATGCATTCTCCCTTCAGTGGAGTCGGTTGAACGCATATGCATTTCCCCCATATTGTCTGATAGGCAGGGTCCTGAAGAAGGTGATGTTGGACAAAGTGGAGTCAATGATAATCATAGCCCCAGTTTGGGAATTCCAGCCGTGGTATCCGGTGATGTTGGGAATGTTAGTCTGTTGCCCGATCCTCTTGGGGGACGCCAAAAATATTCTGACGACATTAACCCCCGGGGAAACGATGATCTCCAGCCAGCTAGCGGCATGGAAGGTTACCGGAAATATTTGCAAAAGCAAGGGTTTTCTAGACCAGTGCAGGATCTGGCAGAGAAGTCCTGGAGGGAAAGCACCAGGAAATCGTATGATGGGGTATTTAGAAAATGGTCTGGATGGTGTCTTGAACGAAATAAGGATCCCATTCAGTACAATTTGAACGATTGCTGTGAATTTATCGCAGATCGGTTTGAACAAGGGGATTCTTACAGTGTGATTAATTCCATCAGGTCAGCGTTATCTAGCTTGTCGGGTAAATCTTTGGGTGACCACCCGATAATCTCACGTATGTTACGAGGCGTTTACAATGATCGGCCTCCACGCCCTAAATATGATGAAGTTTGGGACGTGGAAATAGTCATGCAGTACATGCTGTCAATGGTAAGAACGAGGACTTGGATATTACCAGATTGTCCCACAAACTTGCTATGATCCTAGCTTTGGCCACATTATGTCGAGTGGATGAATTGGCAAACTTATCGGTCGTTAGCCATTCGGTTCAGGAAGGCACGTTAAAATTGGTCATTGATGAAATTAAAGAAATCCCAAAAGCTAGGATCGGCATTGAAAACCATTGCGGTACAGGAAATTGGTTCTGGGCACAACTTGTGCCCCGTCTTATGTTTTGAGTATTACGTCAACAAAACTAGAGAAATACGAGAAAATGAAGAGGCTTTGTTCATCACCACAAGAAAGCCATTCAGGAGGGCATCGAAGGACACAATCCGCAGGTGGTTATCTACAATAATGGAATCTGCGGGGATCGATGTCGGTAGGTTCAGGCCACACTCTACTCGAGGGGCATCCGGAAGTTCCTTGGCAAAATCCGGGATGCCAATGGAAGAGATATTAAAAAAGGGGACTGGTCAAAGGAGTCTACCTTTAGAAAGTTTTACTTTCGAAAATAAGCTTTAAACAGACAAGGTTACGCGAGTCCCTTATGAAGTTTAATTATGGGTTGGCCGAGCGCCGAAGGCGCGAAGGCCAACTTCAATTAAACGAATAAAGAAGGGACGAGTGTAACCTTGGTAGCCCAGCCCACCTACCCCGAAGCACACATATATACATGTATTTTCCTTATTTCCAGGTGTAAAGCATCAGTAAAGCGGCAATAAGGTGTTGTGAAAATTTGTTAAAGAAGTTGAAGTATTAGTACTAGAAGAAGTATATATGAAGTTGAATTAGTAATGAAGATATGGAGAAAAGTTGAATTATTGATTATTGAAAGTAAAACTTTTTTGATAATGATGGTTTGTTTTTAGCAGTGACTCCTTCATAGATTGAGTAAGATGGCGGCTAGACTCCGATAGGGTGATACGCGTATCGATACCGGGTATCGATAGAAGCTTTAAAACAGTCGATAATCGCGCGATTGGATACGGGAAGACAAGGTTACGCTCGTCCCTTCTTTATTCGTTTAATTGAAGTTGGCCTTCGCGCCTTCGGCGCTCGGCCAACCCATAATTAATGTGGACCGAGAAGGTGGGAGACAGCATCATTTTTCAATGGATCGGATTTTTACGAAAACACTGTTACCTTTGTTTTCTCTAAAATCCTCACGGTAGCCAACATTATCCAGAGATTACTTGAACACAATTCACTCCTGAACGCAAATCCGCCATTGCTAATTAACTACTCTTTGATCTCTTGGTGCTGGTCAAAAACTTACTAAAACCTTCGAGAAGATCGAGTGGCATGTAAGAGGATTAAAACAACTACTATATCACCATGTGGACGTTTAGATATGTCGGTAGAAGAAATCATCAGACAGGTTGACATTTTTTGGTCTAGGAAGCTGAATATTCTTTAGTTCAGTTTCAGAATATTCAGAAATCACTACAACGAGTTTAGTATAATTTACGGCGTTTGTTTGTTGTGATCTAGTTTACATCCTTAATTCTTTGGAACTAATAAGAAACGGCAAAACAATATACTTCAAGGAATCGATAATGCAAATAATTAGTTTGATTTTTCTACACATTTTCCATATGGCTGCTGCAATAAAAACATATTATTAGATCCAAAGTCAAACTGTGATTCCATCCTCCCCATGTCGGGCATTAAAACCCGCACCGCTAGATGACCCAGCGGTTGGATCGAGTCGTGGGTTCGTCTTGGGCGGTGGGGGGGTCCAGCCGTTGCAAGTGTTAGAATGCTTATGATATAACTCCTCTAAGCTAGGCCAACAACGTCTGGGGTGCTGGACACCCCATGTTCAGGGAGAATGATTGACATTTGTACCGTGTTCTTCCAAACTGTGCTAACTACATTTTCATAGTTTTTGGGCCCTGTTTTTTGTGTGCCATCTGCATGAAGAAAGTAGGAACTCAGAAAGCTAAAACTAATCTACCTGCTAGATGGTGCTGTCGTCATCTAACGCTTAGCACAACTTAACAGAATACGAAATCGGCTGTGTTCTTTCCAATGGTATAGTTAACTCAAAATTTTTTCAGTCAGCACAGTTTTGAAGAACTATAATCGGTGGACCGGGGAGAAAGAACTAGGTAGCGCGAGCAAGGCCCCGGATGACCCCCCCCCCCCCCCCCCCCGGAATGCCGCCCCTCCGCGCAGAACCATACAAGAAGAATATTTACAAAAAGAAGCGAATAACTAAAAAGATGAAAAGATACGAAAGAGTAATCACGGTAAGCCACAGAATTTACGCTCAATGAATTTACACCTACTGGCCAACCTTCTCGAAGAACTGACTTCCAAGACGCCCCGCATGAACGGATGTCCCTACGTCCGACAGAGCCACGGAATGCCCAGTTGACCTGATGCCTTTCGGACATCAGAGCACGTAGGCACCGGTAATCCGCAGAACGCCGAGACACGCACGCACGGAGGGAGTTGAGAAGCCTATCCCTCTAAAAGGGATCACCCTATTTGATGATTCTTGATGTTCCTAAAGTAACCCCCTTATCTAACAATAAAAATACTCCCCAAAATCCATCGAAAATCACAAAAGATCGCCGAAGAACACTATCGCCTTATTCTGAGTGAATAAGGCGAAAATTCACTCAGGCGAAGACTCAACTCAGTTTTAAGGGGCTTAAGGTTCTTCTTGGGGACAGGTCGTAGATTGTCCTGGAATTTATTCGTTGCGGAGATTAGCCATTTGGAGCTTCGTGGTGACTGGTTGACGTTGTTGGTTAGGGCCTCGGGGTCCGTCGTTGCATTCTGCAGGGTTCTAGCGCCATATGTTTCCATTCGTTCGAGGGTAAGGACCTTTTGTTTAGGGGAACGGTAATGTGGCACTTGCTGGTGCTGTACGGTCTTTTCGCTACACCAACAACAGTTTGTTCCTTTGCTTCTTCGTGTTGCCGATTTTTCGCTTTTTCATCATGATGGTTTAATTTCTAATGGTCCGAGACGTTTCTCGATAGGTTTTGCTAGCCTGCCTGTCATCTATTGATTCTGGGTTTGAGCGCTCCATCAAAAACATTTGCATGGAGCGTTGACGACTCTCGACTCTAACGAGACCAAATATAAGGAGGGTTTTCGTGAGCTGGAAAGCAAAGTCAGAATCACTCACCAATGGTTTTCACGCTACTTGGAAACCGAAACATATTTCCCGGATAGTGATTCCAGAAAGTTAGTGAAAAGCTCCTTGGAAAATTGAATGCTTCTCCCTCCAAAAATTCACAATTTTCCGAAGACTTCTTTCGATGCGTTTTTGCAATCAGTCGAGCAGGAAGTGGACGGTGATTATGAGAATCGCTTTGCCGCTGTTTTCGAGACGCGCTTCGCTCACCGGAAGTTGAATCTGGAATCGTGCGAAAGTCCGCTTATAGCACTCTAGATGATAGGCCTATGTGTGCTGGAACAAAACGTCCATATCCTTGCACTGGACTGGATGGGGTAGGCTAACTTTCTCAGCCTTTTACCAATGCGATATTTCTTACCTGTGATTCGAGTTTAATTAATAACTGAGAGATGACGAACAGGTTATTTTGAAAAAAATTCTATTTGACAGGGTAGTGTCCAATCGATAAATAATAAGAGTTACAAAGAAACTTCTTGTATGGTGATGAATGTGAAACTTTTTGAAGTTGAACATATTCGGTTGAGTGATATTCAGATTCAGCACAGAAAACTACCTGAAAAACATGTATCCTATGAAAAAAACGGTAAGCTCTTAGAAAATCGAAAATTCAGCTGGAAAAGTAGATAATAGAAAACGCTATAAAACACGAGCCTTTACGTGAGATCTAGACTTCCAACTTTTGACACGTCGAACAGTTTCCTTTTCTCTACAAGACGGTTTAACCATTTATGTTGCGACTTGTTTTCGGTAAAATGACTGTGCGTGCTATAATAGAATCATGCATTTCTCGTATGGTGATGAATGTGAAACAATTTTGGTTGACCGTATCTTAAATCTGATGCGATATTCGAGTTCAGCATATAAAACTACATCAGTTTCTCATCAAGTAAACACCAAGACTTAAGAAAATAGAAAATCTCAGCTGAAAAACAAAAATAACATTTAAAACGCCAAAAAACATGAATTTTCCACCCCGCTAGGTTTTTCAACTTTTGACACATTGTACATTTTTTTTTTCTCTACAATATGGTGTTAAAATCATTTCTGTTGCAATTTGTTTAGTTGTTTAGTGTTTAGTCATATTTGACGCTAGATTGACTGTACTATCATTGTAATTCATTCCGGTTTGTTTCAGTCGCGGATCGGCATTCGGCAAGCGATCTGGCCACATGCCGATCGCTGGCCCTGGGGTCGTTTGTAAATATGTTGTATTCGCGACTCAAAATTCTGTGTTCATCGTCTTGTTAATAAATTGGAAGGATTTTACAACCACTCTTGGCAAACTAAGGGACACAAACCTAACACGCCTTATGTTGGGTCGTCAATCACTAAAGATTGAAAATTATTGTATTTTTCTGTGTCTTTAAGCGCTTTATTTATTTTCTTTCATTCACTCCGCTTTTTTGAAATGGCGGGTTATAAATGAATTACTTACTTACTTACTATTTACTTGCATGACGTCGCTACGTACGTCACAACTGTACAGAATTCTGATACGACTTTTTGTCGAAAACAGGGAGTGACCGGGAATGAAATTTTATTTTCGACGAAAAATGTGAAATGGTAATTTTCGGTCGGAACCACCTTGTAAGATGACACTCACAGACCGCGATTTGATGTTCATCTAAAACCTTAAATTGTCACTTTTGGTCGGAATTACTGCTGGAAAATGTAATAGAGTGAATTTTGTGTCCTACAAAACTAGTGCGACAAAAACAAACTTGGAGTGACAATTCACCCTCTCGTGCGACCTGTGGCCAACCCTGTCCACAACTAGTGCTATAACTAGTGCGCTATATTCGATACGATAAACGAAATCTCTTTTCAAATATCGATATTTTCAATATTGCGTAGCACCTGCAAGAGTTGTGTTATTCGAAATTTTCAGAATAAAAAAAAAAACAATAGGGATTTCAAACTTGAGAAAAAACTATTTTTCGGACGAAACGCCACGGAATTAGAAGTGGAATCTAATAACAAACCTTCCACAACAGCATCCAAGGAATAAGTAATTTTTCTTCATGCACACTTATTTCCGGAAAGTGGACCAAATCATCTTCAGTCATTATGTAAGTATTTTGGATTTTAGAGGTCAAGTTAATACGGCTATAGTATAATCATCGTGTCATTTCTTTCCATCCGGATTAAATAGCGACCCAGCGATCCATTTTGGGTCCTGCTGGATTTGGATTTGCTCCTTCCTTCCTTCCAATGTATAGTCGTCGGGATCCACGAACCCTTTCCGACTTCTTCTTCTTCCGAAACTCTGGGTTTCGAATGCACTTCGTTCTTGTGGTTGGGGAGCACTTTGCTTCCACTTCACTGAGTTAAATCTGAACGTCTGATTCTGCAAGGAAGTCGAGGACTTCCTTAAAGACTGCTGACTCCTTGGCTTTCTCCAGTTTCGTCGTGTATTTTAGAGTCTGGACTTTCAGATCTAGGCCGTATAATCTGAAAGTTGAAATCACTCCTGTAGACTGGACTGGGCTGTCACAATACGGCGTCCAATCAAGTTGCAGTACCTACCCCACGTGTGACCGGGCCACCTTTCCAAAGGTGATTGCAACCGCCTACTGTGGAGCTACTCCATCTGAGATAAGTCTTTTTCGTTATTACCATGTCATTTACTGTAAACGAGCCTTTATGCTGCATGATGCCCAGGATGGACTCCGGAATGCCCAAAGATGCTTTGCTCCAGCTCTGCACTGATTGCTACACCCCTGTGGAAATAGCCAAAGCTAAAAGTGACCTGGTTCCGTGCCTCACCGACTGATTAGACTTTTTGGCTGATAGCTGATGCGTATTGTCTGTTTGTATGTTATTTTCTTGTTGTCTTTTGTTCTTTTCTTTTTATTTCAATTTATCTCTTCTACTCCACACTCTTATGTTGTAAAACATTTTGTGGGTTATAAATATACTCACTTACTTACTTCCTGGGACACTCGTTGCCGCTCAAACGAAAGAGTTTCCTGATTTTGTTAGCACAAGATCGGGCAAGACCAGTAAAACCACTGTTCTGGCAGAAATTTACTCGATCTTATTTAAAGCTGATCGGTCTTCCCTTGTTGCTGCCGATTTCAAGCGCCTTCCCGCTTTGAAAATCACTCATTTTGACCTAGCAAATGTGTTTCCGTCATATGCAACTCGTGCGGAGCAATATGCAAAGGTGCCATACATTGAGCTTCTTCGGAGTTTCAAGCTGGAACCTTTGGCCCAACGTCGGGAAAAAATGTGCCTTAAATTTGTAGTGAAGACGCTTGAAAATCCTCGTCTGCGCGGGAGACATTTTCCCGCCTGAGTTTGAACCCGTTAGACCTAAAACCCGTTAGAAAATATTCCAACCTTATGTTTTTCCCGTTGCTTGTTCTTCCATCGAAATTGCTTTCCGAAAATTAAAAAGAACCGGTTCTACAGATTCTGATGGCCTTCCTGCCGATTTTTTCAAAATTGAGTGTCCAGCTTTAAAGCACAATGGACACTTCTAATGCTTTACTTTGTATTAAATGCTTCACAAATAAACATTTCAGTTGCTATCCGGCGCTTGTCGCGGGATGATGTATTTGCATTTCATTCCACTGTGCCGTGACGTAATAAGCAGAGTCTAAACCTGCGGTGTGCACGCAGTGCTAATCTGAATATTGTATTTGCAATATTTTGCTTGGATAAATCACTAGGCCCTGTGCGTTAACGTGCACTGTTCAGTGCCGCGCAGGAAAGGCAGGTGGGCTGACCTCGCACAGGTTGGATTGGAATCCACTCGGATGCTCTCGTGAGGCTCAGCCCTCACGTAAAGATAAGTTTTTTGCTGTTTATCTTTTCTGGTAATCATGTCTTTCAACCAGTTTGATGTCGCTCTTGCGAAGTTCAAGGACTATCCGCTCTGGCCAGTAAGAATCGTCAAACCTGGTAAAGATACACGTGGCAAGCCAGTCTATATGGTTTTCTGCTATGGATCACATGAGGAATTCCGCCTCGTTGAAGCAAATATCTAAGCCTACGACCCTACCGCGGATAATTCATCTGCTCCTGCTACAAAAAAAAGCTTTTGAAGAGATTGCTACTGCGCCTGATATTTACAAGAGACTGTCCAAAACATACCTTGCGCTGAAAGGCAATGATAAAGGCAAAGCTAAAGGCTCATCACCCATATCATCTAGCAGCATTAGCCCGATTCATCAACAACTTGTAGCAACTCAAGCGGAACTGGATAAAACCAAAAATGATTTGATGGACAGTATAACTCAAAAAGTTACGGAAAAACTGGCTAGCTCAAACTCACTTAAGGAATCAACTGAGCTTATTGTGAGTCAAATTTATGACGCCGTTACGCTTGAATTTAATCCCAAGTTTCAACTAATCGAGAAATCGTTAAAGGGGCTGAGTAATGAACTTGAGCACTTGGAAGAAAAACCGAACAGGCTGGAAACTAAATTGGACGGTTATGAACAAGAGTCATTACTAGATGGTCTTGTGTTTCACGGTGTAAGGCAACAAACTGGGGTTTTATGATTAGATTAGATTATGTTTAATATAAAACCAACGCGTAACATTTGTCTGCATCACCTGCAGGGAAAGTCCCGGGGGACTTGTTAAATAACAGGCGAAAAACAAAATTCACATCTATTTACTAATGAAGAATAAATCCTACTACTAACAATACATTTCTAATTACTAATTACTAAACCAAATACTAAACAAAAAAAAAGAAGAAAAAAAAAAGAAAGCGACTGACTCTTGCTTACTCTTTTGTGAGGAAGAACCTTTTCACTGTGGCTTTGAATGCAGCAAGGTGCGGGGCCTCACGGACTTTAATTGGGATTGAATTCCAAACACTCGTAGCAAAATTTCTAATAATGAACGATGCACGAGTTGTTTGCCGGATTTCATGAACTATATCCCCACACCCCCTTGTTTCATAATTGTGGTAATCACTATTCGTAGAAAAAAAATTTGCAAAAGAGGAAGGCAGTAAATTATTAAAGTATTTGTAAACAAAAATGCTAATTTGATAATCCCTTGTTTTTGAAACACCAAAGAGTTTATTTTTAAAGAAAATTTCAGAAGGTGTCGAATTATTAACATCATTGTGAAAAAGAAGTTTTATTGCTTTATTTTGTATTTTCTGAATTCTTTTATAACACGTAATAAAGTTACTTGCCCATAGTGAGCAACCATAGCACACGTATGGATAAAATATAGCGAAATAAATTGTTTTCATAGTTTTTTCGGTCACTAAATGTTTAATGCGGCGAAGCACGCCCAGGGATCTTGATATTTTAAGTGAAATGGTATTAGCGTGCTCCTTCCATGATAAATTCTCATCTATGATGAACCTTAAATATTTCGTTTCCCGAACTCTATTGATTTTATTTCCATGTACATTCAGCGACAGATTTGTATCAACGGTACCTATCCTCGAAAATATTATATAATTTGTTTTATCACAATTTAAAGTAAGAAGATTACAATCGGCCCACTGGACAAACTCCAGTAGTGCTGTTTCCATTTTAAAAAATAGAAGTTCAGTCGATGGGGCTGCCACAAGCAATAAGCTATCATCTGCAAATAGGATAATTCCAGCCTGTGACAGATACAGCTTTATTCGATCGATGAATATTAAAAACAACAATGGGCCTAGGATGGATCCCTGGGGTACGCCACACTTCACCGGAAGTGGATGAGACAACACTGAGCCATTTGATACAACTTGCTTACGCTCAGACAGATAAGACTCAAACCACTTAAGGCTCACACCAGTTACACCAATTCTTTGTAATTCAAAAAGTAACTTTTGGTGGTCAATCGTATCAAACGCTTTTTTCAGATCCAGAAATAATGCAGCAGGGATAAGACCCGACTCAAATGCTGAATTAATCCAATCAACTAGCTTAATTGTTGCAAGCTCTGTGGATAACCCTTTTCTGAATCCAAATTGGGTATTAATTAGGATTTGGTTACTTTCTATATATTTACTTAACCTAGAGCAAACAACTTTCTCATATACTTTTGAAAAAAAAGGAAGAATAGAAATTGGTCTTTTATTAGTCGGTTCATCTTTTTTTCCGCTTTTATGCAATGGAATTAACTTCGCTATTTTTAATGCCTCAGGAAAAACACCTTTTTTCATTGATTTATTAATCAGATGGCACAATACTGGGACCACATTTGTCTTCACTACTTTTACAGCCTTTAATGGTATACCATCCAAACCACTGGAATTAGATTTCATATCACTCACAATTTTTGCTACCTCCACTTCACAACACTCATGAAACTCAAATGTCGTTGTAACATCTGCCTCCTGCTGTACACGGTTTGGGGGATCGCTTAGTCTTTCACGAGCCTTTTCACACAGCTTAGCACCTTCATTCGTAAAATAATCACACAAATGATTAGCAATTTCCAATGGGTCTGTCAGATCCCCATTCTGTGTTTTGAGTTTAGTCACTACTTCACTCTTAGATTTACGCCCAATTAGAGAATTAATTGTTTTCCAAGTTTTTTTCATATTAGCTTTATTTTTCTCAAATTCACTAGAATAAAAAAGTTTTAATGCGTTTCTTTTTATTTTGTTTAAAGCATTTCTATATTCTTTAAATTGCCGTAAATTAAAATCCGAAGGGTCTGCAAGGTAAATTTTAGACAATTTGTTTTTTTGACGTATTGAATTTAAAATACATTTTGTGATCCACGGTTTACGAGGAAAACTATGGTTTTTATTTTTTAATCTTTTTATAGGGCAAGTGTTATCCAATATCTCTAAAAATGTTTTTGCAAAAATATCATATGCAAGAGACGGGTTATCTTCATCGAACACATTTCTTAGGTCAGCTTCACCAAATTTTTTCGCAAAATTCTGTAAATTTTTTTCATTCATATCTCGAAAACATATTTTTATTTTACCTTTATTTCCTACTTTTAAAATGATTTTAGAAACAAGGAATAAGTGATCAGATCCATCCGTCAAAACAACGTCAGCAGACGCACGGTTAACCAGCTCACCATCAACAAAAATATTGTCGATTAATGTCGCACTCCGGTCTGTTATCCGAGTTGGTATTGTTACCAATGGATATTGAAAATAACCAATCATACAGTTAAGAAAATTCGATCGGCTTTCATTCTTCAAAAGATCAATATTAAAGTCTCCCATTAGTATCTTATGCTTTTTTCCATTCTGAAGCTTTTCCATAATTTTCTCCATTTCTTCCAAAAACTCATTTTCACAAAATGACGGTACTTTATATATAATCCCAACAATAATATTGTTATCATTTTTATTTTCAATTTCAATAAAAAGGGTCTCTAGCTTACCTTCAAGCCACAGTGACAAGTCCTCCCTTACCGAATAAAGTGTGCCTTCTCTAACCAGCAATGCAAGGCCTCCACGATCTATATATTGTCGTTCTTTCCACTCTGGGATATATCCTGGAAAACAAAAATCCCAGACAGAGTAATTCTTATTAGAGATAAACGTTTCACACAACCCTAGGACTAATGGAGGTTCATTAAGTTCACTTAAAATATGACATGCTTCCGAATACGCGGTTCTCAGACCCTGGCAGTTCCAAAATCCAAATGTAATATCACCCTTTTCTGACCACTGAGGTAGAGCCTGCTGGTCCACATACCGACTCACTTTTATTCCTTGGTCAGCGTAGCTAACAATTGAATCATCATTTGCTAATGGACGGGACAAAATATCATCAACTCTGAGAGCATTAATCTCAAAATCAACTAGCCTATCAGGCACTTGATTAATAACTTATAAAGCCTAATCCTTAATTTTACACACTGTGATGGGTAGGCTGAAAGATAACACAACAAAAAGAACGAGATAATCTTTGCAGAAAACGAAACGAAACCCTTGGTTTAAACATAACAAAAAACAACAACAATAATCCAATCATGCTTAAGGATTTACAGGCATATTGTTCAGAACGTCATTGAGTGATCGAATCTTAAGAGCTGATGTGCTATTCTGAACTCGAGCTAAAACAGGACCGTTATCCGACCATACATTCTTTGCACCAAATTTGTCTCTTGCAGTGTCCAATAACAGCTTCCTTTTAGGGGTCAAGTACTCCGAAATGAAGACCTCTGACTTTCTTTTTGTTCATGAACACGGCTCTAGCTTGACTGTTTGAATCGAACGTAAAAATCACTGGCAATGTTTTAGTTGCATCTGTACTTAAACGAGATCGCATGCGTTCCGCAGACTTGATAGAAGATCCTTGTAAGCTAAGGCCCATCCTTTCATTGAACACTCGAAGAACGGCGTTAGTAGTGGGCTCGCCATTTGACTGGGAAACACCATGCACAAGGAGTATGTTTGAGCGCTTTTCCTGTTCATGATCATCGTAACGCGATTCGATTAGTTCAACACGGGTTTCAAGAGCACATATTTGCGAGTGGAATCCCTTTAGCATTCGCTCGATAGTCGCAAACTTTTGACTATATTCAAGGGAAATAGAATCGTAGATTTGGGAAACTATTGTGTCAATGTCCGACTCTTTCACAGAACTCTTATCACCCATACATTTCTCGGCAACTTGCTTCTTAATTTCATCCCGCATATTACTTTTTATCGTTTCAATTTCTTCCTGAGCTGTTACTAGCGTAGAAACTAGCGATGAAATGCTGGATTGGGAAGTGCCTCCACCCATTCCCGTCCTTTCCTTGTACACATCCGGGAATGCTGCCAATTCAGCAAAGGCGTTACCAACCCCTCTCGACTTTTTCTTAGACGCTTCTGAAAAGTTTTCGTCGTAAGGCAGAATCTCTGCCTCCTTGAGTGCAACATTTTCGTGCGAACCGTAGCAGAAAACTTGGTAAAGTTTTACAGGAGCTGCTTTTCCTCTCTTTGAGCTTGTAACATCGACTATTCTGACCGGCCACAGAGGGTAGCCGTAGAACTTTCCGAAAGCTAGGTCTCCGACCTTATAATCTGCCATTATTCAGTGAAGCATCAATCAAAAAGATACTAATACAGTGATGCAAATACAGGTACTTATCTTTTTACGTGGGCTGTACCCCACGGGACTTCCAGTAACTGGCCAAACTTTTGAGATACAGCCCAGCCTACGATTTCGCTCGACAGTAAACACTGTATTTAACGAACGAATTCCTATCCTTTATGCAAATTATCTAACTCGATCACTGGGCGCTTAAATGAACTTGTTTGACTGGATGCCAGTGAATGACTGAAGTTGACACTCGTTCTGCTGTGTTGTCGATTATAAATCAGAAGATGTCGTTGCCTGAAGTAACGACAACGGAGATCATGAACGTCTATAGACTCAGACTGAATAATGCTGCTACTGACTCAACTCAGTCTGCTCCAAGGCCTCCAAGGGTCGCTCCAGTTATTGTGAAGTTTGCGAGCAAAGACATAGCTAAGAAAGTATTCAAGGCCAAAGCCAAACTGGCCTCTAGTGGAATTTTCGTTGCGGAGTCTCTGACCAAGCAACGGAGAGACATCCTGAATGCGGCTAAGGACAAATTCGGTCAGAAGAATGCTTGGTCTGATCAAGGGCAAATCTTAGCAAAGCCTAGAGATGAGACTGTGATTAGAAAGATACGGTCGCTCGCGGACTGTATCTAGGTTGATTTTTCTTGTTTTCGGATTTCTGTTTATATTTTGTTCTCTTCTTTCTCTTTCATTTTCTTTTTTTCCTCCGTGACCACGGGTCACCAATTTTTTCGTTATTTCTTCTTCTATTTTTTTTCCTTTAGTATTATTTTCCTCCGAAATTTGTTTGATTCTTTTTCATTTTCGAAAAAGAAACATTCGTTTTTGTTGCTAAAGTTATGTTTTTTATTTTGATGGTTCTGGGTAACATGGAATTTGCACATTACGTCGAGTTATCAGGATATTCTTCAGCTACTCGATCATTTTTCGTCGGAGTTTGATATGATTGGTATTTGTGAATCGTTTTTAAGCACAGACCATTCTCTTTCGCTTTATTTATTTCCAGGGTACAACGTCCGTGTGTTTCAATGAGCCGTGGTGGGATTGCATTGTTGGTTAAGGAGGGAATTGGGTATGGAGTACGGGATCATCTAAGTATTTGGAAAGAAGGTAAGGTAGAAATTTTGTCAATAGAGGTTGAGTTAAATGGCAAGAAAAATATAATTAGTATGGTGTATAAGCCGCCCAGTGCACACTTGGATGATTTTATTGAAGGGTTTAATGAGCTGCTTGCTAAAATACCACCTGAGTGTAGCCATAATGTGATGGGGGATTTCAATTTTAATCTTCTTGATTTGTTTGGAACGAATGGTGATTTTTCGAATTTTATGATTTCGAGTGATTTGTATCCCCTCGTGGGCGTACCAACGAGAACTACCTCACAAAGTGAAACATTGATAGACAATATCTTTGTTAAATCGAGTGATCTTCACAGGAGCTTTGCTGATGTGATAGTTTGCCCATCTTCCATTAATAGCTACAATTAATCACCTTGTGAAAAAACTGCGAAAGAAGAAGGTCGTAACTAGACTGATGAAAAAAGAAAGTTTCCAAAAATTTGCCGAAGAGATTAGTATTATTGATTGGAGCCCTGTTTTTGCAGAAAAAGAATGCCCTTCAAGGGCATTAGATATGTCAGCCATATTCCCTATTTATGAAAAAGCATGCCCTCTAAAGGCTATAAAATCCAAAAAACTTATTCCATGAAAGCCATGGATGTCGATGGAAAAAATTGATGAAATAGAACTGAGAAACAGGCTGTATGACAGATATTTAGATAATCGGAGCGATGAATCATTTGACCTATTTAAAACACAGAGGAATTTAGTGAACAAACTTCGAAGAAATGCAATTTCTGAATTTTATAATCGTAAATTTGAGGATAACCAAGGGGATATGAAAGAAACGTGGAGGACAATAAATGATCTTGTTAGTGACAGAGGAGTAGTCACACAGTAGTCAAGAAGTGTGTTTAAGCGGTTGTGATCGTGATGGTAAAAGTGCAATTGTAAATAAATTTGGTGAGTTTTTTTCGAATATTGGTCCTGAAGTGCAAGATAGTGTGTATGACAAGTATCAAGAAATGCAGAGTAGTAATATTCCTGACGAAAGAGGTGAATCTCTGGAAATGAATTTTAATTTGTGTACCAGTGATGAAGTTTGTAAAATTGTGAAGTCGCTAAAGTCTAATTCAGCTGCAGTGGATGGCTTATCTCTTCGAGGGCTTAAAGCGATTTTGGGTTACATACTACCCTGTCTGGTTTCTATTATTAATCTTTCTCTAGAAAAGGGTAAGTTCTCTGAACAGCTTAAAGTCGCGAAGGTCATACCCCTCCACAAGGGTGGCTGCAAAAGAGACATTGAAAACTGGCGACCGATATTACCTCTTTTTTCAAAGAGATTAGAAAAAGTCGTCCATAAACGCCTATATGACTTTCTCCAGGTGAAGGAATGATTAAGTGAAACACAATTTGGTTTCCGAAAGGGACACTCTACAACTCATGCCTTGCAGCATCTGGTGTTAGTGGTGCGTTGGATAAAGGGTACTTACCGATGTCAATTTTCATTGATATAAGGAAGGCATTCGATACTGTAGATTTCAAGATTTTGCTTGACCGACTCAAGTATCTGGGAATTCGTGGCACTTCTTTACAGTGGTTTGAAAGTTATCTGCTTGGAAGATCCTTGCGTGTAGTACTGAATGATGTGACTTCATCTTCTTATCGACTCAAATGTGGAGTACCGCAAGGTTCAGTCTTAGGTCCCTTGCTTTATCTTATGTATGTAGATGCAGTGCGCTTTCATCTTCAAGACGTCTGTGTTACAACCTTTGCTGATGATACAGCTTTGACAGTTTGACAGTCTTGTGTTGAAAGCAAATGATGCGTTAAGAAGGCTGTAGGTTTTTATGAACCTTAGCTTGCTGTGTGTCAACGTGAAAAAGACTTTTCTAATGACTTTTTGCAGAGTAGAAAATTGCCCGAGGAGTTGGAATGCTGCGTAGACTGAAGCATTATTTGCCAAAGCGGATTCTCCTAATAATTTATCACTCAATTGTTCACCCATATATTTCATATGGCTGTCTGATCTGGAGCAGCAATTTTTACAGTAATTTCAAAAGAGTCCAGATTCTTCAGAACAAGGCCGTGAGAATCATGTCCAGGATTTGAATGATACACGTGGGACAACTACGGGATTATCAAGCGGCAGTTTTCGTTTTCCAGTACGTGCATAATCTAGTCCCAAGTGTTTTTCGTCATACTTACCGTGCAAACAGTGATATTCATGAATATGATACGAGGAATAGTGAAAATTTGGTGATTGAGCTCAAGAGTAGCACAAGATCAGGATTTCGATTGCAGTTTGTTGGAACTGCAGTCTGGAATTCTTTACCAGTGAGCATCAGGGCGGCTGAGCATCTTTTAGACTTTAAGAGAAAATTAAAAGAATATTTAATAAAAGATGGTTGAGAAATGTATTTATTTGTTAGGGGGTAGGGGGTGGTAGGTAGGAGGGTGGTCTGGCTGGTTGGGAGGAACGGTTGGTTGGGGGTGGTAGGGAGGAATTGGTGGATGGGTGGTCAGGGTGGTAGGGAGGGAGTAGGGTTGTTGGGAGGTATATGTTTATTTTGGAGGTGATAATGTGAAGGAGTTTGGTCTGTTTGTTTTTTTTTGTGTGTGGGGGGGGGGGGGTCTGTTCTTTTTTTTTTCTTCTTCTTCTTTCATTAGTTATTTATTATGTTGTTTCTTGGTGTTTTTAGAAAATGGTTAGCCTTTACTACTGCACGCCAGCAAAAACGTAGGTTTTTCCATTAGTGCAGTAGATGTAAATACAGAAGCGTTAAGTTGAAAGTATCTTTAAATTAAAAGTATCCTAAAATGAACTAGAAATAATAATTTAAAAAATTTAACTGACTTAAAAGTTACTGCTTATTTTTACTGTGTACAAGCACTTCGTATGTGAAAAGATAATTACTTTACCTATAAACTACATTTTCACAAGAGAACTGACTTCTTTGAAAGCCAAGACAAGTCTGTCCAAGGATTCTCCACACGAAACGTACGAAAGCTGTTGTTATTGTTGGTCTGAGGCAACGTCGGCCTGTCCTGTGTTTACTGCTATATTTTCAAGAAGGCCTTGGCTATACCAATATTACTTGTTGACAAAATATCAATCTACCCAACACCCTAAACGACTTCAAAAATATACGAAAGAAAAAGAAAACCGTGATTTTCGGGGTTTTTTCTTGATCAGCTAATTATTCCTCTAGGATGATGTGCGAGGGATAAATATAAATTCGGATATTTCGGTTGCACTTCCGGGAAACCGTCCTCAGCGAAAAACAAAACAAAACTAAATCATAAAATCCACCACAATCACAACAGGAGAACGATGCGGAACCAACAGACAATAAGACGAGATGTGACTAAAAACCAGAAGAAAACGGTGGGGATGCAGATAAAAATAAAATAACGAAAGATAAAATGTGCGTGTTAAAAATGTGTATGTACAAATCTGTGATTATTTACAATTCTGAGCTCTGTTTGTATTTACAATTTACCATCCGTCTGGGAAAGCGCAGAAGCTTTCACCCAGAAAATGGCCCACTCGGAAAATTCATTATACGTTGACCACAATGACCACTATTGATAAAATCTTGCACAAAACCCAAAATATCCGAATTTATATTTATCCCTCGCACATCATCCTAGAGGGATAATTAGCTGATCAAGAAAAAAAAAACGAAAATCACGGTTTTCTATTTCTTTCGTAATGAATGGTCAGCTTGGCTTCAAACCTTATATTCAAAAATATACAAACAAGGCACTTACTAGGATTATACCTACGACCCTAAAATTGAACACATGGACCCCATATAATTTCACTATGCGGGTGTTTGTGAATGACTGATGAATGAATGAGTAGTACTCTGTGATTAAATCAAATGAAAAGAAAAGTGCGTAATATTTTGGTTTCTGTGCATTATCTATAGTTTGTATGTCTTTGGTTCGGTATGACTGTCGATTTTTGTTTTTTCAACGATGTGGGTTTGACCAGGGGATAATAAACATCGTATCCGGTTTAGCCTACTTGCAAAAATAATAGTTCTGGTCAACGAGTGTTGTTTCTGCGCGCGGAACGCGCGATTAAAGAAGCAGCCCAAATGTAGAAACTAAAAGCCCCAAGGTAGCAGTTCGTAAAGTGATGCCGTGTCGGAAATCTCACATCACCTTCAATACCTGATCGATTAAGTCTATAACGACCAAGCTCGTTGCTGGAACCGAACCCGTCAGGAGTGATGCTCCCCAAAAGTAGGCTGATTATGACTGGGGGTAGAAAAGTTGAGAAAAGCAACATTTGCTTCTTCAGTTCAGAAGGCGAAATATCAGAAGGTCTTGAGCCTGCACCGGAACTAAACCTTAACACACCGTCACCAAAACTTGGTTTAAGCAAAGGAATCTGAGGCATGAAGAATAAAACGTGGATATGGTAGTGCTGACGCCAAAACGCTGTTATCTGACGAGCCTTGATGACAAAGCGAGGGAAATTTTCGTTGGAAAATTTCGTTCAATTTTCGTTGTTAGGACGTCCTATATTTTACACCCTCTCTGGTAGACCAAAATAAGAGACCACGGACATGAAAACCCGGTAAAGTCCGGAACGTCATCCTTATCAAAAATCTTTCTATTAAAGCACGCGCAATTTATATTGGACGAAATGAATCGTCAGCTCAATATATCGAGCTTTCCCTTGTTTCTCATCTGAAACAAGAATGTGCATGCTAGCTAGTCAAGCATCACATTATTTTCCCCTTAAAAAAATACACCTGATTATTCAATTAGATCTCTAATCTATCCAAAAATATCATCATCATATTGATGATTCAAGCCAAGACGTCTGGCACTTGCGGGGACTTTTTGCGGAATATGGCGGTCGTTGTGGTATCCAACTAGCCTCCGCGCCACACTGCCGTCAGGGTCGGCAGTTCGGGAAATGTCACAGTGCTGTGAGCGGTCGGAATGGCATGTTCCTAGCCCATTAGGCACTTCGGTTGGTGGCTGGATCCGTATCAGCCTGCATTGCAGAACCTGATTTCGCCAAAAAGTCTATTTCTACCGGTAGTTCTAACGGAAATGAATCGTATGACTCGATATTTACAGTGCCCACGCCACGTTGGCGTAAACATTTGTCCAACAACTTCATTAATTATCTAGTATAATTCATTACACTTTTCCGCGCTCAAGAAAATCTGCAAAATAAATACGATCAAAATTTGGATTTTTTTTAGAGATATTTGGCCATAGAGATATTTGGCCAAGAAGAAGATTCGTGACGTGGAAATATTACGCGGGCAAAACTCCTCTTAGTTTTCTCGCAATCTATAAGACTGATTCTGCGCAATTAATTCCGTCTCTGGACATGATAGTAGGTCAGGAAAGATATTGCAGCACCATTTAACAACTGAACTTTTTGATACTCTCAGTTGCGACTGAGAGTCCGAAGCGCAAGCACGTTACCTGTTTCCTGCTAGTTTTTCTGTGCGATATACTGACGACGAACTAATCGCGCTCTTTTTGGTCATTCCATTGACCATTGAAGTGCGATGGGGAGTGAGGATGGTGATGACAATTTCATTGTGAGCGAGTTGTTTAGTTTCATGCTGTCCCGGATCGACAGTGGGACACCAAAGGACATCCTGCTGCAATTGTGCCTTGATTTCTATACTCCTGATGAAATTGTCAAAGCTAAAGGTGATATAATTCCCTACCTACCAGTTGTCGTTCTGGACAAAGTGTCCAAGGATTTTCAGGACTTCGTGAATACACGTTCTGGTAAGACCGCCAAAGGCCCAATTTTGCTTGAACTCTACGGTATTTTGATTCAAACTGACCGGGATTGCCTACCCCAGTTTCTGACTGCAAATCTTCTACGCATCCCGGCACTTCATATTTCGCACTTCGATCTAACTACAATTATCAGCTCTTATGACACCTTGAAGTCCGAAACTGAACAGTTGAAATCGATCGCACAAAACCTGTCCCACCCTCGGGCTGTTGTGAATGATTTGATCATTCCGCAAAACTTGCCGCTGCATGTTCTACGCGGTGAAACTATGAGTTCTGAGCCACCTATGATAACTAATCCGAACTTGGCGACTCCCCCGCTAGCTTCGACTGCTTCTGTAGGTGCCACTGCTGACCGCGTACCCACGTATGCAGGTATCGCTCGTTGAGAAAGGAATACTCTGGGTAACGAACAATGGGAAACTGTTCAATGAAATGGCCGAAAGCACGGAAACGGAGCAAACGGCTCGAAATCCAAGAAGGCACGTAGTCAAAGTATTGGTAATTCGTTCAACCGGAATACCACCTTGCAATTTGTGGCCGCTATTCGCAGTTCAACGCTATTTGTGTCCCGTTTCGCCCCTGACCCTAACGTCGGTGATGTCACACGCTTCATCTCGCGCTCCATTAAATGTGACGTAAAGCTTGAGGCAATTCAGACCAGATTTGATACGTACAAGTCGTTCAGGATCGAACTGCCCAGTGTTTACCTTGAAAAGGTACACAAACCGAACTTTTGGCCGGTGGGCATTCTTTTCCGGAAATTCTACTCGCCCCACCCGCCTTCGACTGGCCCCGATGGCTCGCAATTTGTGAGCAACACTAATACCGAATAATGGTGTTGCAAATTGCGTCATATAATGCTGAATTATGCTGATGCCTTGTGATCTTGCCTTTGTTGATGAAATCTGCCCTGGGTTTTTTTCAACTGTAATAAAACTATATGTGACTAATGAACCATTTGGAATGACGCATTTCAGACTTAGAATTCAAGGTCATTGACGGCTCTGGCAAGATGCTAGGAGCTGCGTCAGCCTTCACCTCGCCAACCTCGGGCGGTACACAGATTCCGACGTGGTAACAGTTTCTGAATACTCGGCAAGCAGATATCTCCAAATGAGGTTAGCACCGTAAGCAGTTCCGTGGTATGAACTCGAAGATAACTTGCGCTCCGGAAGCTGGAGCCAGACCCCGATGACAGTTTATATAAGTGCATTTTCGCGGTGTTGCGAGAGAGGAGATTAAGTTCAGAGAGAAGTTAGAAAGACTAGTTTTATATAGTCTTCAACTGAATGCGATCGAGTGCGGACGTGATAAGCTCCGGGAACTGATTTGACTAACTGATTCGATTTTCTGTGGCAAGTGAACGCTGCTGCTATGGAATGACTGACAGAATGGGTGATAAACTGATCCACAATCCGATACTGAACTTTATTACAAGATCGATGCTGGACGGTGTGAAAATCGACATGATAACTACGAAAATTATCAGTTACTACGATCCCGAAGTGATTCAGGAAGCCCAGCAAGTGGCTCATTCCGAAATGAACGTCACTACTCGTGTGGTTAGGCATAAGAAATCCGAAGATACTGTGCTTGACATGTGTAAATGGCTTAGTCTCGCTGCTAAAGAGAAACGTCGAATTTCGAAATTTCTCATCTTTTCATCGTGCGAGGTCCCGACAATTGGCGACGCGGTAGTTGCTACCTTGACGTCAAAAGTTAATGAATAAGCTCGTAAAGTTGACGCTTTTGCCGCAATTTCTAGCCAGTCCACCATGAACTGGCCTCCAGCTGAATCGTCTCCGAAATCGGTAGCTCCTAAGCCTACGCCTACCTACGCTAAAAAACTGCCCTAAAGATCTCACGTCGCCCAGCACTAGGAAAGAATTTCTGGACAGCCTGTGCCCGGCAGTTAGCAGTGATATAAACGAGCTCAAGCACTCACCTAACGAATGGAAGGTGGTAGTTAGGTCTAAGGCTACTGCCAACACGATAGCAGACGAAGCTAAGAAATCCCATTACGATATAAGCGCATCTGTGAAGTCCCCCACGCATATTGGAATTATCAAAACTGTGCCCACCGATCTAGATGAAACTTCACTCCAGAACTTAATTCCCAAATGTACCAAAACCGTTCGCTGTGGATCTTCTAGAGCTTACAAGAAGTATTTTGAATCGCGATCTGGAAGAGTTTCTCAAAGACTCGGTCAAAATTGGGTACGAAAGATTGCCGGTTCAGGAGTTTCTTTTCTTGCCGAAACGGTGTTACTCGTGCCATAACCGTGGGCACCTGGCCAAAGACTGTACCAACACGCCCACTTATTCACGATGTGGATCGGAAACTCACACCTCCGACCGTGACAATCCCTGCTCAGAGCGCATGTTCTGTTCTGAATGTAATGTAGCTGGTCATACATGGTACAGTGTAAAATGCCCAAAGAATCACCAACCTACTCAGAAGACCAAACCTAATCGTACGTAAGCCTCGCTATGCCTACTGACTTATCAAATAAAGTTCGATTTATCTCGTGGAATATTAACGGAAATGTTGTCGCAAAGATACCTATCCCGGAACAACTTCTAACCCAGTCCGACGTGCTCTGCGTCCAAGAACATTTCCTGACGGCTCGTTCCATTGGCCTTCTTATATCAGTCCAAAGTACACTACATATTCCGTACCGGCGAAATCCACTCATTCCCGAGGAAGACCCTCCGGCGGCATTACTACTTTAGTGACGTCAGACCTGAAATCAAGTGTCTTCGAATCCAGTGATAATTATTTAGCTGTGCGCGTGGAAAACGTTTACCTCCCAACTGACTTAAAAATGAAAATTCAGAGAGGTTGTTTGCGCTTGCCTCATAGAAACTTAGCTCATGTATCGAAAAAGTAAACAAGCTAAGCATTCCTTGTATAGTGCTGGGAGATTATAACTATGATCTCAGTTGTGATTCTGACGAGTGTTCAATGCGGGCCTCCCTAATCCGTGGAATCTTCGCGATTCATTATACATTGTGCAAAAAGATTCTAATGTTACTTATGTCCACCCTTCAAGTAGTACTTCAAATTTAGATCATGTTGCAGTCTCGGCCGAATCGGATGAACCCACAATTTGCGTGCTATTAGATTATCAAGCGTCTGATCATCTCCCCATTGCTTCGTCTGTTCGGTTGTCTAATATAACTCCGCCCGTTGCTAATCTTAATTCTCAACTTAAATGGAAAATAATTAAAGACTGGGACAAGATTAATGTGAACAAATATGTCAATATGTGTGATTCGATTCTCCAAAAAATCCGTGTGCCTTTCAACCTTTTACAGAGATCAGTGAGGCCAAGTGAAAGCGAGACTCAACTGGCCATTGATGTGTATTGCGCGGAAATATGGCACGCTCTAATTTATGCCGAAAAAGCGGCCGTCCCAGTGAAAAAAATTAGAATCGGGACGGTAGTTCGTGATTGATCAAAAAACCCTGCCCTTGTTAATACATGTAACAAAGCAAATTTCTGGTACAGGCTTTGGAGTGATTGTGGCCGCCCAAGATCTGGTTTTATGAATGCTGTTCGTAAACGTGTGAAAAAAGATTTCGGACGGGAGCTTGGTTCACACCGTATTCAAGCACAAGCCCATTATTCTAGTCGTAGCATAAATTCGGCAATGCTTTGGAAGAATGTGGTGAGAAATGAGCCGGAATGCAGTTTTTCTGTGCGCCTAAAGCGAAAACGATCTTCGGGTATTGACAATATTAGCGCTCTTCATGTTATTAATGGTAGTTCTCTGTTTGTTGACCACATTTGTTTATTAATGCAAATGGTTTTTGACACTAGCATTGTCCCTACAACATTTTGTATAGGGGACCTTACTCCAATTCCATAAAAGGAAAATCTAATGTGACGCCACAGTGTTCAAGCTTCCGTCCTATTACAGTGTCCACGACTTTGTGTAAAATTTATGAATTGTTATTTATTGATGAGTTGAGTAGTAAGTGCTGTGTGCCCCCTTCACAGTTCGAATTTCAACCAGGTATTGGCTGCACGCATGCACTTGCCGTGGTAGCATCAGCGCTGATTGATGCCGAAAATTCGGGGGAAAGTTTGGTCTTAGTCGGTCACGGTGTTCGTCGAGCTTTCGACTCTTTGATTCACGCTGCCATACTTTTGCATGCGGTCAAGCGAGGTGTAAATCACTCTGTCATAATGTCCTTGCGGAATATGTACTCGCGGCTCCGAGTAAGGCTTAAGCTGCCTCAAAATTTTACACGGTCACCTCAACCTTGTCATTGTGGTCGCTCAGTCCCAGTTCGTAAGGTGTCGTAAGGTGTCGTAATAGTGTCCTAGAAGCGCAATCTTTATGTCTTTGTTGTGTTCTCCAAGCCATTGACATTTCTCTCGTATGTTATACCGACGATATTTTTAATTTAAGCAGGTCAATCAAACGGGTAGAAGAAAATTTTAAAATTATGCAAAACGAATACGTTCATCAAGGTCTTGAATTTAATTCGGCTAAGTCAGACGTTGTACTATTTAACTGGAAAGCTGAAGGCCCCGTGCCCTCCATTGCTCTTGGTGATATCAATATAAAACCCGTTGAGAGCATTGTTTACCTTGGTCTCCCCATTGGCTCGTCATCAAAACACACCCGCCGGCTAATAAACTCCGTTCCACTTTCTTCAGCTTCTCCAAATACTTACTTCGGCTCCTCCATTGGACAAGAAATACCAAAATGATGAAATTTAACATAAAAGACCCTGAGCTTACTATTTCTAACCTGATTAGCAAGTACAACTCAAAAATCCAGTCCCACCCTCGGAGCAAAATTCTTAAAGTTTAAGTGTATATGTAGATGTGCCTGTTTGCAATGTGGATAATTTGACAGAGTTCCGAGCAACACTGGCAAAAATTCTGAGCTTGTGCAGCACGCAAATGGATGTTCATGGTGTTCTAATTGCTGGTGACCTGAATTCGAACCTGCTGAGAAATACTCTCTTTAGTGATGAACTTGTTTCATTCTGTTGTGATAATAGTCTTCATATCGCTGATAGTTTGCTTCTTCCTAGCGACAGTTTCACTTATTTGAGTAACTCGTCGGCGGCTAGGTCTTGGCTTGACCACTATATTGCATCAGAATCTCTGCTTCCATGCGTCAGTGAAGTTCGGGTCTTGTATGAAATTATTGGATCCGACCACTTCCCTCTCTCGTGTGCTCTGAATATAGAATGTGTGTCTGTCCCTATTGATGATTCTACCAGTGCTACGGTTGCTAAACCTCAGTGGAATGATGCATCTCGGTCGCAACTGCTCGAGTATAGTTCTGCCGTGTCCGAACGGCTTGAGTATTTAGTATTTGACGAAGAGATTACCAGCTGCTGTGATCGTATGTGCTCTTGTGAATCCCACAGAATGAAAATTCTTGAGTTATATAATACGATTTGTGCTATAATGATTTCTGTTGCGTTGGCTACTATTCCTACTACTAAGTCTCGTTGCTCTCGAAAGAAGTTTGTAGTGCCGGGATGGTCTCTGTATGTAAAGCCCTTATATGATACTGCTCGATATTGGTTTCTCCAGTGGAAATATGAGGGATGTAATAATGATGGTGGTTTTCTGGATCGTACACGCCGACTTTGGAAATCGCGGTTTCGGACTGCACTACGGTGGGTGCGGTCCCAAGACTCTATGATACGTGCTAATCAGTTTGCTGCTAATTTTTCCAATAAAAAATTTGTTGAATTTTGGTCTGATATTTCTGCTGCAAACCGTCAAAGTAGTTCCCTCCCTCCGGTGGTTGAGGGAAATTCTTCACCTCGGTCAATCTGTTTGTTCTGGAGAAATCATTTTGAGCATATCTTTAATTCTGTTGAAGATTCAGTTTGTTTAACTTTTGATGTTGGAAATGGGCGACTTGACTGTAGTGAGTTTTCTGCTGCAGATGTTTCGCTTGCGATTCGAAAACTAAAACCTAACTCAGCAGGAGGTTCTGATAGTATATCTTCAAAACATTTAAGAAATTGTGCGGCAGTTGTTTCTACGTATCTTGCTATTGTTTTTTCTATGATTGTTAGTCATGGAATACTTCCTGAATCTTTAATGGCGGTTACCCTGGTTCCTATCTAGAAGAACCGTATGCGTGATTCGGGTAATGCGGATAATTTTCGGCCTATAGCATTAGCGTCGACAATGTCAAAACTGTTTGAACATCTGCTGCTTGTTCGCCTGGAGTCTTTTCTACAAACAAGCAGCAATCAGTTTGCTTATAAGAAACGCCTTTCAGTGGAGTTTGCGATTTTTATTCTACGTGCTGTTATTGAGTATTACTGACTATTTTCTACGTATGTTTACGCTTGCTTTGTAGATGTGCGAAAAGCATTTGATCGTGTCAATCATTTGAAATTGCTTAATATTCTGAAAGATCGTGGTGTCCCGCCACCTTACTTGAGAATACTTTCTTTTTGGTTTAGTAGACAGCGCTTTTTGATCCGATGGGGTTGTGAATTGAGTCCACCTTTTTCTGCAGGAAATGGCGTTCGCCAGGGTGGTGTATTGTCTGCTTTCCTTTTCTCGGTTTATTGTGATGACCTTAATAAGCGCCTTACTGCTAGTGGACTTGGATGCCATGTTGGCTCAGTCTGCATAAACAATTTAAGTTATGCTGATGATCTGGTTATATTTGCTACTTGTCCTACTACTCTCAACATGTTACTTAAGATCTGTGACAGTTTCGCTGCTGATCATGATATTTTGTACAATTCGTCTAAGACTGTATGTGTATGTTTTCGCCCGCGGCACTCTCTGGTGCCACTGATTCCGCCTGTTAGGTTATGCGGAAATAACCTGACATTTGTGAAGGAGTTCCGTTACCTGGGGTTTATCTTTAATGAGCACTTCCTTGATGATGCTCACATTCGCCATGCTCTGAGGTCAGTGTACCTCAGAGGTAACCTCCTGATCCGTCGGTTCTGTGACTACTCAGTTGAGGTTAAGAACTTTCTTTTTCAGGCTTATTGCACTAATATTTTCGGGCTGTCTATTGTTTGTTGTCACACTATTTGTGGTTTATGTGAAATTAAAGTGGCGTACAATGATACCCTACCTTTCCTCCATAAGCTGCCTCGTTATGTTAGTGCTACTGAGCTGTGTACTGATTTTCGGTTGCCAACGTTCGATCAGCTCCACGTTTCTGCTCGTTGTTCTTTGCGTGAGCGTCTCCTGGCATCTGATAATGAGCTTGTTGATGTATTATGTGCCCCTCTCTTACGCCTTTCGTTGCCAATATGGCAAAAGTTGTATAAGCCTCATGATATCGGCTAGACTACAGCTGTACTTTGCTTAACTTGTTGTTGTTTCCTTCTGTTCCTTTTGTGTTATTTTCCTATAGTCGTTTGGCTGGATTAAAATTATTGTATTGTATTGTATTGTATTGTATGTAATCGTGTTCGGTTCGGCTGAGAGAGTCTCAGTTAGTAATTGTCGATTTTTGTGTGTGTTTCCCATGAAAGTGTTACGTTTTGCTTTTCTTTTCGTTTTTGTACTCCGTCCCTTTTCTGTTTGAAATGACGGGTAATAAACAAATAAAAATATGCAAGTGCTGCCACTCCGTTGTTGTTGATTCTTGACGTCCCGCATATCAGTCATGTAAGTGTGATCACGAATACACTTTTTTACATCGATCGTCCTCTATCAATTTGTCTTATGTCTTACCCCTTCGGTTCTACCCTACAAGCTCTTCGCTCCCCTGCTCGCGTTTCGCTATAGTACGGCCCTTGATCGCCCCAGCCTTGGAGTTCTATCCAAGCGGCAACTTCGGATTCCCCCTTTAGAGTAAGGTTGATCATACCAGGTCTGGTTACTATTCCCGGAATCGGATCTCGTGGTATTGACTTCGGACTCGCGGCAATCGGCCGACTTTATCCCGGAGTCACAAGACCTGCCTCTACCAAATCTTTTATCATACAATGGCGCGGCTTATATTAAGAACCAGAGCTTGTATGGAGAAACATTTAGATAAAAGCTATTGAAGATTTAAAGGACAAAGGCAAACAGACAGAGAACCGATCGTCAAGTTACAGTGTATCTACAGTGCTATTCTAAGGGCTAAGTTCCCACCCGTCCTTGTTATAAGTTAGACCCTAAGACCCTCTTCTGTATTATTCTGACGTCCATTCTATTCTAGATGACCTGGGTTTCTACTTACTTTCAATAAACGTTGAGATTTTCTACATGGTGTCCGAAGCCCTTTAAAAGCAACATGGAAGCCAACGTCCCAAACCCCACAATGGACTGGACAAGTGACAACGTCAAAGAGGCATGGGCAAGGTTGAAGAGTCATGCACTCCTAATGTTCCAAGGACCCCTCAGTGGAAAGACAGAAAAAATCCAATGCGCCTTTCTGCTGATCTGGCTTGGAGATAAAGGAAGAGACATTTTCAGTACCTATACAATCGAAGCTGATGGAAAAGACAAGATTGAAGTATATGTGGACAAGTTCAGTGAATACGTGTCAGGTCATTCAAACCGTGAAGAGCTAGCGTCCGCTGATCAACGTTTATGCGTCGCTGTTCAGACATTTTGCTGTATGGATTTTTCTTGTATGGGGGGGGGGGGTCGTTTTGCGCCCCCCTTGCGAGTAAGTTTTTTAGTCCCTCTCGATTGATCAAGGTCTAAGTTTGCGGATAAAATGCAATTTACCTATAAAGCCATTGGAGCTACTAGTCTTGACGTGGATAATGACGTTAATACGCCCGCAGATTCTCGAAGACGTCATACGATTGTGTTCCAAACCGGTTCTGTCCTATCTCCGACGACTAATGTTGTCAACACACGGTTAATGCGTTCGTTCAAGTTCTTCCGTATCGCGTCTGTACTGCTTATTCTAGATGAAATTCGTGTTGTTATTAAGACCACTAGCACGTCTTATGTTAGTCAGATTGGTCAGAATTTTCCTTGTGTGGCGTATTTGGACATGAATGGATCAATAAATTTGACTAATTTTAAGGCTGGTACATTTCCTTTGTCCGCTGTTCGTGGTCATCGGAATTTTAATCCTTCGAACAAAAGTCGTCTTAGTTGGAAGAAGAGGACTAATATGAAATGGGCAACTTCTGACCCTGGTGCTTGGTCTAATAATAATGCTGATTCTGCCAAGCTTGTGCATGCGTACATATCCGACCTGACAGATGAGAACCCTGAGAATATTATTTATCCACGTACTTTGTGTCTGGAAATTCCCGATTTTGCTCATGGTATGACTAATACCTCATACAAAGTTGAAGTACGGTATTCATTGTATCATCGTATGCAATGCAAGGGTCTTGATTCGTTTACTTCTTTGTCAGGACTTTCAAAAGAAGCTACAGGAGAACCTTCAAGCGCACTTACGCACCTAAGTATTCCCGATGCGTCCGCCGCCGTTACTACAGACGCCGTTACTAATGGAAGCTCAACGACACAGGGTGCAGCAGGTGGCAAACCTCCTCGCTCTAAGGATAAACCGGGACAACCTAACCGGGGAAAGCGAGCCGCTGACCACCTTGGAAGCCAATCAAGCTCTGGCGATGATTTATCATTTGACGGTTTTTCTGAGTGAATATAATTGCTGCACTCAGCCGTGTTATACATGTCTTATCAAGTGTTTAAACAATAGTCATATCATGTATTATTTGAACAATGTTCACCGTCGTTTTTAATCTTGGGAAATAAAACTGTTTATTTTATGTCTGGTTTTTCTTATCTTACCTGGCCACTGATTAGGGCCCGAGTATAGTATTACCTCGGGCCCTACTTGACCGGCCGACCAGTTTCGTTCTAATGTCGAAAGGATCCGGTCAACCTCGTTCTACAAAGTGGTGCTTTACTTTGCATTTTGACGACACCTTTTGGCAAGTTGACAAACAACCCTATTATTTTGCCAACCATCAGGAAAGATTGGATTATGTGTCGGATTTTATTAACAAGCGTTTTAAAGATCAGGAATCAATTAGATACTGTATCGTCCAGCTTGAAAACACGACAACAAGTGATCGCGCGCATTTACAGGGGTACTTTATCCTTGCTACCCGCACATGGCTCACCGCCGTCAAAAAGCTCACTCAAATGCCGACAGCGCATTTGGAAGTTGCTAAGGGTACAGATGGACAAAATTACGCGTACTGTAGTAAAGTGGACACGCGTGTGCTCGGACCTTTTGAATTTGGGAAACGACCTGTGCCAGGCGATGAGAGAGAAAGTAATGGCCAGCTTGGTAAGCTTGCTCGACTCATTGAGATCGGTGAGTCTGAAGGACTTCATGCGGCCAAGCATGCCTTACCAATCACGTTTTTACAATATAACCGTCGGTTATGTGACTACTTGGTGGCTGGTTCACGACCTTACTCTGGCCGTCGTCTCAACTTTTTCTTCTATGGCCCCACCGGTTGTGGGAAGACTTGGCTCGCCCATGAGCTTGCAGCTACAGTCTTCAGTAATAGCCGTGGGCTATTTAACAAAGGATCTTTTAAATGGTGGGATGGATACGACTCAGAGCGGATTGCTCTTTTCGATGAGATTGATCAGCTTGGGATTGCACCCTCCAATTTACTCGGCTGGCTGGACAGGTACCCAGTTACAGCCGAGATTAAAGGCTCGCGCGTGCCACTTTACAACGTTGTTAATGTTTGCACCAGCAATTTCCCGATATCTCGAGTACCAGGATTTTCAGAGGAATTGCGGCTCTCAGCATTGCGACGGAGATTTGCCGCTATTTGCGTATTAACGAGCATAACACTCGATTGGTTAGTTACGAACGTCGGCTGGCAGCATTTGACCAAGAACGTAGGCGGTCTAATCTTGTATTTTATGGCCTAGCCCCTATGAATTCAAACACATCTCTGCGTTTAGACTTTATTGCAGCGTTTTGAAGAGGATCCTACCTGACGTAATGATCAATGATTACGGTCTCGAAGACTGTTTTCGACTGAAAGCCAAGGACGATCCAAAACCACTGCTGGTGAGATTCGAGAGAAGAGAGGTGAAGCGTCGAGGTACCACGCTGATTGTCGAAGGGGTGGAATACGTGTATAGTAGCACGGAAGATAAAGTAGTTCGAAAAGAAGGCCGCAGGTTCAGTGCCCCCCGCTCACGTGAATCAATAAATCGTAACCAAGATCAGGACAGGCCTCCCGCACAAAGTTCAACGCAATCCCCAGAAAGTGATGTAAGGCCAGAGGTAAGGCCGAGAAGCCTCAGTGATGTAAGCATAACTAGTGTGCTTAGTGGCGCCACAAACCAAACGAATTATGGTTCGGCCGAAAGCGTGTTTTTGGGGCCTAGAATGGATCCGCAATCAGAAAGTATTGACGATACCAGGTCCGCTAGGAAACGAGACGCCAGTGAGAGCCCGCAGGATCACCCGTCAGCGAGAAGAGGAAATGTGACGGTCAGAAAAGGAGGCCCAATTAAGGTACAGAAACCGTTTATCCCCGACCAATAGGAGGAGAGCCAGGGAGATGGGATCAGTGTACTATCTTTTTTACACTGGAACATTCAAGGTTATTCCCAAGAGAAATTTGACGATTTGTGCCGAAGTGGGGGTAGTGATGTTATAAGTCTGGTAGAAACGTGGAGTGATGAATCATTATTAGTTAGGTCTGATGATTATGAATGTTTTAGCGTGAGTAGGAAAAGAAGTAAGAATGGTAGATTATACGGAGGTGCGGCTCTAGTTTTGAGAAAAAATGTTTTTGATAGTGTTGGTAGAATGAAGAGTAGGTCTGAGAATATAGTTTGGGTCCGTGTGAAGTTGGAGTCGTTGCGTTTATTGTTATGTAGTGTGTATTTGCCGCCAGAGGGGAGCAGTTATTCGGGGGAAAATATCTGGGAAATTTTGCGTTCTGAGATGTCGTCGTACAGGAAGAATTTTCGAAACCATCATTTAGTTGTGTTGGGGGATTTTAATGGATACACAAGAGAAGAAGGAGGAGATTATGAGATGGATGGACAATCTGAGGGGCCTAGCCAGGTCGGGATTATTAATGTTGATTTTCAAGAAATTAGTGGGCTAGGTTCAAGAAAAAGTAAGGACCAGAACCGTAGAATGAATAATTGGGGAAGACATTAATTAGATTTAGTGGGACAGGAAAAATTAGTATTAGTAAATGGAAGAATTGGAGAGGATCAAGTGGTAGGGGGAGGATTTACATGTTTTTCGGGAAGGTTGCCTAGTGTGATTGATTATGTTTTGGTTGATATATCTCTTTGGCGCCTGTGTGTAGACTTTAGGACGCTAGATGTTACGGGATCATATACCCATTAGGCTAAGTAGGAGTCCTAGGCCTATGTTAGCTCGGAGAGAAATTGGTGGTTATGATAGAGGAACGGAGATAGTAAAGCGACCTATTAAGTTAGAAGGGGCTGAGGAAAAGATTTTTGTAGATAGGCTAGGTGCTACAGAAGTAGAAAGTAAATTAAATGTATGCATAGGTATGGTAAGAGAGAGGAAGGTGGAGGAAGCGATAGGTCAGTTAGTAAATGTTGTTCACCAGGTGGCGGATCTATTACCAAGACATACGAAGGCTGAGAGAAAAAAAGGGAAGGAGTTTTTTGATGAGGAATGTAGGAGGAAGCGTGAAGAAGTGGTGGCGGCTTTAAGAAAAGTTAAAGGTAGCTGTAATTTAGAAGATGAAAAAGTTAAGTTAGAAGAATATCGTGGTGTTAGGAGAGTATATAAGAGAATGTTAGCTACGAAAAAAATAGAGTCAGAGGTAGGTAGAGTGAAAGAATTGGAAGATAAGTGTAGGAAGAAGGACAGTATACCGTACCTCGGTATATAGTTATATGGGTAGCGAGGAGGCGAGTCAGGTTCTCCTTAGTCTAGAGGTTACAACGCAGTACTAGAGAGTATAAGACCTATATAGTTTTATTCACTCACCACACTGTACAATGATAGATCTTCTATGAAATTCACGACCGGTAATCCATTCCAACGACCGTACTTGTTCTAACACAATATACACTTGGACTGCCACTTAGACTACGACTTAGACTGCCCAACTAGCGCGAACACCCTGGCTTATATCTTAATCTTAGAATTGTAGTTCGGCACCAATTGTTGAACAATTGTGGGAGACACGAAAACTGCTGACTACTATTGTGTAGAACCACAATTCCGGTAAAGCACAAAAGTAGTTGCAGTACAAATTGTGAACAATAAAAGGTGCCTAGGGGGTTCTCACTTGCGGGGCCCAGTTAAAACTATTAAACAATGCGATACACCGTTATAAGTCGCCCGACCTGGGAGAAAACAGATCTCCCGATCTGTGTCAAGCGACGCTCCTAATACCTAGCCACAGACAAATGACACTCCTAATACCTAACCAAATACTTCGACTCTAGACGGCGGTTATACGCAGCGGGACTCAAAAACAGAATTAACTTGAGGTGCAAACCTCGGAATTCCACGTATTTACACCGATCAGTATATAACGATATACAATAATACCTAGCGCAACTTACATACTATGATCGTGAGCATCGCGATCGCGGAACTCGAAAAACGTTTTTATCGCTAGGTTGGCTTACGGCCTCTAGCATCTGACGCCCCCACGCCCGAACTACCCCATACACTGGCCACCATGTCCAACTTGCCGATTGTTCATAATTTGCACTGACCACACGATTAATTTTGGAATGCGGTGTCCAAACGAAACACGGAGCTGAGTCGCTTACTTGCGGCACTAAACACTGCACAGTTACTTTTGGTTCATAATCCTTCTAATGTTCCATTAACTCTTTGATGTAGAAGAGTTTTAATGTTTCGAATGTAGAAAATGTTCAGTATCGTGCTTCTGTCCAAAATAAATGCCATTCGTGATGTAGGCGTACGAAGGCTTTCTTTTAATCGCTTTTAGTTCCGTTCCGGTGATGTCACTAGGTGTCACACAGAACCGGTGATAAGTCCAAAACGATAACTGAAGAAGGGTCTGAAATGTTCTTGATGAAGAATGGTGATAGGTTCAAACCATTAACGATGATAGCACCATAACTGGTGATAAGCCCAAATTTTTCAGTTTTTGTTTTTGCCATGTAAACATGTGTCCAAAAGTAACGTGATGATATTCTTGACTTTCCTCTCCGCTTTCCGATTTTTTCGTCCTCGAAATGTTTTGCGCGCCGGTCAGTGCTGTAGACAGGCCAGGTTCTGGAGCAGGTCGGGTGCGTCGTCAGCCAGAAGAGAGTAACCAACGCCTCGTGCGCCTCGTCCTCTCCGCTTTCCGATTTTTTCGTCCTCGAAATGTTTTGCGCGCCGGTCAGTGCTGTAGACAGGCCAGGTTCTGGAGCAGGTCGGGTGCGTCGTCAGCCAGAAGAGAGTAACCAACGCCTCGTGCCTGGAAAATTCACGGCAGTATCAAATTCGAAAGGTAACAAATTCACGAGAAAAAGGGATCGGGTTTTCCGAAGTCATTTCCGACGATTATTCACCATAAAAGATTGCCTAGTATACTGGCTTGCAATGAAGCATAAACTTTGCGTAACTTGGGACTGATTAAATAAAAACTGGCTAATAAATCGACATAAATCATTGTCTACTAATGAACTGTTCCAATAAACATAATCATGTATACGTTGAACTATATTATATAAAAGAAATGGTACGAAATATACAAGTCGGTGTCTCGCATTGCCTTATACATGCGGAGCTTCCGATACGAGCAAAGCTACCCGAGCGCGGTCATAGCAGATGGCTCCTCATGTATTTAATCAGCTAAGACTTTACGTAATCTCTTGAAGAAAGATAAAATTACTGTTAGAATTCTCCCGCAAAATTCCGCTGACCGTGGGCTGTCATATACTTCTAAATAATATTTCAGCCCACTATTCGGTCATATTTTACGCAACCGCAAATTATTTAACATTTCTCTCTGCTTCATTCATATGTCCGAGTCAGTTTTGTCTTCGTCTCAGATGCATGTTCATAGACTTTACATCAGCTAGTTAATTGGGTCATCGAAGTCCATTAAATACAAGTCTACATGGGGGGACTCATAAGTCTCCCAGGAACTCGTGCCCTATTGCGGTAAAAATGGGGTTTGCCAGAAATCCGAGCTGGTATGGTTTGGTTCGGTGACACGCTGTTCGTGGTTACCATGACACGGTCCAGCTACTTGCTGGTCGGCATACGGTGGTCCCGTCATAGCTGGTTATATATTTGAATACGATTGTCCAGGGAAATCCTGATAGAATGTCTGGAGGGGGTTGGGTACATTTCCTGACAGAATGACGTCCGGGACACTTGGGTACGGTTGGGGCGGTGACAATTGGAAGGAGACGCAATTCAAATCGTCCGGAGTCTGAAGTAAATCCAGTTCTGGAAACAAGTCTTTCCAAAACTGGTCGTCAAACAGTTCGTCCGTCTTGGGTTCCATGTCTTGCGTTTGTGTCGACCCGTCTACTGTTTCCGGCAACATTCCGGCGCAGAAAGGTAGGAAATGTTCCGACTTGTTGGTCCTTTTAGGCCGTTTTGCCAATGCGGGTAGGGGTCGAACCATTCTGAGATGGTCTTCTAACTGGTACATATATGTTTGTTTTTCCGTATCGTCACTGTACGGCTTTATCGCGGGACCATTTGGCGAACTGGCCAAAACGAAGTCTATTGCGGCCCACATAGCGGTCCCTCTACAATAAGGGTGTGCGATTTCCCAACTTTTCCCATCTATAGCTGGCGAGTCTATAACCGCGTTTTGATCTGATACCGTCAGACGGAAACCGACAGGTAGAAACTTATTTAGTATGTCCACCGGTATGTCGGCTTTAAGTGCGGCCGACGACAAAATGTTACCCCGAAATTCTTCTGTGCATTCTGACTATGCTACACTAATTTCTGTGTCACCACCCCGTCTAATAATCGCCTGGCAAATTATGCCAGTATGGTAACCGAATAGAGATGCATTAGCCGGGAGTACTAAACCCGAGCGGCTTGCTACGCTTTGAAGCAGACTGTAGAGTGCCATATAGCCCTGCCGTTTGTAGTTAAGGGTTGCCCCACTTGGTGCTTTTGCCACGGGCGACCAATCTGCCCTTTTTACGCGCTTCGGCATTCCGGCAGTTTTAGGTCGGTTGGGGGGGGGGGGGGTAGAACAAGAATAAACCAATAAACTTACCGATCTGATAACTTTCGGAAAAACGGGATCTTGACAGTTTTTTTATTATCTAACTTTCCAAATAACTACTTGAATCCATAACTTAACTGACTGTCGTTTAACTGTCAGCCTATTTAGACGCACAGATATCTTCTAACGGAAATTTGAAATTGCTGACAATAATTATTGCTGACAAACATTGTTGCTGACAACTTTTGTGGGCACTCAAAGATGGAAAATTTTATTACTCCGTGCATCCTGTCATACGATCCGAGTTTTCCGAAATCTAACTTCTTATCAAACCCTTCGAACTTCTACACTAACCTGACATCTCACAAAGCTTTCATAATCAAATTTGGAAGAATCGGCTTTCTGATAAATTTGAAAACAGGAAAATACCGAAATAATAGGCTACAGAGTTTGAATTTAAGATTCGAAACCAAAAGAGAGAAAAAATTGAAGATAGTGTCGGCTGCTTCCTTTTAACTCAACAGGACAGCCTTCTTTTACTCCGATTTATTTTGTCAAATTCTGCCATGTCTTTTTCTTCCCACTTTCTGTGATTCGTTCCAAATTTGACCGATCTATACTTCAGATACAGACAGCGCAGCACAATAATTGCTATCAAAATCAATGTTGGTAGTATTGCCGTGGTGTAAGACCACACATGTCCAATGCTCAGACGGTCAGACAAGAAATCCAGACGCTCAGATTCTCTCGTAAAAAATGGTATTTCTGTGTCTATTGCATTCTGTATATCCTTCAGTGTGACTGAATTTGTAACTGATAATGCTTGGTGGAATAGTATTGATGTCTGATTTAAGGCCTGTGTGTGTGAAGTCAAATTAAGAATCGGTATTACATGAATTTCTGTTCTGCTTTCCATACTGGTTGTTGTAAGAAGTTGTGTAGAAATCTTTGATAGTTTTGTGGCTAAGAAACAACCTTGATTTACCTTTACAATTCCCACGTTTGTCAGTTCTATCGCCGATACGGTGTCAGGGGTCAATGAATTCGCTGAGTTGTGGCACACCATCGATGCGATTATTTTGCCGGGAACGCTGTAGAACCATTCGGTGTTGCTGATTTTTATGAAGTTTTCTTCTTTTACCTCTCTGATCTTGGCTTCACAGGGTCCAGGCAGTTCTCTTGTCTGATCGTTGATGTAGAGTTCAACGAGACAGTTGGGTCGTTGCCTCGAAAATATCGGGCATACCGGTGTGTCTATGTCCAGACACTTCTCCATATCGCTTTGATCCAACAGTATGTATCGTTGATGGGCGTATTAATCCAGTAGGAGTAGACTGTTGTCTACTTTCGTTGTGAGTGTGTAGTTTTGACTCATTACAGGGGTCGGCAGCTCCTTGACTTCAATCAATTCGAAATGTTTAGTCGAATCGGCTAGTGGGATCGTGGTTGTGATAAAAACCATGCTCTCAAATTCAGAGATCTGTGTTTTCAGTGTCAAGTAATATTTTATCAATGTGTGTCCCGATAGGGGTATGGGTAATTGATGTCCGTATGGGGCATTTTCAGAGATCCCGGTCAATATGTCCTGAAGCTCTCTGGGATCCAGAATTTCTGGGCTCAAATTGCCTGAAAGTATGCCCAAGATTGCTAGTTCGAGCCGTGCTATGTCCGACGATATATACATGATCGATGCGCTTATGACATGCAAAGATGTTGTGTTGATTCCTTGAACAGCTGCTTTGATCTGTCTTATCTTGTCCTCCAGTTCGTTCAGTTGTTTTTGTTGTGCGCTAGAGACACTAGCTAGCAATTTTTGATTATGTAGCGTAGTGTTCGCAATATCTCGTAAGTTGAAAATCGCGTGTTTCAGAGTTTCCATCTCTCCTCCGGTGGCTAAACCCATTACTTGAGCCACCAGGATTCCAAGGGCCGGAATAATTCCTGCAGCTCGCTTGGTCTTGCCACTTACTGGCTTACGGAACAGGTGTAGTAGCCTTCCCGTGGTTTCCTTCATTTTCTTGCACTCGGCTTCATACAGTCCGAAAGTGACTCGTAGCTGGTCCTTGACCTCGCTAAACAGGCCTCTAAACTGGCCTAAGTTCATCATATGTTTTCCGTCCGTTCTAGTTTCGTCCAAACTCTCCATCTTCTCTTTTTTTGTTTCTAGGATGGCTGCCTCTAATTGAGTGATCTCGTCCTTTAAGGTTTGGAAAGCTTGGGGGTTGAACGGGAAAATAACGTTCCATGCTTGAGCTGACATAAGGGCACTGCCCTTGCTCCGAAAAAGTACACCATGTTTGATAGTCTCGCTAGCCATCGCTGCAAGCGCTCCCGTTAGGGGCATAAGCGTCAGCGAGTGCATGGTTATCCTGGATGCTCCTGAAAAGGCTCTGATTGGTTGATATGTTCTTCCGGGTACTAAACTGCTTGCGGCTGATTTCGTCCGATTAGTCGCAAATTAGGGAGGATAATAAGGATAATCATTTAAGAAAGGTTGGTATTTTTTTTCATTTTACCTTTTTAACTCATCATGTGTCATATAAGTAACAACTCTCCTCCACGTGCACAAGGAAGAGAACCTGCTAGTTATATATCCTAGACTTCTTAACTCGAACCCTTATTTTTATCTTTTCTTTCTATTCTATTATTCCTCTACAGGTCTAAGCAGTTTGAACATTAAACATTATATTGGATAAGACCGAAAATAAAGTGATAAATGTTTATTTTCCGTGTTATTATAATGGTTAATTTTTCCTTAGATGGTCGATTACCCTACTACCCGGCCGCTATTGATGCAGGTTCATACCCTGCGGGCCCGGAACCGCCGCCTGCGGGACCAACATGAAGCACTACGCCAACTGGTGCGTCAGCACCTTCGACTGGTTCAGTTGGTTCAGCAGTCAAGTTTGTATCCTTCGTATCTTTAAATAACCAATCAGATTTCCTATGTATATTTACGATCTCGTATGTTAGGGACTCGATCGTGATCCCCCACAGAGGAGCTCTATAAATACTTTCCGAGTCTCTTATATTTTTCCGACGGAGCTTTTCGTTCCTCTATTAGAGTTTTCCGGAGCCATCTCTGTTCCTTGCGTCTTGTAGCGCGCTGTGAAATATCTGTAAACACGCCGCTTGCAGTGTAATCCAAACTTTGGTGCGGCTGAGTACGTTTGGATCTCCAAAATTTGAGGTAAGAAATTTCCAATTTTTCGCCGTTTCTTCGAGCGTAATAGTTTGTTTTTTTTCATTGTATTATGTCGTAATACTCTAACATGCGACGTGAGGCGTTGACACCTCTGTTCTGTGTGTACTGAGCTTAATTACTTCTTGTTCCTGAACTTGAACGCATCATAGCGTTGCGGGGGTTTGGATACTCTTCCGTATTTAGTTACGAAGGGGGGATCGCTTACAGATCTGTCCCGTTCGTTTTCGTCCCCAGAAGGAAGCGTCGCTCTGTCGAAATTTTCCAGCTGCTGCTGTGCATGTCTTCTGCCTTGTAACGTTAATCTCCTTGATTCCGCGGCAGCTGTCGTTTTGGGCACACCAAGGCCCAAAGACTGTTTACCTGTAGGCCCCGTAGTTTTCCTGGCTGGGTTAGGGGCGCGGCTAAATAAGGTGCTTGGGAGCGAACCTAATCTTTCTCTTGGTTGAGGAAGATCTAATTCATCTGTTTCGTTTAGGTTCCTTCGTTGCTCAGCCCCAGCCTGCGGACTGCCACTTGAGCCCGATGAGTCGGACATCTTCTTTCGTGAGCTTCGGCGACTCCATGGATCCGAATCATCTTTCAGTCCAAGGTCTACTAGTGGATCTGGTAAGAACCTAGTCCATCTTTGCTCTCTAGGCAGGAATTCTTCTGATACTGTTATGTTTCTGAGCGCTTCAGGTGGGATTCCAGGCCATTGAATCTCTCTGTTTGATGGTCCTGGAAAGGGCTGTTGCCTCTGCGTTGGGCTAAACACGGGTTGCTGATCCCCTATTTCTGCGGGTACGGGGCTAACCGGTGTGCCAATTTCGTCTTTTAATCTCGTAGTCGGGAAGGGGGTTGACCAGTGTCGTGGGGAGAAACCTTTTGCTGGGTTTTTCTCTTCTTCCGACAGCTTCGGTGAACCCGGTGGGCTCCAAGGGGAAGCCTGTGGATTTAAAGCTGCACTGCTAGGAGGGGAGGGGTGGCTTCCAGGGTTTGTGACTCCGGCTGCCCCCTCCGTGGTTGAGTGTAGATAGCTGTCCAGTTCTTCTTTTTCGTCGTCGTCCGTTTCTCTGTATTTCCAGTTTAATGGTCTGACTTTAGAGAGTGGGTTCTTCATAGGGTCAAGATACAGCTCCTCTTGTTCTGACTCGTCTTCTGAGTCTGAAAGTGGTACGCTCTGCCAAGGGGAAGCCATTTTTCCCGCCTTGAGCCTGTTCATATGTGCTATTGTTTCCCTTCAGTCTCTATGTTTTTGAGTCTGTACGTCAGATCGTTACTGAAACATTCTAGGATCCTCCAGGGTCCTGTATACTTGTCAGCTAATTTCTTGATAGCTCCTGTGTACTCGTTCTTTAACCATACTAGGTCTCCAACTTTCGTATTTTCTATAGTTTTTCGCAAACTGTTCGTCATGTTTCTCCTTTTGCGTAGTTTTGGATCGAATAAGCTGTTTTTTTACTTCTGTGTACGCTGACTGCATTCGAGTAATAAACTCCTTTTTATAGGTCTCAGGAGACGTGAAGTGGGTTCGAGACTCTATAATTTCCTCACACGGGCTTGGGTCGCGTCCAAACATAAGGAAGTGGGCTGTCTCTCGACGTGTTTCCGACCATGCTGTATTCAATGCGTGACAGACGAAAGGAAGTTGTTCATCCCAGGTAAGTCTGTCATTCCTGACTAGAATACTCATAATATTCGCCATATCGCGATGTCTACGCTCAATCAAACTATTCGCCTGGGGCCGATACGCACTGATGCGCCATCTAGCGATTTTTAACGTTTTCATAAATTCTTCCGTGAGTGACGCTAGGAAGGCGCTACCTCTGTCGGATAATAAGATGCTAGGAGTGGAAAACGTTAGAAAGAGATGTGTGAGCGCTTTGCAAATAGTCTGAGCTCGTTCGTCCTTAAGTGGATAGGCAAAAAGGAATCCGCTGAAGTGACAACACGCTGTAAGAATTGATCGGTTTCCGTTTTCCGTCACTGGAAAACCTTGACCAAAAATGTCAATACTCAAGACCTGGAGTACATCAGATGCTACCGGAACTTCTCCAAGGGGTGCGTGAGGGTGTGTAGGCGGGGCTTTCCGTCTGTTGCATTCAGTGCAATCCGAAATGAACGTTTTGACTTTATGTAGCATCCCAGGCATGTAGTACGAGTCTCTGAGTGCGGCGAAAGTTTTGGTTATTCCTAGATGAGCTGACACTGTCGCGTGCATGTATCTCAGCACTTCGCCATAAAGACCTTCGGGTACCACGGGTACGATTCTGACATCCTTTTTCCTGTAATGTTGCGTCGGGCAAACAATACGGCATACCAACTTCTTTCCTTCGTCGTATACGAAATTATCAATTTCTCTGGTATAGTGGAGTAAGTGAAGGGGTAGTGGTTCACTTTCAACGAAGTATCTTCGAACTGCTTCGCACAATTCATCCTTCTGTTGATATCGTGCCATGTTCTCTGGATCTAAGATTCCCGTAGAGACGAAGTTGTTGATTTCATGATTTCTCGATAGGAAATCGGCTACGACATTGGTCTTGCCCTTTACGTACTTAATATCAAAATCGTATTCCTGTAGTTTCCATATTTGTCGCATCAGTCGTGGTGGAGGTTCTTTCACCGTCTGTATGTACTGGAGTGATCTAGCATCTGTTCGTAGCTCGAAATTACGACCAAGCAAGTAGGCTCTGAAGTAATTTGTAAAGTATACTATTGCAAATAGTTCTCTTTTCACAGCACTCCAGTTCTGCTCGGCTTTGGTCAACGCTTTGCTGGCGTATGCAACAATGTGCTCTTTGCCATCCGCTGCTTGTTGAATCAAAATACTGCCAATGCCATAAGAACTTGCGTCTGTCTGCAGTATGAAACGTCGTGATAAATCAGGTAAGGCCAAAATTGGTTGTTTCATCAGTTCGTTCTTCAGAAATTCCAAGGCCTTCCCGGCTTCTGGGGTGAACCGAAACGGTTGGTTACTTTTCTGTGTTAGAACAGTGAGGGGTCTGCAGTGGGTGGAAAAGTCCTTAATGAATTTACGAAAAAGGAAAACATCCCGATCACAGACCGCAGTTCCTTTAGGTTGCGTGGCTCCTTTATGTCCTTGATAGCTGACGTCTTCTCGGGATCGACTTTTATTCTCCCGTGTTCCACGATGAATCCCAAAAATTTGATCGACTCCTTCATTATTTCGCATTTGCTAGCGCGTAGCTTGAGTTTGGCACTCCTGAATCTTGAGAAGAGGGTATGGAGATGTTCAAAGTGTTCGGCTTCCGTCTCGCTGTATGTGATGACGTCATACGATGGGTGATGCGAATGCGCTGTCTGTGGGTACTATAATACCTTGTCTAAGTAGTTTATCGATGTGCTCTCGGAGCCATGGTCGAAGGTGCCACGGTGTTCTGTAGGGGGCGCTTGAAACTGGGCCTCCCCCTGTTTCAATGGTCATCTCGAGAAGATCGGTTCTGCCAAAATCTTCGTCGCTGGTTGAAAAAACGTCTCCGTAGGACCAAAGTATGTCCGTGATCTTATTTTTCAAAGCAGGGTCCTTAATATGATCCAGTTTGAACTGGTTGATGAACTCCTTTCTTGTCATGGGGTAGTCGTCCTTTTGTTTCGTCACGTTATTTATACGTGTGAGCATTTCTTCTTTAAATGACTGAATATCTTGCTGTGTGATGATCTCTGCTTCCCCTAAGAGGGTTTTCTTAGGTAGGACTATAGTTTCAGTACCAGGGCTGAAAATCAGGAGGTTTGCTGTACCGTCAGCAAATTCGATTATCTGATCTCCGAGTTCTAAGCCTTCCTTCAACTGATCTTGAATTCCTGATACTTGTAGAAAGATAGTCCTGTCCTGAAGGGACTCGTCGAGATCTATACTAACTTGGATACGTTCGTGTGTACAGGGTTCAATTTTGGTTTTCCAAATAGCTCGCAGATTGTATGTTTTCGCTTCTGTAAGGGTATTATCCATCGGTTTAGGTTCGTCCGGTTTCTTGTCCGTCTGTACTTCTGCCTGTGCCTTGATCGAGCTGTGTTCCGATAAGTGTAAACTCCTGTTATCTGCAATAGAGCTGACTTCGGCTTCTCGGCTGAAAGTTGCGTCATCTAGGGGCTTATGCTCGTTCTGGAGGTTGCGCTTTGCTTCATACGTCATCTCATCTTTTCTCTTTTCCAGGTGATCGTTCTGCGCTGTGCGTCCACCAGGATTCCATTTTCGCTGAGGAAATCCATTCCAAGAACTGCATCATAGCCAATGTCTTCGCAGACCGTAAACTTCGTCGAGAAGGTTCTTCCAGCATAACATACGGGTAGGCGAATTTCGCAGACTGACGTGATCCTGTGGCCAGTGATACTAGACAGAGAGCTTTGTGTTCTCCTGCTCTGCTTTTTTATATCTCTGGGTAATCGATTAAATATCTTCCAATTCAATAACGAAATCATTGCGCCGGTGTCGATCAGACATGAAATCCGGGCTGTCAGAATAGCAAATCCACTAAGAATAGGTAAGCGGGAAGAAGAATCTGCCGAATAGCTGTGGACTTCATTCAAATATACATTCCGAGGCTTATAATGATTGTCCACATGACGGTCGACTCTATGCCTCCCTAGAATCGACCGGTGGCGTTTAAATCCGTATTTTGGACGGATCTGTTTTCATGATTTTCCGTTGCTCTGTCCCTGCTCGATGATCGTGTCCGGAAAGGCTGATTCCGGTGCTGTCGTCCATCATATGGTTTGAAGCGGGATCCTCCGGCATCATATGCGCTGGGCTGTTGTCTAGGTGTGAAACCAACAGGTTTTTCACCGTATCGATACGGTACGTATCGATAATTGTTTGATGCTCGGCTGCCCATTGTCTGTCGACCTGATCTGCATTCACGCGCTACATGACCCAATTTGTTGCAGGAAAAACAGCGAAAGTCCCTGTACCGGGAGTTATTCTCGCTTCTGTTCTGCGTCCTGAACATGTTTCCTTCGGAGCGGGCAAAATTCACGGTCCTTTTGACGCGTCTGGGTGAACGTGACGGGGAATCGTAGGCAAATTGATTCATCGAGTGTGTGGTGTGGGTGTCTGTGCTTGATGGATGTATGGTCTCTGGTGTGATATGGGTCCTAGTGCGGTCGCTCTGGTGTTCGGTGGACTCAGTGACTGCGCTCACTGTCAACCTTTGGGTTGCTTTAACGACTTCGTCAATCTTCATTTCATGTTCGATTAACGTTATCGCGGACTCCAAATCATTACACCTTCTGCTTAACACGAGCCGAAGAAGTCTTCCACCTAGCCCTTGTTTGAAATTCTCAAACACTGCTGCTATGAACTGCGGGTTATTAGCCTTACCTATTTTCTGTATAGTAGACACAGTGACACGATCCGCAAAATCACGAATTGACTCGTTAGGCCTAAGCTGAATAATCTCAAATTTCAGACGCTCTTTCGCACTCGTCTCTACAACCCTTACTCTGAATTTTTCAAGTAATTCCAAGGGAGTGGTAACACTTGTATCGCCTTCTAGGGTCTCAAGGTAGGTTAAAGCAGCACCCTTTAACCGAAAGTACAATATATTCGTCAGGTCATTGACCGAATTGATCGCAGCAAAACCAATGAAGCGTTTACTGGTCGCAATAAAGTGATCAATGTCTGTCAGTCCGTCGTAAGCTGGGACTTGGTTGGCGAGTTCTGCCTGATTTACACGGTATTGTCCAGCCTTACACTGGGCATCTGTCAACGGGGCATCTGCCATTACTACTGCTTAAATAGAACTAAGTTAAACTCTGTTACTACGTTGAAGACTTCTAAAAAACTAAAGACCGAAGCTGCCACCAGTTATACCGTACCTCGGTATATAGTTATATGGGTAGCGAGGAGGCGAGTCAGGTTCTCCTTAGTCTAGAGGCTACAACGCAGTACTCGAGAGTATAAGATATATATAGTTTTATTCACTCACCACACTGTACAATGATAGATCTTCTATGTAATTCACGATAGGTAATCCATTCCAACGACCGTACTTGGTCTAACACAATATACACTTGGACTGCCACTTAGACTACGACTTAGACTGCCCAACTAGCGCGAACACCCTGGCTTATATCTTAATCTTAGAATTGTATTTCGGCACCGGGAGACACGAAAACTGCTGGACACGAAAACGGACCAGTTTTGTGAGATCAAGACCAAGACATCAAAAAGATACAAGATTAAGCCTGCCAAACATTGAAGTGCAGCAAATCAACAACGTAGACGCCATCCCCCCTACCAAATATCCACTCACTTTGAACAATTTATTTCACAGTTCAGCTTAGGTCACATCAAAAGCCGCGAAATGAAAAACAAAGTTGAACAGCTATTGTGGAAATATAGAGATGCTTTTTCGACACATGAGGACGATATCGGTACAATAAACTTCTACGAGCATTCCATAGAGACTACGGGAACGCCCCAACCCAAAAAGGCATACAGGACTACCCAGAACTTACGGAATTGGCTACAAGACAAAATAGACGAGATGTATAGACAGGGAATAATCCGCCCAAGTATTTCCCCATATGCAAGTGCTATAATTTTAGTCCCGAAAAAGGACGGCCAGGTCAGATTGGTCGTCGATTATAGAAATTTGAACTCTGTAGTGGTAAGCGATAGTTTCTCTTTAATGTTAGATAATATAGCTGGTGCTGGCGAAAACGGAATACACAAAATCTTTTCCACTTTTGACTTAAGCGCCGGCTATTGGCCAATCCCCTTAAAGCACGTATGGCCACCTGACACGTTGTCTGTGTATTCCCTTGAACTGGGTAAATAAAATAACATACCGAAGAGAAATTTTAAATAAGTTCTTCGGTATAGTAGTTACGAGTTTTCACTGCGTAGAGTGGAACGTGGCGTAGCAAAAGTACGTGATCCGGCAGGGTTCCCGACAAACTATTCTCTCGGCGCAAAATTTAAAAACCTATAACCATTGAACATACTGATACTGACACAGAATCCAATGACTCGTCATCTAGCTCAGAAGGATTTGAGATTGATGATGTAGTTGAGCCCTACAAGTTTCAACCTTTAGGGAAGTCTAACGAGCCACCTGTCCCCATTCCTGATGATGAGGCTGATATACAGCAAGTCTTCATAAGACTGTTCACTCAAGACTTGAATGGAATACTGATCTTCTGACATAAGCAGCAACAAAGCCTACAGGAGAGGGTAGCCTTTCCCCGTTCCTTACATATTACTTAACCTTGTAACTGTAACCAGGGGTACAACCAACTGTAACTGTAGTAGCCAAAACGTTTGGCGGAGGGGACGAGGCATTTACTGACTGGCTGGTATTTTTACCGACTTTTTCTGCAGAAAAAATGACTCTTTTCAACAATAAAAATGACATTTTTGAAAAAAAATCACCTGATTTTCAGAAATTTTATTTGACGAAAAATCGACCAAAAAACGACTGTTTTTGTGAAAAAAATCAACTGTTTTGACGAAAAATCACAGCACCTTCCCTCCCCCCCGCCCCGTGGTGATGCCCCTGACTGTAACTGCCCAAATAGTCTGTGCAAACCTATATTGTCTGTGCAAAATACAAAATGCCCCAAAGAAAATTTGAATGGAGTCTGGCAACTTCATTCCAGCAAATAACAACCCGAATAGCAAGGTATCATGAAGTTACGGCTGCAGAGACATTTCATTTAACATTTTTAGTACAGTTTCAAACTTAAGCAACTGTAGGCTGGGCATCTTCTGTTGTTGTTGTCATGATTGAAACCCTTGAAAATCAACCATCCTTATTGCAAAGAGCAAGTACTATTATTAGTCTATGGATTTCCTAGGCTGGAAGCTCTTACAGAAAATCATGCCTTCAACAGTCTATTGTCATGATACCTAAAGCTGTGACTCTGTACGCAATTGATGAAAACACCACCATTTTAAATCATTTACTATTACCAGAAGAAGTAAATGGGCCCAGTTCAAGTCCAATATTTTCAGCAGCTGCAGAACCTGGACCATTCCTGCAGGCAAAGCCTAAATAAAAATCATGGAAGTCAAGACTGAAATGCTTCTAGTCATTGACTTGTCCCTGGTGGACAAGACCAAAAAACGAATAATTCAGGATATGTGTCTTTTTGTGTTTGTTCTTTCTTGAGTCAAGATCCCTGTTCTGAGGCTGTACCACAGGTACATTTTTCCTTTGACTTATTTCTCTCCTATGACCCTCCTCACTAGTGGCTATTAAAAAATAGCATGTAGGTCAATACTCACTGAGTGTTATGCTTCTAATCATGTACTACAGGGTCTAAAATCTGGAGTACCTCCATGGGCTTTGCAAGATGTTCGGTTTCTGTTATGCTCATGAAGTACTGAAACACAAGACAACTGTAATAGACCGTCCATGACTACTTAACCTCCATTGGAAAACGAAACTTCAGTATCATTTAGTTTTAATTAAAATTGTACAGCAGAACTTGTCAATCACATTTTCTTATCGAAATCACTTAGCTGTAACTATATAGACACTTCTAAATTATAGCTGTCTAAATTGGTGTAGAGCAGAACAACCCATGTCTCAGGTTGTTGATCTCATTGTATTGAACCACAAGTTGCATACTAATTGCGCCGGAGTACTAAGTAATGCCAATAAAAATCAAGAGTATTCATTCAGTATCTGAGAAGTGAACATCCCCAAGCACTATTCCGCTGTTTTGGATGCTTGCCTTGGCGCATCGATTGAAATGGGTGAGAAACTGGTTTTCAGCCCGATATTGAACTTTATTAGTCGCTCGATGCTGGCAGGAGTTAAGTTCGAGAAAATTAGTCGAACCTGCGTTGAGTTTTTTTCGAAGGACGATATCCTGAGTGCAAAGAGAACCTTGCACGATGAAGCGGATTGCGAGGACAGATTTGTAAAGCACGTCAAGGATGAGGACAATGTGCTGGATATTGGGAAAATCTTTCACAAGTGCTACAAAGAAAAACTGGTTCTTCCAAAGTTCGTATTCTACGATCCCCAAGAGGTGCCCTCTGGCCCTTCGTTGACGAAAGTCAACGAAATAGCTAGAAAAATTGATAATTTCATGGAAAAGACTGCTTCCATGCCCTTACAGTGGGGTCCTGCTACTGTTGCACCTGTAGAGGAAAATTCACCGCTTCCTCTGTCGTACGCTGTAATTGTGAAGTCCACCAAAATCTCTTTCTTCGCACGAGTCAAGAAAAAGCGTGATTGAGATGGCTTGCGGCTCTCAACAGCCGGATAGCATCGAGATTCGTTGCAAAAGGTCGGAGCTTAAAGTGTTAGTTGACTCAAAAAGCAAAGCTGAAAAAATTGCCGAAACTATAAAGAACAGTGATGTGCACGCCTCCGTAAAAGTCAAGGAGAAATTATTTCTTGCAATAATCAAGCGAGTTCCAGTAGATTTTGAGGGGTCTTTGGCTAGCCTGATCCCGAGGTGCGAGCGGGCAGAACGTTGTGGGGTTTCCCGTACGTTTAAACTGTTCTTTTCAAGTAAACGAGATTTGGATCAAGCCTTATCTAACCCAGTTAAGTTAGGCTATGAAAGACTGTTTGTCGAAGAGTTCCGTTTCTTGCCACGTAGGTGCTACAAGTGCCAGAAGTCGGATGGACATGTAGCGGCAGCTTGTCCTAAAGCGGAAGTTTGTTCTCACTGCGCCCAGGAAGGCCATTCTAGTTCAAAGGATTCCCCCTGCCAAAACCAGATGTCATGTGTTTCCTGCAAGTCATCCAAGCATAACTGTTATTCTTTCCATTGCCCAGCAAACAAGAAGGAAACAGGAGCTAATTTTGCAAATCTAACCATGGCCGTTGAAACTAAGGTTTCTGTGTTATCGTGGAATATTAACGGTTGTGTGTCTGAAAAGCTACCTGTTCTCGAAACATTAGCTAAACAGTATGAGGTTCTATGCCTTCAGGAACACTTTCTTTCTCAAGAAAAATCAGGCCTTTTGAACTTGTTAAGTGGCTCTGCGTTTATTTCCCCAGCAAAATGTCGTAAGTCACGTGGTCGCCCTTCGGGTGGCCTTGCGATAATTAGTAGTGTCCCCGCAAGTCTTGTGAAGAGTACAGATTATTTTGTGGCAATACTGATTAATGATTTGGTAGTTTTTAAGGTGTATCTTCCTACAAATTATGGTGATCAAGCATCCGAGTTAAGGTTTAACATAGCTGCTCGTCAGCTTGCCAAGTGTGTTAAACAATCAATCCGTAAGATTCCACGCTGTTTAATAATTGGGGACTTCAACTGCGATTTAACTAATGAGAAGTGCTCTCGTTCCCAGTTAATTACTGATTTGTTGCCTGATAGTTTGGCCCTGCTTAGAAAGGACACATCGTATTCATTCATCACGACAAGTAACACTGTGTCAAACCTTGACCACGCTCTATATTCGGGTTCTGTTGCGAATTATGAAGTTTCTGTATTGAGTAATGGGGTATATAGTGACCATATTCCTATCTAAGGTCCCTTTTCATCTGCTCCAGTTGAGCCCCGGTTTAAGCGAAAAAGAGATCCGTATTCAGTTGAACGTGTATTGTTCGGAAATTCTGCACGCTCTCAGGTGTGCCGAGCGTGTTGCAGTTCCTATAAAGAAGTATAAGATAAAAACAGAGAAATTTGGATGGTCGCGTAACCCTGTCCTTCAAAAAGCATGCGCTGATTCGAAGTTTTGGCTGCGTGTATGGCACGAATGTGATCGGCCGAGAACAGGCCAGTTAAATGCTGTGCGGATCCATGCTAAGCATAAATTTTGTAGAGTTTTACGAGAGCATTTGGTTCAAAGTAGAGTTGGTAGTGCGAAAAAGATCGAAAAAAATCCTTATTTGCTGTGGAAATTGCGTCCTGAGCCGACATCTGTTGCTGCTGCAGACGGAATACCTGTTTCCGAATGGTTCGCCCATTTCTCAGATCAGTTGAAAGCACCAAATTCTTGCGTGTCTGAGCATTTTAATCGGCAAATAGAGTCCGCTCTCGGGTCTTTGCCTAAATCTGGTTCAGTTGTTGTGTCACCGAATAATATTCTTCACATTATTCGAAAGTTAAAGAAGAGGTATTCTAGTGGGATTGATGGTATTTGTGCCCGCCATTTGGAACTTGGTAGTCAACTGATGATCAATCACTTATCTTTGCTTTTCCAGATGGTTTTTAGTGTGGGCGTGGTTCCGGATAACTTTTGTACTGGAGTAATTACACCGATTTTAAAGAAGGGCAAGCCAATTTCTAAGTTTTCTTCTTATCGTCCGATTACTGTATCTAGTGTGTTGTCCAAAATACTTGAGCTTCTTATTATTGATAATATTGTAACCGTTTGTAAGATGCCTCCATACCAGTTCGGTTTTCGGCGAGGTCTGGGTTGTTTCCAGGCCCTGAAATCGCTTTCTTCTATATTGAAAGATTCTGGTAAAACATGCGAGTTTTTAGATATTGGTGCGTACGATGTGAGCAATGCTTTTGGGTCTTTAATCCATTCACAGGCTATGTTAGAGTTGATAAACCGGGGGGTTATGTCGGATATTATTGTACCACTTTATTATATGTATCGTCATCTGAAAGTCCGTTTAAAGATTGGGAATGCATTGGTTGAAGAGGATATTGAAGTATGTCTTGGAATTAAGCAAGGGGCCATTACTTCGCCAATTATTTATAATAATGCTGCTTTAAGTGCGCAAACTAAAATTCCAACTTCGTGTATTGTGAAGGGAGTTTCTGTTTCTGTTTTGTGTTATGCTGACGACTTATTGAACTTGAGTCGATCGATTCTAAGTCTTGAATTGAATTATCCAATAATTGAAAAGAATTACAAATGTATAGGTCTGGCCTTGAATGCTCTGAAGTCACAAGTATTACTTTTTAACTGTCCGCCCCAGTTTTCTCCCGAGTTTGTGAACCTTGGTGGTACTGATTTAAAACCTACGAGAGCTGTTGTACCTTGGCCTACCGATTGGCCCGTCACTGCCCGCAACGCGTAAGCTCATTATCGCTCTTACTGAGAGGAAACTCCGCGGAGCTTATGCGTCACTTGTTCCATCGCAAGTGAATATGCCAAAAAAACTCCTTGCAAGGTTGTACAACGCTGTGGCTCTGCCTCATTTACTGTTTGTGGCTCCATTCTGGGATCTCCTAACCACCTCTGATAAGAAAGAGATGAGAAAGCTATATTTTAAATTTGCTAAATATCTTGTCCAAGTTCCCAGTTGGTCCCGCAACCGGTATTTGATGCAGAGGTACTCTGTCGCTGATCCCATTCTATGCGTTGATAAACTGGTCGAGAATCTCTCGTATAAAGATGTTGAACACCCCTGGATGGGTATTCTTTTTTGATAAATTTCCTTTGGTTCTGTGATTTTGTATCTACGTTAATGTTGTTGTTGTATTTTTGCAATTGTTGTTTTCCTTTTCTTTTCACATACTCCATCTTTTCTTTCCGTTGTGTTGTTGATGGGTAATAAAATACTTCATTCATTCATTCATTTACGCTTATTATTCTCTCTGTTACAGCCTGGGATTTGTCATTTTGGGTAAAAACAGTGGTTACAACCAAGAGCGTGTTCCACCCTTCTGAAAGTAACAAGCGTTAGTTACGAGTGTCAACCCAAGACAAGAAGTCTAACATATAAAAAAGTTAGTCATCACTGTAAAAAAAAATCTTGCAGTATTTGCTACTGGGATTAATCTTGTCTTTATTGAGATACGATTAACTCTAATTCGACTCCTTGATGAAAGCCAATACAGATGCGTAACTCAGACATTATCTTTCAAAGAAAACGGTCAGAGCAGTCGTGTGCTGATGACAAATTTCCACACATACAATATAATGATCATACAATGATAAACAACCGAGTTAACGGAGGAAGACTTCAAAAATAAGTTTAATGCTTTGTTAACAGGAGTTCATATGTTGCATATACTATGGTACTTGCTACCACGGTAACTTGGTCTGCTGTTACTGTGGTATCTGATACTACGGTTTCTATGCAAAAACAATAATTGAAGGGTTTACGCTTTTAGAAATAATCCAGAAAGAACGAAAATAGTAACTATTAGTTACTATTGTTAGAAGAGTGGAACACGCTCTTAATGTCAGATACCACGTTAACTGCAAAAACGCCTTTAGAAGTGGTATCAGATACCACGGTAACTGCGAAAACGACTTTCGAACATTGTGTCAGTTAACATAGCATATGCAAGCAAGAGCTACAAGCTCATATGGCACTTGTTACGAGTAGGCACGGCTCGGTTATGTTAATGATGTATCTAGTGTTTGCTAGGTGTCTTCCCACCAAGGTTCATCTCGATCCCTCCACTCATAGCGTTTTCCAACATTTCCGGTTGCCCACTCTAGCTCCCCCCAAAAGTTACCGGATCCGGTCCGGATTTTAAGTGGGTCGTCTGAGGCATGAGGTCATCAAAAACGTACACGATTAGTAGAGAATTGGCAAAATTTGTCTTACATTTTGGCCTTCCCGATATTCTTGTGAGCGATAATTAGTCCAGTTTTTTGGCAGAAATTACGCAAGGTTTATTTAATTTCCTGAATATTAAAGACTGGAAAACAGCTTTCCATGCCATGTCAAATAAAATTGAAAGAACACACAGGGAATTCCAGAATAAGTTGTCCATAGCCACCAAAAATGACATTTATAAATGGGATGAAGATTTACCCTATCTATGCCAAGTTCTGAACAACAGTATTAGCGGTACGACGAAGGAAACCCCCCACTTCCTATCCGTTGCAATACCCCAATTTCTTCACCTAGCTCCGGTCTGGCAAATATTCTCAGCTAGTGAAAAAAATAAACTCCGTTCCACATTCTTCAGATTATCCAAATACTTACTTCAGCTCCTCCATTGGACAAGAAATACCAAAATGATGAAATTTAACATAAAAGACCCTGAGCTTACTATCTCTAACCTGATTAGCAAGTACAACTCAAAAATCCAGTCCCACCCTTAGAGCAAAATTCTTAAAGTTTAAAGCAGGTATATAAAAGTGCTATTTCTGCGGGAGAAACAATGATTATCATCACTACAGCCTTTCTGAATGTTCAAACACATGAAAACTACCAACAAACAACAAGAAAATCCAAAGAGACATACCAAGTTTCAGTTATTTCAAAAATTCGGATCTGGCAACCGCCAGAAGACCGAAAAGTAAATGGCATTCAACACGCGACATAATCTGTACGCAAAACATCTACGCAGTGAAATGAGACAGTATAAAGGTTGTTGAAAACAGTATAGAGAGTGTTTTCGTTTGTTGCTGACACTTTCGTTATTTTTCGTAACACAGACCCACACAAGCTCAGCTCAGCTAAGGTATGCCAAAAAAGGAATAGTGATTTGGAGGCAAAAGATAACTTATGTGAGAGGAAATGTCTAGAAAATGATTTTTTATGTCTCCTTTCTCCAATTTTACGGATAACAAGGCTCTATTTTGGCCGACTAAAACAGCATACTCGAATTCCAGCCATTTGCTAAAAATCCAGCAAAAAGAATCAGCCAATGGTATTTGCATACATGGGCGTAGGGAGGAATCATCCCCAACACGATGTGAGTAGGAATTCCTCGGCACAGTTTAGCCCAAATTTTGTTCGGCGCGAAGGGCTTGCAAAAGTATACCAACAGTCTACCTCTGCACATTTTTGTTCGAAATCAGCTGGAATGTAACCAACAGGAATACTTGTAGAGTTGTTCGTCGGCGTAACTTTGCCCCAAGTAAATTGTGTCGGACGGCGAAGCCCCGGCAAATGCATGGATATAAGTTTTTTCGGCAAGTCAAACTGACATGAACTCAGTGTCAGTGGCAACTCAGTTTTAGTTAGTCTGCTCTGCCAAAAAATTTCACACTATGCATAAAACTGCAACTTCAACTCTCTAATGCACTATTGAACGGAAATTCACGTGCACTGGACCGCATTGCAAGCGAAAAATATGAGCGCAGGCACGGCAAAATTTGCACCGCGCCATTTCGTGTCGCGCTCTTTATTCGGGTTGTGTTCTAGAAGCGGACAAAATCGCGTTCTGTTTCGTACCAAGCTTGATGCATGATTTGTCATAGCTAACTGAATCGAGGGAAAAAAAGGCTAAAGAAAAAGCTGTACATTTCATAACGAAACTAGTCCAGTGTACCAGGGTTTTTATTTTAGAAAAATCCACAAAATGCAGTAAAATGATACGATGGTGCTGATCGCCGATGATGGCATAGGTTCTGTTCCTCGACCTGTAAGAAAACGTTATATCAATCACTAACATTAGCCAAATAACCTATTACATTTGTGACCGACTCATAAAGCTTGGGTCTTCCTCGGCGAAGGATGGATAGTGTACTGAGAACCAGAGCAGAGCAAAGTAACACTCGGGAGTAGCGTCAAAATCTATATTTTCCTTGCTTCGCAAACGGGCCATACTCATAGCGCCGCCCACCAAGTTTGCTGCTTTCAATGCGAGACAAACTTGCGGATTTAAAAATTTCTAGTAAAGCTAAGAGGAGGAATTTCGCGAGATCTCGAGATCAATTTCCGTCGAGCGAAGCGCATCGCGAAAACTGTGGGAAAGCGATTCCTGGAATAACTTTCCACTTTCCCCCTGGACTGATCGTGAAAACGCATTGAAAGCTGATATCGCCGAGAAAATGTTGAACTACTTTTCGAATAAATAAATCACCTAACGGTTCTTTCATTCTCATATTTTCCATCGAAGTCACCATAATTACGATTGTCATTTTTTATTTATTTATTAGTGATACTTGCAATGTTTTTTCTCCACACTTCTGAAATTCCCGCCGAAACATTCAATTTTCCGCGGAGCTTTCCACTAATCTCGTGGAATGAGTTTCCGGGAAAGCTGCTTCGGTTTCTGAAGCGTGAAAACTGGGTTGGAAAGTTCGGCAAATTTACAAAGTAGCGCGAAAACTATTGGAAAGTGATTCGGACTTTGCTTTCCAGCTCGCGAAAACCCTCCTAAGATGCGGTCTGCACACATCGAGGAAACAGGGGATAGTGCATCTTTTTTCTGCAGAGTTCAGAGTATGAAGTTATTCGAGTCAGCGCTTGTGCACGACAGGTTGAGTTTCAGTAGGGACGTTCGCTATCGCCAATGGTGCTACTGTCGCTGCTATTCGAGTGTGTGTCACTTTTTTCAAGTCTTGGCGCTACTCCCTAGTGTTATTTTGCTCTGAACCAGAGCTAAGTAAGGGGACTTGACAAAATTGACACACACATGAATATCAACGATACTAGCACCACTAGCGATAGAGAACGCCCCTACTGAAGCACATTCAGTCGTTTACCAACCTCGCTGATGACTTCATTTTCTCGCCTATCCTCTAGGTTCTGTTCTAGGCCCTTTATTGTTAAATCTGTACATCAGAGATCTTGTGGACGGAATATATTCTACTATTCTGCTGTATGCTGATGACACGAAAGTATACGGAGTGATCGAATCCGCTGAAGACTCACTGCAACTACAGGCTGATGTAGATGATATAAATCAATGGCTGATCGAAATCAACGCAACGAGAAGCCACCTGATGACCTTAGGACGAACTAAAGGCCATCATTTATAAAATTGGAGACACCTCTCTAAGCAGCTGCGATGAGGAGAGGAATTTGGTTGTCATAGTTGACTCCTGAGTAAGCTTCCACAGCCACTATGAACAGACCATTTCCAAGGCTAACAAAGCTGCTGGTTTACTTCAAAGATCTTTTCAGTTTCAGGACGAGCATATGCTTACTACACTCTACACTGTAACAGCGTGGGCTTTACGCTGGTAAGGCCCACTCTCAAATATGTACACTGCTCAGTTAGACCCTTTTTACAATGGACATTTATACCCTCGAGACTGTTCAGCGGCGGTTCACAAGATTCCCACCTAAACTGGGGCATCTCCCATACCAGCAAAGGCTTGAAAGACTTAAAATCCATTCGCTGGCATACCGTTTCCAAAGGGGGGGGGGACCTCATTGTGACATACAAGCTATGCCACTGTATGTACGAAAACGTCAAAGCTGACGACATCATCAACTTCAACTTTACCAACTAATGCGGCCATAGCCTTAAACTCATCACAGAGAGTTTCTGCATAGATATTGGTCGGTGGAGCTTCAAAACCGTGTGCCGCCCCAATGGAATCAACTGCCCGAACAAATAGCAAACTCTTAATCACTGAGCTGATTCAAGAAAAAAAATTGATGAAATGTTTCTTTCCCAAATGTATCACCCTAAATCTTTTCAGAGAACGTTGTAGAGGCTTTGTGGCCTTATTGTTTTACGATATATTATTATTATTTTCTGAACATAGCAAAAAAAACTGATACAGCCTCCATTGTTTCCTTGGTGTTTGCAGACCCCACCTTTGCTTTACTGGAAATTCCTAAACCTGCAAGTTTGTCTCACTTCAAATGCCGCTAGCGCAGAGGGCGGCGCTACGAGTATTGCCCGTTTTCAAAGCATGGAAAGCATCGGTCTGGGCGCTACTCCCTTAGTGTTATTTTGCTCTATTGACAACGGACTTAATGCCCTCAGGTTCTATCCCCCCCCCCTCCCAATTTCATACTCCCCTTGTATCGAGATCAATACTGACAGCTCTTATCTATTCAGCCCATGATTTTGTGTACGAAGAATGAACACAATATTTTTATTCTTGCTCTTTTTTTAGAGTTACTCCCCCCCCCCTCGAGTTTTGGCTAGCGACGCCCCTGACCACTGTAATTGACCATTAACCAGATCCACTAGTTAGTTATTTCTGGCAATAACGGCATAAGAAAATCATGTTCATTCGTCAACATCCAAGATTCCAACCGGACTATTCTAGCTAAGGCTAAAACAAATGGTATTTGGTAATTCACTGTGTCGATTCAGAGATAAGTAGTATAAGTATCCCTAAGGTAGGGTCAAAGGTATCCCATCACATACTTAAGAGCAAAACTTCAGGAGTGCAAAAATTATGTTTGACAGTGCAAAATTGAAGCCTGGGCTTAATTTTATTCAAGCTATATTTCGCTCTTCTTGGCAAGGGTTCTCTTCAGGCTCAAAGCCGCCCAAGTTGGAGAACAAGTTAACAACAAGCTCAAATAAAATTCAGCTCACATAGCCATTTTGCACTGTCGATTATGATTCGCAGTCTGCTTGGGCTGAAGAAATACTTTTCAAATTATGAGTTACATATGTGTACAATCATACCAGAATAATAAGATTGGCTCATAAAAACATCTGAGAAACTTATGAAATTTCAAAAAAGTTATGTAGATTTAAATAAGAAATGATTGAAAAAATGGGTGTGTTCAACTTACAAATCAGTGCAATTTTCCTGGAGATACATCTGGACACAGCTCCAGTTCCTCTGTAAGTGTCAACTGAACTCAACATGATGAATGCAGCGGTTGGATGGTGATGGGATGACGGCTTTCAGATTTTTGTATCTCGACCACACGCACTTGCACCGCCTCCGCAGGTACTTGAACGCTCAGACAATGAAAGTCAGTGAAGTTTTCTCCTTGTGCAAAGCTTTCAGGTTAAATGCTGCAATATAAACGTTTCATTAGCCATAACAAAAAAATGTTTCCTATGCCCATTTTCATTCCTTCAACCACTTGCTGCAGTTGTGCAATGTCAGGGGCATTACCAGCCATTTTTTTTTTGTATGGGGGGGGGGTGGGATTTAATTTACAGAGAATGGTTTTTGCTGAAAAAATTAGGTAAAGATGACTCTTTTGACGAAAAATCGACTGAACTTCAGAAAACTGTCTGTTTTTTAAGTAAAAACACATGGTTTACATGAAAAATTGATTGATATTAAGAAAAAACGGCTGTTTTCATGAAAAAATCACTGTTTTGACGAAAAACTGTGGTGGTTAGCTCATTAATTGTCACTGACTTGCCAAAAACATCTGGAGGGGGCCCCTCCACCCCTCACACATAACAGCCCTGGCTTGATTACAAATTTATAGTACAAGTTCTTACCAACCAGTAGCATAACTACAACAAAGATTCTTTGAACCTGCTATCAACATGTGCCACAGATATAGGCCTATTTTCTTTTTCTCCAAGTGTCTTCTCAGACTTCAGCTTCTGCTTTTTTTGTAGTGCATGGGCCTAACCAGTGTTGACGGTATTGGCAAAGCGGCTATTTAGAATGGCCAATCGGATTAGACAATGCCCCCAAGCAGCCTATGCTAAGATGCACTCAGCCATCCAAAACCTATACTAGCAGATAGAGAAACTACCTACTCTAATAACCAGTCAGACAGTACCAACAAATCAAATTAGTGCATCAACTTGACCCTCACCAAAATAAAGTAGTGGCCATCCAAGAATAGCCTAAAGCATATGATTTTTTGTCTGTTATTAAAGAGAGAAATAAAGACAAAGTGGAACGTAAAGGCATTGGTTTAAATACTTTCCAGGTAGTTTTTAAGTTAGGTTACCCATGACACGCCCAAAGTAATAAGCTGTGTTGCCATCATCCAGTTAATCTACCAAAAGATTTCCCACTATCAGTTTTTTTTCTTCCTTCAAGTTAACCGAAGTAAGTTTTTATAAGCTGTTTTTGGCTCCATTTGCCGGTCGGTTAACCGTGCTGTGGACTGAGGCAGGAGCTCCATCCAACCGACCTACGCTCTTGGCACTGCGCAAATTAAAAATTCTCATTTATTTAAAATACTTTCCAGGTAGTTTTTAAGTTAGGTTGCCCACAACACGCCCAAAGTAATAAGCTGTGTTTTTTGCAGTCATCCAGTCAACCGACCTACAAGATTTCCCACTATAAGTCGTTTTCTTCCTTCAAATCCATCGACCTAGGTTTTTATAAGCTGTTTTTGGCTCTGTTTCCCGGTCGGTTAACTGTCCTGTGGACTGAGGCAGGAGCCCCGTCCAACCGATCTACGCTCCTGGCACTGCACAAATCAAAAATGTCTGAAGAGGACCCTTGCCAAGAAGGGCAGAAATATGGCTCAAATAAAATGTAGCTGACTTATCCATTTTGCACTGTCAAATATTAAAAATTCTCATTGGAGAGATAGGCGCCAGCGAGGGGAAGACGCCATTTTTTCTTATAAGCTGTTTTTAGAGCTCAGAAAACCGACCGGGGAGACAAAAACCGGTCAATAGTGGCAAATAGGTAGGTTAACTGACCTATGGAGAAAAGGCAAAAAATGCAGCTAATGTTTCAAACAGGCTGACTGACTTTTGGCACACTGCAATACCAACAAACGTCATGGATTTTGGAATTGCACTTAGCACAGTGAGTTAGAGTCAGAAACCTCGCCATTTAGCTTATCTGTCTGTTCTCAGAATAGCCTAGATATTCCCACCCTAAGAAAACTCATGGTTAAAACACAATCAAAATTCAAATACAATTACCTTGGCAGCCCTATTATGGAGGCTCTGCTTGAAGAAGGTGTCTGGGACAGAAATGGACACTTTGTCCATTTAGCCTAAGATGTGTTCTTGTTGGCTGTTCTGAAGCCTCACATGCTGAGTAGCTTTAGTTTGTCCAGCCCTCAGCAAAGCAACTTCTTTCAAAGCAACGTCAACAGCCATAAGACCTATCAGGAGTAAGTGAAGGAAAGTTTTCAGCATCAAGCGTACTGTAAAAGTATGACACGTAATCAAAATTACAAAATTCCGTAAAAAGCTAAGCTAAGTAATCCAATTATTTCTAAAATAAAAAAAGCAAGAGGAGAAACAACTACTATAATCATAAGAAAAATTAACTATAAAATAACATAATTGTATCTCTTCTAATTATGGAAACAATCATGGAAGGGATGGAGCGTAGGTTTCGATGCGGATTTTTTCTCGAGCCTCAGCAGCCACAAGACAAAAATAGGCAAAAACACTTGAGTTCTGCCCTCGCGATTCGGTTGGAAAGGTAAACGGAAAGTTTATATAGCATCTTTAAGTGTATATGTATGTAATCGTGTTCGGTTTTTAGTCAGTCAGAGAGTCTCAGTTAGTAATTGTCGATTTGTGTGTGTGTTTCCCATGAAAGTGTTACGTTTTGCTTTTGTTTTTCTTTTTGTTTTTGTACTCCGTCCCTTTTCTGTTTGAAATGAAGGGTGATAAATAAATAAATAAATAAAAATATGCAAGTGCTGCCACTCCGTTGTTGTTGATTATTGACGTCCCGCATATCAGTCATGTAAGTGTGATCACGAATACACTTTTTTACATCGATCGTCCTCTATCAATTTGTCTTATGTCTTACCCCTTCGGTTCTACCCTACAAGCTCTTCGCTCCCCTGCTCGCGTTTCGCTATAGTACGGCCCAGCCTTGGAGTGCAGTCCAAGCGGCAACTTCGGATTCCCCCTTTAGAGTAAGGTTGATCATACCAGGCCTGGGTACTATTCCCGGAATCGGATCTCGTGGTATTGAATTCGGACTCGAGGCAATCGGCAGACTTTACCCCGGAGTCACAAGACCTGCCTCTACCAAATCTTTTATCATAAAATGGCGCGGCTTAATTAAGAACCAGAGCTTGTATGAAGAAACATTTAGATAAAAGCTATTGAAGATTTAAAGGACAAAGGCAAACAGACAGAGAACCGATCGTCAAGTTACAGTGTATATATGCTATTCTAAGGGCTAAGTTCCCACCCGTCCTTGTTATAAGTTAGACCCTAAGACCCTCTTCTGTATTATTCTGACGTACATTCTATTCTAGATGACCTGGGTTTCTACTTACTTTCAATAAACGTTGAGATTTTCTACATGGTGTCCGAAGCCCTTTAAAAGCAACATGGAAGCCAACGTCCCAAACCCCACAATGGACTGGACAAGTCACAACGTCAAAGAGGCATGGGCAAGGTTGAAGAGTCATGCACTCCTAATGTTCCAAGGACCCCTCAGTGGAAAGACAGAAAAAATCCAATTCGCCTTTCTGCTGATCTGGCTTGGAGATAAAGGAAGAGACATTTTCAGTACCTATACAATCGAAGCTGATAGAAATCTTTATTTGGATATCTTTATTTAAGTTTTTCACTTGTTACTGTTGATCCAATATCTTGTGTTATCCACCATTGCAAAGCTCGTTCTGCTGTTCGTAATCTACGGTGGGATAAGTCAAAGGTTTCACGTTTTCATGAAAATCGGATCTTCTTTTGAATAAGATAGTTGTAGACCCAGAGCCAGACCAGACTAGTATTGATATATTGTATGGTGAAATTATCCACTCTCTAAAAGTGGGTGCACATTCTACTTTTGATATTGTTTCTTCTGTTCCCGGTACGCGTAAGTTTGGTTGGAATCTTAACCCTATATTACTAAATGCTAATAAAAATGCTAAAAATGATTTTCATTTGTGGAAAATAGCAGGTAAACCACGATCTGGTCCTTTTTTCAATGCAATGAAGTTATCAAAAAGTGCTTTTAGAAATGAACTGCGTTTTCACAATGATTTTATAAGGGATGAGATTGCTTGGAAAATTTCGGGAAACCCTAATGGTTTATGGAATTTTGTTTCTAAAATGAAGAGTAATAATGTTTCCCCTGAAGATAAAAGTTTATTATCAGATAGTGATTGGATCCAGCATTTCTCATCTCTTTTTTCAATACATGATCCGATTGATATTGAGAGATTGGAAAATAATTTTCGCTCAGAACTTGCTTCTCATGTTCTGACGGAAGTGCCTATTTCAACTGCGGAGGTTACTACGGCCCTAAAGAAATTAAAGTCGAAACATTCTGAGGACCAAGATGGTGTGAATTCGCGACTTCTGAAATGGTCATCGCCTTTAGCTATTTATTTTATTGCCCTTTTATTTACTCTTATTATTCGTACTGGTTTTATCCCTCGAAGTTTTTGTCAGTCAACTACACGCCCCCTTCTAAAGAGAGGTGGTAAGTTAAACGAGTGCTCTTCATACCGCCCTATAACGACATCATGCCAGATGAGTAAACTTTTTGAACTAGTTTTATTGCCGTATTTTGAGGGCTGTAATCATGGGTTAAATCAAATTGGGTTCCGGAAAAAGTTAAACTGTGATTTGGCTCATTCAGTTCTTTCCCGTATTCTTTCTTTTTGTTCTCCTTTTAAAAAGGTTTATGCCCTTGCTTTGGATATTGCGGCTGCATATGATAGTATTTTGCATTCTTGGGCGATGTATGCGCTACTTAAGAACAGAGTCCCTACGAAAATTGTTCTAGTGTTACACCAGTGGTATAAACTATCTAAAGTAAGAGTTTTTTGGAAGGGATCTTTTTCTGGTTATGATGTCGTTGTTAAACGAGGTGTCCGGCAAGGTAGTGTGCTTTCCCCTTTTATTTTCAATATAACACTAGCTTTGTGTTTGGATCAACTCAAGACTTCTTTTGTTGATGCTTCTGGTATTTTTGTTTCTTGGATCGCTTACGCGGATGACATCCTCCTTTTAAGTCGGTCTCGTTTTTCTCTACAACGTAATGTTGATTTTATTTTTTGTTTTTTAAATAAGCATGGCCTTCGGTTAAAACCTGAAAAATGTCAGTTTATTATTTTTGGTTCTAAGCCATGTGAAAACCAGCATGAAAATATTTGTATTGGTCAGCATAGGGTTATGGCTACTGATTTTATTAAGTATCTTGGTCTTATTTACGGGACGACGCTTTCTTCAACTCGTGCTTTTATTGTAAAGGCTGTAGATGCACGAATTTCTTGCTCTTTTGGTGCTCTCGTTTCTCTCCGAGAGCTTTTGACAAGAAAATCTTTGTCGCGAATTTTTAATACAGCTGTTTTACCTCAAATTTTAATTGCTTCTCCCCTTTTACCGTATTTTACCCTTAGCAATTTAACGCATATGAAAACGTCATTTTTTAAATTTGGAAAGTTTTTATGCCGATTTTCTCGTTATTTTTCTAACACGCAAATGATGGAATACTATAATCTTAAAGATCCGCTTATTATAATGAATAAGAAACTTCAACGGGTTGTATCAAATTTTTCAGGTCTCCAACATAACCTGTGCAGGTTTTTTCGTGAATGATATTTTTATTCTTTTTTGTTTTTTTTTTATTTTCAATTTGTCAGTTATTAAACTGTAATTAAATTGTAGATAAGTTTTAAGTATTTTCGGCAGTGTAGTTAGTCTATCTTTTGGCAGTTTTTGAGTTATAGTGTTTAGCCGAAATTTGTCAGTGTCTATTAATTTCTTTTTTACTCGCTATCTTTGGCGGAAATAAAATATTGATTGATTGATTGATTGAAAAGACAAGATTGAAGTATATGTGGACAAGTTCAGTGAATACGTGTCAGGTCATTCAAACCGAGAAGAGCTAGCGTCCGCTGATCAACGTTTATGCGTCGCTGTTCTGACATTTTGCTGTATGGATTTTTCTTGTATGTGGGGGGTCGTTTTGCGCCCCCCTTGCGAGTAAGTTTTTTAGTCCCTCTCGATTGATCAAGGTCTAAGATGGAAACCAGTAATCAAGACGATGCGTTTTGGCTCAAATTGAATGAGAGTATCACGAAGAGCGTCCAACAAAGCATCAGTGTTCTCCTCCCGCTCCCAGCTTTAGTTGAAGGGCTAAGGGATGATTTTTTGGGGCTTAAAACGAGCCTACAGAGCGACGTTGACAATTGCACACTGCGTATTAACGAGCAGAACACTCGATTGGTTAGTTACGAACGCGGCTGGCAGCATTTGACCAAGAACGTAGGCGGTCTAATCTTGCATTTTATGGCCTAGCCCCTATGAATTCAAACACATCTCTGCGTTTAGACTTTATTGCAGTTTGAAGAGGATCCTACCTGACGTAATGATCAATGATTACGATCTCGAAGACTGTTTTCGACTGAAAGCCAAGGACGATCCAAAACCACTGCTGGTGAGCAGTGCTTCCACTTACTCTACTTCGAAAATCCTGCCGGGAACCCCAAAAAATCCTGAAAAATCCTGCTCGGAAAGTTAAAAAATCCTGCAAGAAATCCTGCCGAAAAAAATAAATGTGTCCGTACTAATTTAAGGGATATTCGTTAAGACTATATATAGCTGGAGGATTTGAGCAAATGTATCTGAATTTTTCGTCTCTATCGTTTGGGAGGACTAGAACGTTTTTGCCGTAAGAACTAAATGAATATTAAACGACTAAATACCAACACCAGGGACGTAACGACTGGGGGGGGGACACCTCCGCCCCCAATGTTGTTGGCCAGTCAGTACGAAGCGCCGCAATTTTCCGTCAAAACAGTTGATTTTTTATCAAAAAGCAGGTTTTTCTGAAAATCAGTTTACTTTTTTTCAAAACGGTCGTTTTTTTCTTGAAAACAGTCGTTTTTTCTGCAAAAACAGTCGGTAAAATTACCAGCCAGTCGGTATATGCCTTGCCCTCTCCCCCCCCCAAACATTTTGGCTAGTAACGCCTCTGACCAACACTACCATTAAAGAGGGCGTCTCTAGATGGGACTTGAAAATATACATACAACAGGAGCAGCGGCAAGGTCTGTACCCAGGACAAATTATACTAAGCGCCGCAGGCAATCGTTTTTAAACACGCCTTTTTTTTCTGGCAAAATTTAACTTAAATTCTAGCTTTTAGTGTGGTTTATACTCACAAATATTCCAAGCCTTCAACGCCTACTACAAATGACGCACCCTTCTTCTAAATAGGGAATATAAACTACAAAATGCGCTGCAGGCGAAATTTTGTGAAAACACTGATGCTATCCGAAATGAAGACACGATCAGACGATTAAAACGAAAGAAATAAGCCGCATCCCTTCGTTTTTATAGCTAAAATTGATTTATGGTTGCGTTTTCTCAAAAATCCCTAACGTTAAAATATCAAATTCCTGATAAATCCTGGATAAGTCCGGAAATCCTGGAATCTCAGAAATCCTGAAAAAAATCCTGCAGGGACCCAAAAATCCTGAATTTCAGGATAAATCCTGCAAAGTGGAAGCACTGCTGGTGAGATTCTCAAACAGAGTACTGAAAGAGCAGCTACTCCGTCAGGCGTCGAAGCTCCGCCCATTCGGCATTGCAGTATCGAAGGATTTTACACCAGAGGGAAGAGTAATTAGAAGCAAACTGAAAGTGTTACTAAATCAAGCGATAAGAGAGAGAAGAGAGGTGAAGCATCGAGGTACCACGCTGGTTGTCGAAGGGGTGGAATACGTGTATAGTAGCACGGAAGATAAAGTAGTTCGAAAAGAAGGCCGCAGGTTCAGTGCCCCCCGCTCACGTGAATCAATAAATCGTAACCAAGATCAGGACAGGCCTCCCGCACAAAGTTCAACGCGATCCCCAGAAAGTGATGTAAGGCCAGAGGTAAGGCCGAGAAGCCTCAGTGATGTAAGAATAACTAGTGTGCTTAGTGGCGCCACAAACCAAACGAATTATGGTTCGGCCGAAAGCGTGTTTTTGGGGCCTAGAGCGGATCCGCAATCAGAAAGTATTGACGATACCAGGTCCGCTAGGAAACGAGACGCCAGTGAGAGCCCGCAGGATCACCCGTCAGCGAGAAGAGGAAATGTGACGGTCAGAAAAGGAGGCCCAATTAAGGTACAGAAACCGTTTATCCCCGACCAATAGGAGGAGACCCAGGGAGATGGGGTGAGTGTACTATCTTTTTTAAACTGGAACATTCAAGGTTATTCCCAAGAGAAATTTGACGATTTGTGCCGAAGTGGGGGTAGCGATGTTATAAGTCTGGTAGAAACGTGGAGTGATGAATCATTATCAGTTAGGTCTGATGATTATGAATGTTTTAGCGTGAGTAGGAAAAGAAGTAAGAATGGTAGATTATACGGAGGTGCGGCTCTAGTTTTGAGAAAAAATGTTTTTGATAGTGTTGGTAGACTGAAGAGTAGGTCTGAGAATATAGTTTGGGTCCGAGTGAAGTTGGAGTCGTTGCGTTTATTGTTATGTAGTGTGTATTTGCCGCCAGAGGGGAGCAGTTATTCGGGGAATGTCTCGGAAATTTTGCGTTCTGAGATGTCGTCGTACAGGAAGAATTTTCGAAACCATCATTTAGTTGTGTTGGGGGATTTTAATGGATATACAAGAGAAGAAGGAGGAGATTATGAGATGGATGGACAATCTGAGGGGCTTAGCTAGGTCGTGATTATAATGTTGATTTTCAAGAAATTAGTGGGCTAGGTTTGAGAAAAAGTAAGGACCAGAAACGTAGAATGAATAATTGGGGAAGACATTAATTAGATTTAGTGGGACAGGAAAAATTAGTAATAGTAAATGGAAGAATTGGAGAGGATCAAGTGGTAGGGGGAGGATTTACATGTTTTTCGGGAAGGTTGCCTAGTGTGATTGATTATGTTTTGGTTGATATATCTCTTTGGCGCCTGTGTGTAGACTTTAGGACGCTAGATGTTACGGGTTCGGATCATATACCCATTAGGCTGAGTAGGAGTCCTAAGCCTATGTTAGCTCGGAGAGAAATTGGTGGTTATGATAGAGGAACGGAGATAGTAAAGCGACCTATTAAGTTAGAAGGGGCTGAGGAAAAGATTTTTGTAGATAGGCTAGGTGCTACAGAAGAAGAAAGTAAATTAAATGTATGCATAGGTATGGTAAGAGAGAGGAAGGTGGAGGAAGCGATAGGTCAGTTAGTAAATGTTGTTCACCAGGTGGCGGATCTATTACCAAGACATAAGAAGGCTGAGAGAAAAAAAGGGAAGGAGTTTTTTTATGAGGAATGTAGGAGGAAGCGTGAAGAAGTGGTGGCGGCTTTAAGAAAAGTTAAAGGTAGCTGTAATTTAGGAGATGAAAAAGTTAAGTTAGAAGAATATCGTGGTGTTAGGAGAGTATATAAGAGAATGTTAGCTACTAAAAAATAGAGTCAGAGGTAGGTAGAGTGAAAGAATTGGAAGATAAGTGTAGGAAGACGGATAGTAAGGAATTTTGGAAGTTGTTAAAACAGTCCATACATACACCAGAGATATCCGAACACCACCTGCTGAGTCATGGCCTGATGTGTTGGAAGCAAAGGATATACAATCAAGGAATCAGCAAAAAGATTTGGAGAATTTGAGTAATTTGTATAGGAGCCAGACGTTTTTCCCTTTAGATGATATTGATTCGAAATTGATTGAGAGTGTCACAAGTGATGAAGTTTGGCAATCTTTAAAGGGAATGAAGGGAGGATCAGTGCCAGGTAATGACGGCGTTCCCTCTACGTTATGGAGATGGGGCAAAGCATACCTGCTACATATTTTGGCAATTGTTTTTTCCTGCTTGGTGGAAAAAGCATCATGGCCTAGCCAACGGGAGACATCTATAATGATTCCTCTTTTCAAGAAGGGGGATAAGGAGAATCAAAGGAATTATAGAGGGATTCATCTAGGAAACAGTATTAGTAAGATTTATTGTAGGATTATTGATAAGAGGTTAAGTGAGTGGTTGGGTAAAAAAAATATATTAAGTAGTATCCAGGCAGGATTTTGGCAGGGGTTTAGTACTTTAGATCAGATCTTCGTTTTAAAGGTGTTGGTGAAAAAATATCTGAAAAACAGAGGTGGAAAATTATACGTAGCTTTTGTGGATCTAAAGGGGGCTTTTGACAACGTTAGTAGAGCGTTGCTTGTAGTATTTAGTAAGGGTTGGTCTACCGGTAGCATTTGTTTTGATTGTAGTTGAAATGTATAAGGTGGTGGGTTGTGTGGTAAGGGTGATGGGAAAATTTTCAAGGAGCGCAAGATCGTGTATTGGAGTTAAACAGGGTTGCACCCTATCGCCGAAGCTTTTCGCCCTGTTTTTGAATGATATTGAAGGGTATATGGAGGGACGAGGAGCCCCAATGGTAACCATAAACCTTGTAAAATTGTGTGTCCTTTTGTTTGCTGACGATATGGTCCTGGTCGCCGAAAGCCCGGAGAAACTTCAAAAGTTGATTGATTTATTAGAAGATTATTCAAGTGTTAAAAAATTAGAATTGAATACGGATAAAACAGTGGTGGTGGTATTCAGGAAAGGAGGAAAAATTAAAGACAGTGTGGTATTTGCTTATGGTGGGAGAAACTTGAAGGTGAAGGAGGAATGGGTGTATCTTGGATGCAAGTTTAGCGCAAAGGGGAAAATGGGGAAGCATGTAGAATTTAGTATAGCTAGAGGTAAAAGGTGTGTCAACATGATACTTCGAAGTGATATAAGAAGGAGTTGTAATTTAAAGGTATTTAAAGATATTTTTAATATGAAAGTGTTGCCGGCAGTCCATTATGCGGCCGAAATATGGGGGTTTTGTCAGGGGGAAAAGTAAGAACAGTTACAGTTAAGCTATTTTAAACTGGCACTAGGTCTAAGTAATAAAATTAATGGATTGGTGGTTAGGGGGGATTTAGGCTTAATGTCGTTGAAGAGTATTAGATTAGTAAAAATTATTAAGTATTGGGAAAAAATATTAATATTGCCGGGTGAAAGACTATTGAAAGATGCGTATCTTGAGTCGTTGAAGGACGAAACACACGATTCCTGGGCTTTCCAGATTCGTTCAATATTAGATAGTTGCGGGCTTGGTTATATGTGGAATAGAGGGGAGGGTCCGGGTAGAGAGTTAGGATTTGTATCAAAAGAAGTTAGTAGTAGGTTAAATGACCAAGAAATCCAGGTTTGGTTAGCTAGGATAAGATATAGCGGATCTTTGAGTTTGTATGCAGAGGCTAAAGAGATTTGGGTGAAGAAATTTATTTTAAAGAGGGTCTAAAAAAAGAGGAAATGAAACTAATTTTAAATATGAGGGCAGATAGCTTGCCACTTGGTGAAAGAAGAAAGTATTTGGGGAGTGTTAGGGAGAAATCTGGTCCTTACTTTTGTCCAATGTGCGGTGAGGGAGATGAGGATCTAATTCATTTTATGTGTGGTTGTGATGAAATTGAGGATCTGAGGGAGGAAATTTTTAAGGGAGGGATTCATGGGAGGAAGTGGTTGTTAAATATTATGCGGAGTAGGGATTTTCTTAGTATAAGAAACCTGGCGAGGTTCCTGCAGAGTGGCCAGTCTGCACAGGGAAAAGTGGTTGAGTGAGGTTTAGTGTAGTAGTGTGATCGTTTATTTTGTATTTACATGTTGTTATTTATGTGTGTTTGTTATGGCCTTTTGGCTTTGAAGACAAATAAATATCATATCATATCATATGTGGACAAGTTCAGTGGATACTTCAATCCTCAGTGCAATACTGTCTTCTCAAGATACCTCTTTAACAAACGCGATCAACGTGATGGTGAACCAGTGGATCAGTACATAACTGACCTACAACTGTTGGCTCGTGAATGTGCCTATTCCACGACAGACATAAGAGAGGAAATGATAAGAGACAGGCTTGTGTGTGGCATCTCCTCAGCAAAGGTCAGAGAAAAACGTCTCCAAGCAGGTTCAAATCTAACTCTGTAACAGGCAGTTACTATTGCGCGAGCACAATGTAAACTTTCTTTAATTATTTCTGTGTTGTCATGCACAGCGTCCCTTCTCTTTTCAGTTTTATTGCCCAGGTCACCTTTACATTTCTCGTCCTCCCGCTTCTTGACCCGAATGAAGTATGGGTTTACGACGGTGGCCGTTAAGGCTAAAACTATAACATATGTAACAGGTTTCCAGAACAAAGGAAGGAAATTTAGTTGTAAGTGTTTCGTACATTTTTCTAAGTCAGTCTGTCCCGTAGATCCATTCTGTACAGTCAGCTACAGTATGACTAGTGTTGTATCTTATCAATAAACCCTTGTGCTACGTACATTGTCTTGAAAGGAAGTTGCCAGGTTAGTGGAGCACTATGTAGAACTAAGAACGTTTGCTAAGGGCACTCTCCTCGAAGACTAACATCGGGTCGGAATCTCTCCATCAAGACCTACTTTCCACCCACTAGCCGAGAGGGTCCAGCATAGTGCGTTTAGGCCAGTTCACCACCACGATAGCACAGCAGTACCCCAACTTACACGACCACCGATCTTCTCCAGTTCCCACATATATAGACTTAGAGCCCTCCACTCAAAGAGCCATCCAGTTGACAAAGCTGGTGTCAGAAGTTATTTCTCGATTTCAGTGTCCGAAATCCAAAGGAGGAGGATTGAACCTAGAGATCTAGTGGGTAGGAAAGCGGGAGACCAAGATAAGAGCTTGCATATACAAAAGACGGGCAAAGACTTACATCTTCACTTTATGCCAGGTGTATTCTCAACAAGAAGTTTCTTACAACATCAGCAATCAAAAATCTTCAAGCAGCTGATACTCATCATCCAACTTGCTGCCGACTCACCAAGGAAGATCGTGCTGTTTCACCGCTAACCTTTATCAAGAAACTGGCTGCCGGTTCAACAACTACGTTTGCTGTTACGCCGTTGACCTGTGCTGCTCCGCCGTTGACTGTTGCTGTTCAACCATTGTCGAGCGTGCGACCGTTCAATTTTACCATCAGATCAGCGTTACGCCGTTGACGTTTGCTGCTCCGCCGTTGACTGTTGCTGTTCAACCATTGCCAAGCGTGCCACCGTTCAATTTTCCCATCAAACCATCACAACAAACCGTGTCCAAGGAGGATCTTTAACGCGCCAGCATAGACCTGGAAAGAATCAGGAATAAGTGCAACTCACCACCGAATGTAAGTGAACTTCCTATACGTGCGCATAGGGACACCGATAGACCATTAGATTGTTGTTTTTTAGAATTGTGATTTGGGTGTATCGTATCACCGTATTTTGTCTTAGCGATTCTCATTTTAACAATAGTATATTTCAAACCTAACACTAGTTCTTCTTTCCTGATTGTCTCATTGTATCTATTCATTCTGATTGTATTCAAGACTTCCTTTGTGGACTCCATTTATTAGCGGATGATTTTATTAAATAAAAATCCAAGCTCCTAATTATCGACTGATCGTAACATCTGTGGTGTGAGATGCGTCACAGACGCCTCCAGCAGATAGCAACACTCAGCGGAAAAGATTCGTGAATATTTAGTGTCGCGTCTGGTGCAAGCAAGGAGACATTTGTAAACAAGTTGAGATTAAGAAGGTGTTGAAGAAAGAAAAAATTTCCAATGTAAGTATTTTTAGTTTTCTAGCGATAAAAACAAGGATATCCAGGTAGATATCTAGCAAGATAGGAATAGCTGCATCTGAAACAAACAATTACGCAAATATCAAATATACCACACGAGTTATCAGATGACGAAGCGCGTCACACGAGATGACATAGGAACCAAATGGCCTTCAAAAATTCTGTAAAGGAATTATCTGGGTCAGACAATGTTGCGAAGCGCGTCTCACGAGATGACGTAGGAACCAAATGACCTTCAAAAATTCTGTAAAGGAATCATCAAGGTCCTTTTTATTTTCAGATGAATAGCGAAGGTATTCAGAAGAAAACAGCAACCATTCCGAAAAAGTATATGAATGGGTTGTTCAAACTGGAGAAATCGGAGCAAGAAGCATTCCTTTCGCTGTGGAGTAAGGTAGTCACAGCCTCAGATGAAGTCGAAGGTGAAGACCGTACGACAGCGTGTTCCTCTGTTGACAAGAAAAAAGAGAAGAGCGTGCAGTTTTTAGCCGATATTAAAGCGAATTTACATGCTTCGCGAAGGTTTGGAAACTTCAAAGTGGACGTAAACATCAAGAAGGTGCTGAGCAGCAACAAGCAGAACGTATGATTGTTGATTTAAATAAAGTGGAGGTGTATTTGGATTATTTAACAGTGTTACTAAAAGCGAAAAAAGGTGAAGTGTATGCGTACATGCAAAAACTGTTCAATGACAACCCTGAGAATCTATACAAGTGTTTTCTTGAAGAACGATTTAAGAAATATGGAGAAAGCAAATCAACAATAAGAAGATATCTTCAGTTGTATGGATTAGTCCGCGAATATCCTGGAATAGCTTTCTGTGGGAAAGGGTACTATTGCATCGTCGAAAATGAAAAAGCTATTCGCAAAGCGATCCAAGAGGATGAGATATTGTCTTCATTACTCAAGGAGCATCCTGCGCAAGTTTTCTTATCCGATGAAGTGTTGATTGATTTTGATAAACTAAGTTTCAAGTTTTAACCAACTTTTGGACTTGGCCAAATTTCATTCGTCCAAATTTTTTTCCAACGGGGTCCAGCAAAAAAAGAAAAATTCAGAAACGAAGCCGGCGTATCTCCTTATCCCTATAAAGAAATCTAATCAACTTTAAATAAAATTCTGACTTAAAAAAAATGCGGGTACAACCGGATTCCGGACTAATTATATGTCCGGGTAAAAAATGATCATTATATACAGACTCAACGTCTCTTCTTAGTGAGATGAATGAAATTTGGCCAAGTCCAAAAGTTGGTTAAAACTTGGAAAGTGCAGCGATGAGTTCCCTGACCCAAATTAGGTCGGGCGCCGCGTTAAGAAAAATTTCGGTCCGGGGACCTTCGTCTTCGAAAAGACGCTGCGGACCCCGTTGTCTTGTACTAAGCTAACAGTTCGAACCTTCTCGAAATAGGAACAAATAGTACCTATTTGGTTGACACACTCGGAAGCCTGGTCCTCTTCAGGCTCGGATATCCACACTTCACAAAATCAAACATATAAGGAAGAGAATTTGAGCGGCTTGGGCCTGAATAGGACCCTGCCAAGAAGGGGCGAAATATAGCTTTTCAGTTCGTAGCTGAGAAATATACTGTAAGACGGATGGTTACCTGGAGTTTTTTTTTTCCTTTTTTTCGATTATTTCAATGACGACGGAACCCAAGCTTAAAGACGCTAAAGGTAGCATAAGAAACGCACTTAATCCTGCTGCCAAAAAGGCAAATTTGGATAAAAGAAGACCGTTGCTCACATTACTGTAATACTTATGACTTCGGCGATATACAAACATTTTCTTTTCTAATTCTTCCATTTATAATCTAACTAATTTGTTTCAAAAATTTCCAAACATCGCAATTCGGAGCACATACGCCATCTCGGAAACAATATTGTCTCTATTATGCTCGCTCGGAGAATATCCAGGGAGCGCTTGCTCTGTGAATCACTCCATCTGGGAACTCTCTTTTTATCGCTCAGAGCAACCAGAGACAGGGCTTGCTCTGTGAAACGCAAAACACATCTGCTATCTACGGAACTGTACTGAATCTTTCTTGACTGATTGGAGAGAATCTAGACAGCGCTTGCTCTGTGAAACGCATACTGAAACCAATCCATTAATAAAAATGTTCCCCTATTAAATGATGAATACTGCAGAGGTTATTCAGCTTTGTAAAAAGGTTATATCAAACAACAAAGCGGTTATACGAAGGTTACCGCAATACCGAATTAATGAACTGAGGACTTATGCGAAAATTAATAAAATAAAACCAAATGGAGCTAAGAAACATGAAATAACAAATAGTATAATAAACCATCTTGATAAGTATATTTTAACAGCTGAAGAAAAAATTAATATTGAACGCAGAAACGAAAGAATCCATAAGAACAGACCATCAGACTACAAGCCAGAACCGAAATTACGAATCATTCTGGAAGATGAGATAAAAGAAAATAATATCACCATTACAAAACTAAAACAAGAATACAATGATAACAAAGAAAAAGAGACAAGTGAATTAAATAAATTTCTGAAAAACAAGAACCTATCAACTCGTAGAAACCGAGAAGAAGTACTAAAAAGAGTTGGAGAATACTATAATAATATTATTACCAAACATAAAGATTCCGTACAGAAAAATAGAGATATCATAAGAGATCAAACAGAAAGACGTGATAACAGTAGACAGAAACCAATTGGTTTATCAACTGTCTTCATAAATAAGAAAAAAATCAAAGAAGAAAAATTAATTCCTGATCATTTATTTAGAACTGAAGAAGATCAACAACCTACTATCTCTAGGGAAAATGAGAATTTGTACACTGTAAACGTATCAGTTGAAAGCAATGGAAGAGATGAACATACTCTTATTGCTTTTGTTTTCGCAGATTTGAGACGAAGAATGAATGAACTTTATCAGTATAGAGTTCAGTTTGTAACTCGTGTTATTTTCCATCGACAGGAGAATGATGAAGAAGTAGTAGTATATTACAACAGTACTTCATGGATTTTAAATAAAAATAGCATTCTTACTCATAATCATTTGGATGATAATAACAAGAGACTTAGTTCTTTAAGTAATACCCCTCGATCTGGGCTACAATTTCGTCGGTATGAAGGAATTGATTATAGGATGACACGAATAGAATCTTACATGGGAGGGACGTTTAAAATACTGCCAGATTTCGTAAAAATAAAAGAGCTTGCTTGAATATTGAAAATAACGACCAGAAATGTTTCCTTTGGTCAATCTTAGCACATTTATACCCAGCTAAGGATCATCCGGAAAGAATTTCGAAATATAAACAATATGAGAACGAATTTGATTTTGAAGGGGTTACAACTTCCCAATGGATACTAAAGATATACACAAATTTGAAAAGAGATACAACATTAAGATTTGTTTATTTCAAATTGAAAAAGAGAAAATTATCAGAAGTCATATACTAAAAAGTACAATCAATGGCAAAACAGCTAAACATATCGTTCATTTATTATATTTCGATAATCATTATGTACTGGTAAAGGATCTGAGCAGTTGGTCCTCAAATATCTAAAAAGAAAACAAAGACATACCTCTGCACTTATTGCGGAAGGCATTTTGAGAAGGAAGAATGCTTTGAAAAACATGAAAGTAAAAATAATTGCGAAGATCCTGATATAATAATGCCTCCTGAAGGTTCAAGTATACAATATAAAAATATTGCAAAACAAATGAAAGTACCTTATTGCATAATAGCAGACTTTGAGTCTTATAACGAAGAATACAATCAGGTAAACGGAAAGAAAAGAATAAAAGTGGCCAAACAGAAACCATTTGCTTACGGATTTCAGGTATGCTGTTCCTTTGATACAAACCAGAACAAATACTATGGATATTTCGGTGAAGACGCTGCAGAACATTTTGTTAAAACCGTTACAAAAGTATCCACAGAAATTGCAAACCAATATGAAAGCAGACAAAGAAACCATACTTATACCAATGGAGAAATTACCGAAAAATGGAATAAACTAATTAAAAAGACTTGTCACATCTGTACAACTGAAATTACTGAGAATCCTCATTTTGATCACGACCACATGACAGGAGAAGATAGGGGATTTGCTCATGCTGAATGTAATATGAAATACAGGATTCCTAGGCATATCCCGGTAGTAATGCATAATTTATCAAAATATGATTCTCATTTATTTGTTAGAGAGTTAATACCTGATAACGGAATTTTTGAAAGTGCAGAAAGTTTCATCTCATTCTCGAAATCAATAAGTATTACAAAAGCGGATACGGAAATAAAATATGAGATCCGGTTTATAGATTCAATTAGATTTATGGCTTCATCTTTAGACAAACTATCAGCAAATTTAGCAACATGTGATTGCAAAGTACCTTGTAATCATCTAAGACAGAATTTCAAATTCACATCTAACAGTTTCAAAAATGACGATGAATTCAAAGAAATAATTAAAAAAGGGGTGTATCCCTATGAATTCGTAGACAGTTTCGATAAAATGAATTGTACAAAGTTACCACCAATAGAAAGCTTTTATTCTAGGTTGACGGGGAAAGTTATTGACAAAAGTGATTATAAAAGAGCGGTATCTATATGGAAGCAATTTAACTGTGAAACATTACTTGATTATACCAAGTTGTACCTAAAAAGTGATGTGTTAATTCTATCAGACGTTGTGGAGAATTTCAGGAACGTTTGTATACGGAATTATGATTTGGATCCACTTCATTACTTCTCAGCTCCTGGGTTGACATGGGATTCTTTCTTAAAGCATTCAAAAGTAGAACTACCGCTATTCTCGAAGGAAGACATGCTATGGAAAAAGAGAAAGCGCTCACAACTTGTATATGAGATGGAATAGATGTATCGATGGCTAATTACGCCGACGACATTCTGAATATGAGCCGACATTCTGAATATGAGTAAAAGGAATCGAATCAAATTTCCGCATTCTTGATGCTGAGTATTGAGAAGTTGGTTTGTCTTTCAACAAAAGTAAAACTGAAATAGTAATTTTTCATCCTCGTTCCAAAGAGCCTAGAAATTGATATTGGTGGTGAGTTGCTAAAGCCAAAGGATAAGTTTGCAAAATATCTGTTGAGACTTACGCCTTGGTCAAGTAACAGCAGCATATCAAGGAAGTACGGAGTAGCCCAGACCGTAATTGCTGTGCAGAAACGTTTACTGCGGTATAGGGACGACCTTGATCCGACAAGCGATATGTAGAGACTCCTGAAATAGTTGATAATGTGTTGTTGAATACGCAGTGTTGTGGATTGAACGTCGGCGGGCAGTTAATAAATTGCGAAGTAACGACTCACTGAGCCGGGGTGCACAATCACACCAGCAGTCGTTTTACGAACGTTGCTGTATTTCTTCGTAAGTCACCCTTCACGACATAGACATTTTTGTTTGCATCATCAGTTTTACAGGATTCATGGGATCTGAATCCGGAAGATCTAATACTAATCTGATCTAATCAGAAATACCATCTCGTTGCCCAAATGGTGGGGGATTTATTAAATTCCCATACAAATTGTATACCAAAAGAAATGATGAGATATCAAAGAATAAGATTTGTGTATAGAATGGCCGCAAAGGATCTACTATCTGAAACCTTCGCCATCGTGACGCTGAATGACAGACCAGACAAGGTGGTAGTTCTCTACCACCGAACACCCGGGACCGTGTCGAATCTATGTGGGGCCTGGCCTACCTAGCGGACATTTATGACGAGGGGTGGCACAGAGAAATCATGGTGCTCCGAGCCGTCGATGCCCCAACATAAGAGAATCTGCTAAGCTGGGCTCAGAACGTTCAGTCGAAACAACTTCGGGTGACGATGCCATCCGACGAAAATTATTTTTTATACTGCGAAAAGTGTAAGGAACAATTTGAACTGGGAGCGGAGGTCCAAAAAGACGAACGGTGTGTATAGAATGGCCGCAAAGGATTTACTATCTGAAACCTTCGGCATCGTGACCGTGACGCTGAATAACAGACCGGTCCAATAATAAAGTAGTTTAGTTTCCTAAACGGTCTTGTTTCTGTCTACTCGGATTAGGGCACGCGATACCTGCATAATAGGTCCTCGGTACGTCAATCAGCCTTCGTTCGGTTTTCCAGAACGACGTTCTCGGGACACTACAGTTTTCTTGGTGACAGCGGTTAAACTATAAACGTGAGGGGTGCTACGATAACAGTATGTAGGTTTAGGCAGGATTTATCCTAATTTGCTTTTGTCTAAATTACATAAATCACGCGTCTAAAATACGTACTGTTAAAACTCAGAGCTATTTTATTTTCTCTTTGGTGCGTGAGTATAGCCCAAAGAGACACCAAATTACTTCCGTGATTTAAACGTCGACGCTAAGGTCAAATTCAACTGTTTCTTGTTTTTTAAAAGGACATATAAAAAACGGCTAATCCTGGGAGGCCGTTTCGTAAGTGATGAACAATAGTGAATATTTTTAGCTGCATTCATCTGCGAAGGAAGCCGACGCGCTTTACAACCATAGCGTAATTCTGCTACGTTAACGAGTATTCATCGCATCTAAATCATCAGGGTTCAAGAGCCTAAGGAAGAACCATGACAGGTGATACACTATTATTTACACACACTCTAAGTCCTCTCGACGAACTCCCGTATTTGAAATCGCCTGAAGACGCACATTAACCGACACCGCGGCCATTGTGATAGCCAGACTTCGAGTGAAATCATTGACAGTTAAATCAGGGATAGACGCGAGTAATGCAAAGACTTTCATCGAACTTAAAGCAGAATTAAATAATAAGTTCAAGCCCATTAAAGTTCTGGGGAGTTACCTAGCCAGCCTTACGGTGGACCAGGGGGGCATGTCGGATGGCGAATATGCCGCCAAAATTCGGGACGAAATAATTGAAAATTCTGCCATAACAGGGCAGGTTTCGGAAGAAATATTTAGAAGGCCTTTGTGCAAAGTTTACGAGACGATATTAAGCAGCGGTTGTTGGGCAATGAAGCCTCAACCTCTGACGAAGCAATCAGGAAAGCCGAAATGATCGGGATTGGAAGCTTTTAAAAGTTACAAAGGACAAGTGAATTTTATTGGTCGCAGTGGCAGGGAGGACTCGAGAGGGGTTAGAGGCTCCCAGGTACGCCTTTACAACTATAATAACGGACAAAGGGGCGTCGGTAACGGGAATGGAGCGTTCAGCAGATCGAACGAAGGAAATTTCAATAACAAAAGTTATAGCGTAGGGAAAGCTCGGGGTGGGTTATACACAGACACCAGCCACCCCCACCAGACAAGCAAGTAACGCCGGGGGAAGCGGGGTTTGTTTCCAATGTTCCAGAACGGACACTGGAAACGGAATTGCCCCCAAAGATAGGTTGAGCCGCAACGGACAGCTCAGCAGGGACGACACGGGGGCCACGGCGGATTTTCAAAAATCGGACGGCGCGAGATGACGAGGCCAGGACTTTGACGTCAGAATCGTGTGTTTGCCCAATCGACAGTGTCAAGATAAGTCAACCATTTCTTTGCCCTGTTAAAATAGGATAGCACTGATGTCCAGGCGGATACCCGACCCTATTTTTGAAGCATGAATGAGATACGGGTAGGATGGAAGGATTTATAAATATCCCTGTAAAGGACGGAGAGAGTCAAAGTCCGCCTTTCATCAAACAATATCCCATACCTTTAAAGCTTCGGGAACCCCTCTACCAGCATCTGAGCAATCTTGAGCAGCACGGAATCATCCAACGAATCTCGTTTAGCAAATCTAATAGTCCTCTGCTAGTGGTGATCAAGAACAAAAACGAAGTCGATTTAAATGACATAAAGTCAGAATACTTACGAGTTTGCCTTGATTTGCGTAGCTTGAACTCTAAAGTCGACCTAGTACACAAATACGTGATGCCAGAAATCGGATGTATTTTGCAGTCGCTGAAAGACAAGAAAGTTTTAACAATTTTGGATTTAGCTTGTGCGTTCCACAGCTGCGAGATAGATCCTCGGGATGTTGATAAATTAGCATTTAGCGTGTACACCGATAAAGGGGAAGAACGCTACGCGTATAAACGCCTTTCCTATGGTTTAATATCGACACCGTTCGTCTTCCAAAATAACGTAACCATAAAGTACATCAAGGGAGAACTAAACAATTTTGCGCATTTGCTAAGTAGGTACGTCACCCACACGGGTAACAGCGTGAAGTATATACAGGCGGTAGACTACGAAGAGATGGGGGGAGCGAATTCTGCTAGACAGGATCAGAAACGCGCAACGTCATGATGTTGACATACGGCAGGCAGTGACACTTGTTCAATGCGGTAAAATAGGCTTGGACGGACAGGCAGTCCAGTTGGGGCCCAGTAGAAAAAGGTTGACGGAGTCGGATACCCAAGATACCTACAAAAGTGTTGAATATTTGCCTCGGAGATCCCGGGTTGCGCAGGAGGGCGGAATCTCGGAAGAATACTCGAAGAGTATTGCGGTGGAAATACAAAAGTTGCCTGGGTTTTTGAGGTCGGTCGCTGACCGACTATTTGTAGAAGACGGAGTAATCTGCGTACTGAAGACACTTCCTTGGAATTCTTCTCTAAAATGGCCAATTAGGGAGAAGGCGCACAAAACAGTGGTTCCCCAGAAACTGATTTCGGATGTTATACGGTTCAGTCACTGCCACCCAAGTAGCGGACATGTCAAACAATTGAAGACTTTCGAAAAAGTCACAACAAAGCTCAAGTTTTCACGGTTAGAGCGCCGATGGAACGGCAAATTAGAGGGCTAGGCCCTTGGGAGATATTACATTTGGATAGTTTGGGACCCTTACCAAAGAGTTCCAACGGTGAATTCAAATACCTCCAATCCTATGCGATTCTTATTCCCTTTACATGGTAGCCTTCCAAACCAAAACTTTGCAAGCCGACGAGATTGCCAGAGGCATCGTCCAACAGCTCACGGTTTTCAGTCTTCCTCTCCCTATCATTAGCGATAGGCACCAAAGCTTCGTGTCGGTTTTGTTCAGAAACATTTGTGATTTGCTGAACATAAAAAGAACCATGAGCACAGCGAGAAATCCAAATTCAAATTCATTGGCAGAAATTTCCGTGCAGAAAATGAAAACCTATCTGCGGTGTTTCATCGCAGGGAACGCTCACGCATGGGCGAATCTGGTTCCCATGGCTCTTCTCGCTTACAATAGTCAGATTACTTGTAGTTTAGGGCTGAGCGCTTCCGAGCTGGTGCTCGGAAGACGGATCAGAGCCCCAATCGATCAAATATTGAATAATCCGTTCAATATTCAACAATCCGTTTCATTCAACAATCCGGATTCAACAATCCGTTGGATTTGTACCATCAGATAGCAAAAAGCATACATGATGCCTCGCGGTTGATAGGGGAAAAGCATAAGCAAAACCACGAGCGACAAAAAGAATATTACGACCGGAAGACCCACGAAATATTCCTGAAAAAGGGGGATTATTGTTCCCTACAAAATATCACCGGTCCAGGAGCCTCTAAATCTCTCGGTCCGAAATGGCGGGGTCCATATCTCGTTCTGAGCGACGAATTCAAGGGAATTACCTACCACGCGAACTTGTTGAAGAAGGTACCCAAATAAGGATAATTCTGAAGCACAGTTGCATGGGAGCGGGTCACGGAAAGAGCAACATGCTCCACATTCTTTTCGTTGAAGAGAGTAGGTCGGCAGCAAACCGGCCAGTGTCACAAGCGAACCACTCAAGCAAGTGTTACGTCAAATGACTTATACGATTCCATCGTCGAAGGCGGAAGTAGCGAGACGGAAGATACCGAGAATCCAGACGAAAACCGTCGATAGTTTTCTTCCACTTCTTCTTCGGTCGTAATTTGGCTAACGTGCTTTATAGAATGTACCAGAATATGCAACAAGAATGTACCAGAATATGCAACAAGTTTATAAAAAATAACTTAGCTTCAAAAATCATTCAGAAACAAATAGCCTGTTCAAATCTGAATTCTACAAGGTGATTTAGGCATTAAATAAAGATCAACTAAGTGTTATAAGAAGCATCACTCTTTATCTTTGTTCAAGCTAGTAAATTTGAGTATGTACTGGCCCCAAAAATTACGCTTTGAAATATCACAGAGAGGAAACTGTTGAAAAATTTGCTGAGCTAGGGGGTAACCATTGGTCTTAGGTTGTTACAGAGTGGGATTGGGGTAGTTTGATGTGCATAGTTGGAATGATCGCTGACTTGTTAGACATAGAGGGTGGTTCACACTTTATTAGGGGACCAGGAACGAGGTGACGACAAATTTAGTAAATAGCATTGTTCTTTAGGACCTGAGCACCTTCTACACCAGTTCGAGCGAGATGGAGAGGGACTGGCGAAACATCAATTTGATCCCTGCTGAACTTAGCTATTATAAACGGGACGAGGAATGGAAAAACGGAACTTTTGATTATTTCCTCAGACAGAGCTACAAGACGTTACAAACCGCTGCAGCAGCTTTTGAGGTGATCAACACTGAGATGAAGAGTGCAAAGGGAATTTTTCTCGAGAGTTTCAAGGGATCAGCGCTAAAGGGTAATCTAGTTTTGTGCACAGTTCATACAGCGTTGAAAAACAGGAAAGTTGTCTACATTGACGTTGAAAGAAGCAGTCTCCCTCCTCTTGTTTACCAGGATGCTGGATCGAGACGAGATATAAGAGACCACATGGTCCTTAGAGACTTCTATGGAGCTCTTAAGACTATCCACACAGTCTCTCAGACCAAGAATCAGTACTCTGTATCGGTCTGAAACCCGTGCCCTAAGCTGCAGAACAGTTGGAATTATGATAATTGTCACATGTGAATTTTTCATAAAGCAAATTTGGTACCGCTACTCCTGCTACAATCCGTCCTCTTCTGTTTTTCATCGAGCAACTCAAGTCTGTGAACTAGAGGACTGAAATCGGTATTTTTCGTGTATCGCGAAGCTAATCACCACCGCGTATACCCTGTGACATGACATGCAACGATTGCAGTGTAAATGAAATTGTTAATACAAAAGCTGTTTTCTTACGCAGAGACGCATACAATTCTACGTAGACACATTTGCTAGTACATTCAGCCTCTTGTCGCTGTGAGCCGCCGTCAACCCGAGACTATTTTTAGTTCTCAACGTTCCCATTCTTGATAGAGCCAACTTACCTATTTGAGATACGAACATTATTCCAGGCAAGCAAGAAAATAAAAATGAAAGAAGACATACAAGATGTCCGCGAGATGAACTACTCCTAAATCTTACGCCAAGGTTCGTTATTCTCTGAGAAGGGATGCAAATCTCAGCGTTGCAGATCCGTACAAATGCATGGTTAAAAGCCAAGCTGACCATTCATAACATAAGAAACAAAAACGAGATTTTAGTGTTTTTTTTTCAGATCAGCCAAGTATCCCTCTGAGATATTTACTATATTTAATGGTGGGGTTTGTCTCGGGGTGTTTGGTTGAGATCGGGGGCTGTTCTTAAAAGTTAATCAGACAGTTGATTCGGAGGTATACACTGAATCCATGCCTGAAACTTGTTTTCTCTCCCAACAACTAGCTTACCGGAAATCAAGTTAGAGCCAAGAATTTGGTAATAAAAAAAGTTTCATCGGAGTGTGGCTATCGGGACAGATTAAGGCCGTGATTAATGTGAGATTAGGTAAACATACTGACATCCAAATATGATGATGTCAGACAGTCTGAAGATTTGTTTTCTGAAAGACATTTTGTCACCAAGATTTTTGTATAGTTAAAACGGTCAGATTCTCAACTGAGCGGCGCCGGACTGTATGGAACGTACTCTGCGATAAGCTTTACGAACACAGACCGTTAACTACAGAGCCACTGTATTTTGTCGGCTTCACGCGCTATCTTGTAGACCTGAAAAAATGTCCGGTCGTCTTCGGGATGGAGACTATAAAATAACTTTAAGTAGAGCATTCAAACGGAGTATCATTTCCAGAATAGTAGCTATGAGGGGTCTTTGATCCTGTAGCTCACATCTATCTAGCGGTTGTAGCAGGTTTTCCAACCGTATTAACCAGCCCTTCTGTGGCAGTTTTGCTCACTAGATTGCTCACTACACTACTAACAAGTTTCTGCTGTGGCATACAGTGTTCCTGACACCTGTTGAACTTCTGTTTGGTTCTAGGTCTTCTATCACTTTCTTTAGTCTTGCTGCTGGCATACTTTGAGAAACTGAGTGTCAGTTGTCAGCCTGTTAGGACAGCAGGAAATCAATCTTGGCATAGCCCTTGCGGAAATATGAAAAAGGATATACAACGGCTTCATAATCAGGAGTACAGAGTAAAGAACGACATGAACCTGCTGAGGTACATAACTGTGGCTGCCAAACATGCCATGGCTCATGTGGAGTCCTTCAAGGAACAATATGTGAGTGGATGTTCATGTTGCTCTTATAACATAAAGAAGACGATAGATTGTCCATAACACCCAACTTTTCTTTATTAAAAACCTCATACTAATGAAATTGCAATATTGATTTTGTGTGACCTAATTAGTAAATTAAGCCTCTGGTACACGAAATGGTGACCCACCTCTACCATAGGTCCACCACTACCTAGTAAATCTTACGTCGCCAAGAGGATTAGTTGGATCAGAGGGTAGGGTCTAATATTTCTGTAGGTTGACCGCTACCTTGTGTTCACCTCCTACCAAGTCAGAACTCGTTTAGTCTTAGTTCCAGATCTGAGACTTTAAATGCGAAGAGGGTGTAAAATACCACCAACGGTATTTTCGCTTTAATCCTAGCTAATCCCAAGATATAGCATAGGCTTCGGACTCATAGACAAATACCGAATTATTCTGTGTAAAAAAGAGAAAGATGTGTAACTGTAACAAACAGGCTACCGAAAACTGTTCGAATTTGAAAAGGTGCAAAATCGCCCACAGAAATACTACTCTTGACATTTTCATTCTTGATACAGCCTCTCTGGTCCAAGTAACCTCCTGATCAAAAGTCGCCCTTCCAGTTTTCGTTATATTTTGTAAAACTATTCGGTCTAACAGATTTTACCCTACCCTCCGAACCAACTAATCCTCTTGGCGACGTAAGATATCCTGGGGGGGGGGGCGTTAACAAAGATGTGAACACTCTTTTCGTATTTAAAGGCTTTTCTGAAACTACCGGCACAAGCTACCTCAGCTACCTGCACTACGGTATCAGGTTCTGATCTGGTAGGCGGTGACCAAGTGGTTACGGCTAGAAACGCGTACTTAAATGGGGAAAGTTGCATCAGGGGACCGGCAAAGCCGTACCGTTCCTTTCCTCTTCTTAAATATTTCTTCAGCCCAAGCTAACTGCGAATCATCGTTGACAGTGCAAACGGATACATCAGCTGAACTTTCTTAGAGCTATATTTTGGCCCTTCTTGGCAATGGTCCTCTTTCAGCCCCAAAGCCGCAGCCATTGTCAGAAGTTTCAGAACAGATAAAACAAGGATGCATGGTTTCAACAGAAGATGTGTAACAGATAACACTTGTGATGTTATCTGTTGTTTTTGAAAATGTTATGCATAACAAGCTTTGCTAGGAAGAGCCACAAAAGCATCTACTGACTTTATTCTTTATCGGCGTGATGTCGAAAAACTGTGCAGATACTTTTTGGCGATTTTTCGGCTCTTCCTGATGGTACCGTATAACATAACATTCTGAAACATAACATACAACATCCGAAGTGTTATCTGTTATGGATTATCTGTTGAAACCGCGCATCCTTGTGTTATCTGTTATGAAAATTCCAACAGTGTGGAAAATCGAACTTTAACACACATAATAGAACCCGTTCCTATTAATTTTTACCACAGTAAGCCTCTGCGGGATAAAAAGTTTACCACACATATTCGCGGATAGCACGTTTTGTTCAGAAATTCTGCGCCTTAAAGCACAATGGACACTACTAATGATTTAATTTGCATTAAAGGCTTCACAAATAAACATTTCCAACTTCCTCTAGAAGGCGCTACGAAAATCAGCCGTTTTCTTGTTATCGCTTGTCTTTACCTCTCTGGCATTTCGGCGATCCAAATCTTAGGAGCTGGGATATCGTGGCAGGAAATTCAAAAACTCCTGGCAATGCTTGATAGAAAAGGATATATTTGAGATGTCACCAAAGCAGGGTGCAAATCGGGAATCAGAATCATTAGAAGACATGTTAAATCTCCAAAATGTTCTAGTCATATATAATTTAAACCGTCGATAGTTTTCTTCCACTTCTTCTTCGGTCGTAATTTGGCTAACGTGCTTTATAGAATGTACCAGAATATGCAACAAGTTTATAAAAAATAACTTAGCTTCAAAAATCATTCAGAAACAAATAGCCTGTTCAAATCTGAATTCTACAAGGTGATTTAGGCATTAAATAAAGATCAACTAAGTGTTGATCTAAGAAGCATCACTCTTTATCTTTGTTCAAGCTAGTAAATTTGAGTATGTACTGGCCCCAAAAATTACGCTTTAAAATATCACAGAGAGGAAACTGTTGAAAAATTTGCTGAGCTAGGGGGTAACCATTGGTCTTAGGTTGTTACAGAGTGGGATTGGGGTAGTTTGATGTGCCCATTGAACTTTAAACGTAAGCTTGAACGTCCTTTACTGTATAATAAAGACAGATTTGGAGATACCTCAGCGGAAAATGCCCATTTAAAGTTTATGCTTGACCTTCATATTTTTTCCTATAAAGGAGTGTTAGTTGGAATGATCGCTGACTTGTTAGACATAGAGGGTGGTTCACACTTTATTAGGGGACCAGGAACGAGGTGACGACAAATTTAGTAAATAGCATTGTTCTTTAGGACCTGAGCACCTTCTACACCAGTTCGAGCGAGATGGAGAGGGACTGGCGAAACATCAATTTGATCCCTGCTGAACTTAGCTATTATAAACGGGACGAGGAATGGAAAAACGGAACTTTTGATTATTTCCTCAGACAGAGCTACAAGACGTTACAAACCGCTGCAGCAGCTTTTGAGGTGATCAACACTGAGATGAAGAGTGCAAAGGGAATTTTTCTCGAGAGTTTCAAGGGATCAGCGCTAAAGGGTAATCTAGTTTTGTGCACAGTTCATACAGCGTTGAAAAACAGGAAAGTTGTCTACATTGACGTTGAAAGAAGCAGTCTCCCTCCTCTTGTTTACCAGGATGCTGGATCGAGACGAGATATAAGAGACCACATGGTCCTTAGAGACTTCTATGGAGCTCTTAAGACTATCCACACAGTCTCTCAGACCAAGAATCAGTACTCTGTATCGGTCTGAAACCCGAAACAGTTGGAATTATGATAATTGTCACATGTGAATTTTTCATTTATCAGAATGGGATTTTAAAGCAAATTTGGTACCGCTACTCCTGCTACAATCCGTCCTCTTCTGTTTTTCATCGAGCAACTCAAGTCTGTGAACTAGAGGACTGAAATCGGTATTTTTCGTGTATCGCGAAGCTAATCACCACCGCGTATACCCTGTGACATGACATGCAACGATTGCAGTGTAAATGAAATTGTTAATACAAAAGCTGTTTTCTTACGCAGAGACGCATACAATTCTACGTAGACACATTTGCTAGTTCATTCAGCCTCTTGTCGCTGTGAGCCGCCGTCAACCCGAGACTATTTTTAGTTCTCAACGTTCCCATTCTTGATAGAGCCAACTTACCCATTTGAGATACGAACATTATTCCAGGCAAGCAAGAAAATAAAAATGAAAGAAGACATACAAGATGTCCGCGAGATGAACTACTCCTAAATCTTACGCCAAGGTTCGTTATTCTCTGAGAAGGGATGCAAATCTCAGCGTTGCAGATCCGTACAAATGCATGGTTTAAAGCCAAGCTGACCATTCATAACATAAGAAACAAAAACGAGATTTTAGTGTTTTTTTTTCAGATCAGCCAAGTATCCCTCTGAGATATTTACTATATTTAATGGTGGGGTTTGTCTCGGGGTGTTTGGTTGAGATCGGGGGCTGTTCTTAAAAGTTAATCAGACAGTCGATTCGGAGGTATACACTGAATCCATGCCCGAAACTTGTTTTCTCTCCCAACAACTAGCCTACCCGAAATCAAGTTAGAGCCAAGAATTTGGTAATAAAAAAAAGTTTCATCGGAGTGTGGCTATCGGGACAGATTAAGGCCGTGCCGTCGGAGAGGGACTTCATGCTACGTGTACGATGCGTAGTCGATGCAACCTTCTTACGGGGGCAGCACCCTTCACCCCAGGAACCTTTCATTAATTATTTAACTTTTTATCTAAACTCAGATGTGAACGAACGCTGGTTTGCAAAAATTCAAAAATCCATCAATCGGTAAGAGAGCTAGGGTCAGGCTATTGTTTATTAGGAGTACAAGGATTAAAGATTCATATAGCTCAGTGTACAGTAGAATTCCCACTTCCGATTGGTAAACTGGGTTCTCCAGTGCCCAAGCCACTGGTCGGGAAAAGAGCCGTAGTTCAGTTATTATTTGATCAGAAGGAGAAATGTTATCTATGGTCAGTCCTTTGTGCTGGTCATCAAGTGTTGCGTGGTCAAGCTTCCGAGAAAAAATTACTAGCCTTAAACTAGCAGAGATTAAATGTATGTAATTGGCAGGCCGGGATTTTTCCTACGGTGACCTTCGGCTGCTTTAATAACTAAAGGCCGATTCACCTTTAAAGATATTGCTCGCTGCGAGGAAAAAAATTAGAGCGTTGGGGTTTGTATCCTTTGTTATGATGACACTGACCGCAAGATTTTTCCAGTCCGAGTCCCGTCGATTATGTGTTTTTATTATACACGGAACTTGAAAATCGGTACGCTAATTGTTTTCCCCATCACGTCCGTCAGTGGCTGTTAAAAAGTAAAACACAGCAGATGCGGTTTTGTTGCCCAGTTTTTTTACAAGGAAAGAAAAGTAGCAAAGATTCTCCCCATCTCCCCAAATGTTCCATTCAAGGGATGCAAGTAGTGAGTATGCCTACTCAAAATCGGAGATTTCGAAAGCGTCCTCATTAAAATGACTGACCCCACCAAGCCCTACTTGTTAAATATCTATCGACCCAGCGCCTTTGGTTTTGCGGTTCTTCAACAGGGCAAAACGCCAAACGCTGCCTTGACATTATTTGCGATACATACTTTGTCATTAAATTATTCCCCACCGATTTTTAAAGATTTAATTCGGCCAACGGAAAGTTACGGATCACTGTCAATTCTACACGAGGTCCCAACTTTCAAGGAGTTGCTCACTCAAAATGCAATGCCTCGCTATAACATAAACGGTTTATTCCTGTGGGCTTTTATACTTTCAGCTTTCAGCTAATATAGTTTTGAGGTCATCAACCAACTTCACTTGGAACGGTTTTCTTTTAAAGACAACATATTAGCAAAAATTTCCGACAAATATCTAGCGCTGAAAATGAACTGGGAAGAGCTGGAAAATGAGCGGCTAGGACTATGCTATTTTTCGATTCGGCAGCATTTCTTCAAAAACCCTCGAAAACTTAATCCAAGTGCAAAAAAGTGACGACCCAGACAGTTTACACGTTTAAGGGGAGAAATTTGAAAAGCAAAACGAGTATGATTTGATAACTCAAAAATCTCCCTTATGCCTACATGGATTTACTGGATAAATTTAACAAAACATTTACCTTCTATAGCTCATTTATATAATGATTTGACAAAGGAAAATCTGAGCGAAGACCATTATCAGTTGGCGCAGACCATTTGGACCATGTTCCAATGTAAAAACCTATGGGATTATTGCCGTGATTGTCTTCTTCGTGTTGAAAACTATATCTTTTTCACAAGCAAACGATCGCAAACACCCAGCAGAAGGTTGAGAGTAGCCACAGTTGGAGCCAGGATCAGAAGATCATCTGCATAGCTTATGTTATTAAAGCATGTATTTTTGATGAAACAGACAACTCCTCTGCAAGAAAGCAAGATATTTAGTTCATCAATGTGAGGATTGTACAGTAGTGGTGATAGTATCCCTCCTTGGCGACTCCGTTCTGTACACTAAATGGCTGACAAAAAAGCCACTCCATTTAATCCTGAATTTCTGCACCTTGTACGCAGGGTACCAATTACTCGTACATCCACTCCTTTCTCACTCATTTTATCAACCAACAAGTGGTTTACACGGTCAAATGCTGCTTTCGCATCAAAGAAGCATACAAACACCGGGTATACAAAAATCAGTCGAAGATTTTTTCTTGGATTCGAACTGAAAGAATGAAGAATACACTTGTTGCAAAATTAAATCGTAAACACTTCTCAAACAGCTTCGACACAACCGCCGCCAGGTCTATTGGCCCGTAGTTGCTAAGAGAAGTAACGTCATCGACACTAGATTTCGGTACAGGCACAAGCGTTTTGCGAGTTCGACTCATGAGTACGGTATCGGCAGAACAAACTTCTACGAGCATCCAATAGCGACAACGAGACACCCCACCCAAAAAGGCACACAGGACCCCCATAACTTACGGAATTCAGTCGGCTGAGACGAGATGTATAGATAGGGAATAATCCGCCCCAGTATTTCCCAATATGCAAGTCCTACTATTTAGTCCCCCCCCCCCCCAAAAAAAAAAAACGGCCAGGTCACATTAGTCGCCGATTTAAGGAATCTGAACTCGGTAGTGGTAAGCAATAGTTTTCCTTTGCCCAACATGTCGGAAACGTTAGACAATATAGCTGGTGCTTGCAAAAACGGAGTAAACAACATGTTTTCCACTTTCGACGCAAGGATTTGCTATTGGCAGAGGATTTGCTATTGGCCATTGGCAAATCCTCTAAGGGAAGAAGACAAAACGAGGACTAATTTCACCACTTGTGGTTTTGGATCATGGGACGTCCGGTGATGGTATGCACAGGTGTCTGCAACTCCTTTTTCGGGAAGATAATTACCGTATATGTGTAGTCTATGTCGACGATATGTTGGCAATGATTAAAGATTAGTTACCTCGGAGTCACCTTGAAATTTGTATCTGCCAAAACTACGACCATCTAAAACATCTATTATGCAAGAACAAATTGCCTTTTTAGGCTACGTAATCGGACACGGCGAAATCCGACCTGATCCGGATAAAGTAAAATGCGTTCACGATATTAAGGTCCCTAATACAATTAAAGAACTTGGGTCACCGATTGTGTTAGCTAACCGCTAAGAGCCCTTACTCAGACCTCGAAATTAAATGTAAAATGGAACGGAAATGCTCAGCAAGCGTTTGACACATTCAAATCAGCCCTGCTGTCTGATCCAATATTGGTTCTCCCTAACTTAAGCGAAAGTCAATATATCGTAACAGTAGACGACTCGGAAGTTGCCCTAGGCGGGATACTTGAGCAAAGGGTAGGAAAGGAACAGAAAGTAATAGCTTACGGAAGCAAAACCTTGAATAAGACAGAGATGAAATATGATACGTTCTCTAACGAGTTGCTCACTTTGGTTTACTTTACGGACCAGTGGAGAGTGTATGTACTTGGAACAAGAACCACATTTATTCTACGATCTGGTCATAAAACATTGCAGGTTATAAATAATGTAGAGGAGTTAAAGAAAACATAGCAAGATACGTTATTCATTTGTCCAGCTTCAACTATATATCTGAACGTGTTCCCGGAATAAAGAATCCCTCAGACTTTTTTAGCCGATATCCCGGATCCTGTCAACACAGCCCAGTAAATTCAGAACTAAATGACGAGAATTATCCGCAAATCAGTGTGAACGCTACTAACCTAGCCCCGCCCCGACTAAAGCACCTAATGAGAATCCTGGTATAATAAATTCGCAGAAAATACAACGCTATCAGATGACGGATATGATGTGCCAGACAATAGTGCAGTGCTTAGCAGGAGAACAGGCTAATACGACAGAATCCTCGAGGTATTTTAAGGAAATTGACAACTTTTATTTTGACCCGGAAACCATTCCTGATAGTGAATGGTTCCATGAACAAGATAGCCATTCAATATAGTGACTAATGGCCTAAGTTACAGAAAGGATACAGTAAAATTCGTCCCTGTAATTCCGGAAAAGTTATAAGAATAAGTCTTGGATCTAGTACATAGTAGTCTGTGAGGACTTAATCATTTTTCTGGATTTGCTTTTGCAGTAGGCCCAGAAAACGAAAAATCATACAAATTGGCTAAAATGTTCCTGTATTTTTGCATTCCAGTGTGAGCGATAATAAGTCTAGTTTTTCGGCAGAAATTAGCTTTATTTAATTTAAAAATTAAACATTCGGAAATATCAGTTTATCATAGCCTGTCAAATGACGTTGAACGAACACACCGGGAATACCGGAATATTTTATCCGTAGCCTCCAAAATGACATTTACAAATTGAATGTATATTTGCCCTATTTATGCTATGTTCTGAATAACAGTATTAATGCACCTGGAGTAACCACCGTCAGTCACTGAATCGGTTGCTTGCCGTTGCAATGCCAGTATTTGTGCCAGGTCGTGTCGCTTGTGTATTCCTTTACATCTTAAGGTCAGCTACATCTATACTTGTCTACACTAATATACATCTATATTAATCCATGAATTATTTTTTTAATTACTTTAGTATCTTTCGATATACTTCATTAATCTCAGATCTTTTTTTAAACACGATATTTTCGTATACGGTGTTCTGTTCACGGCGAACGAACAAGAGTGGTCCCATGCGTGCAAGCAGTGACCATCTTGACATTTTCTTCTCAAGGGTATGTGGTGTGCATACGAAAGGTGGAAATAGGATATCTTATGGAACCACAGCAGACAGACAGACAGAGCAGTTGGGACAACGGTGCTACAAATGTCAGGATTACGGCCATACTGCCTCCAATTGCAAAGGGGTTGCTCATTGCTCCCACTATGGAAAGGTGGACCATGTCAGTTGCAAAGATTCACCTTGTCAGAATAGCTGCTGCTGTGCACTTTGTGGCTCTGTGGACCACCCGTCCTACAGCTATAAGTGCCCGGTAGCCCAAAAACTACTTGTGGCCTCTTATGAGTTCCGAGCTTCATGTGATATCTCGGAGAATATTAATGGTAGTTTCACAACGAAGATCCCCCTAATTAGAACGGCCATTCTGCTGATGTGCTCTGTCTACAAGAATACTTTTTCACGATTGTCGGTGAAAATCTACTCAGATTTGATTCGTCATTGGTTACTTATTCACGTGGGGCGCGATCTCCTGGTGCTGGCCGGCCTAGTGGCGGTATAGCCGTCTATGTTAAGGATTATTTGGATCCCGGTCTGTTCAGAGATCGTGATTGTTTTGTTGCAGTTAAAATCAAGAATATGGTTATTGCGTCTATTTACCTCCCGACTGATTACCGTAATGATAGATCCGAAGTACTTTTTGACAAGGCTTGTCGAGAGATTTCAAGTTATTAGCAGATTGTGAATCCCTAAATCTAGAAGTTGTGTTGGCAGGTGATCTGAACTGTAACATTTTTGATCAGTCTAGCGGACGAGCTATGATTCTCACTAGTATGTGCCCGCAGCTCATAGCAATTGAGAACGATCTAGACTTTACTTACATTCACAATTCGGGGCATACGTCGGCACTCGATTTTATACTCTGTTCTGACAGTGTTAAACGGCCTTCGAAGACAACAGTAATTGCCGATTTCCAGAGTTCGGATCATTTGCCGATAAGAAATTCTCTTGTTTTACCCGTAAAGCTTCCGAATGCGCCCAATCGAGCTAGTACTAATAATTAGCGTGTTGTTACCGATTGGAGTAAAATTAACCTTCAAGCTTTCCAATGTGTAACAATGTGTAAAATGTAATAACATTTTACAGAAGATTAAAGTTCCGTACCAGCTGCTGAGCGAAGTTTCATGTATTAATGATCAAGAAAAGCAAGTGTTACTGAACATTTACTATGCGGAGATTGTGCACGCTTTACGCGTAGCTGAAAAGCAAAGTGTTCCTTCGCGTCGGGTGCGAGTTGTACTGAAAGGGTGGGTTGTTCAGAATACTCAGATTCGGTAGAGGCTTGTGGGAAATCTAAATTTGGGTTGGCTATCTAAATTTTGGTTGGCTATGTGGAATGATTGTGGAAAGCCTGGTTCAGGTGCTTTGAATCAGGTCCGTTTATACACAAAAAGAGTTTTCCGGAACACTCTTTATCGGGACGTGCCGTCCTAATCCCAATCTGATTTGGCGTACGCTCAAGAAGAGAGACAAAAACCAACTTCGCCAAAGTGATGTAATATCGATGGATGATTGGTATGATTATTTTAGTTGCTAGTTTGGACCACCTGATCAGCCTACTGAAGAAAAACATGAGAATATACTTGATCGAATTCTGCAAACAAATTGGGTTTTGTGGGGTCACGGTCAATGCTGGCTGCTTGTATTTTAAAAGTGAAGGAAAAGAAATCAAGGGGTATTGATCAAGTTTGCGGAAATCACCTACAGGCCGGTTCGTTTCTTCTTCTTGTACCAATATTTGCAGTTCATATCGGCCAATAACTGTGTCGCCTGTTCTGTGTAAGATCCTCGAGCTATTGGGGATCAATGCTATTAATATAAAGTGTTATACACCAACGAATCAGTTTGGTTTCACAAAAGGGGTAGGGCGTGAGCACGCGCACTGCCTTATTGCAAATTTAATAACCCATGCCCATGAAAATGATGAAACTCTGTGTGTTGGCTGGTCATGACGTGACTAGAGCGTTAGACTCTGGCATTCACGCCCATATCCTAGAAATATGTATGAGTAAAGGTACAATGTCAGGGACTAGAAAATCTCACCCCCCCCCATGCCGAGCGAAGGAACGAATCACGAATTCGTCTATCCACTACCAGATGCTGATACCCGAGGAATATCGGAGAGATCTTATTATGGCTGCTCACCGTCTGCCTGACAAAACCGGACAGACTAAACATCGCGGGGGAAATGTGACCAACCAAATAATGCTGACGCACTTCTTCTGGTCAGATATTTTAAAGGGCATCAAGCGAGAGCTGGAAACTTGTGATTGCCGTTCCGAACGACCTTTTCAGGGCATAACAATTCGTATTCGTGATTAAGAAGTGGGTATAATCGTGGCCAGTTGCGCGTTTTAGTGTGAACATTTCCTTCTTATTTCAAACTTAAAAAGGAAGGACTGTAGCGGATGCTATATTACGTTCATTTTCTTACTGGCATTTAGCTCAAGTTGACTAGGTGTAGCGGATGCTATACTACATCGTTTGCCCCTGGGGTGTGCAATGACTCTGAGTGGGATGAATATTGTTTGATTGTTAGTTCACTGGGGAAGTGCATAGAGAGAAGTGTCAATGTTTTGTTGAAATAAGATTTAATAAACTGGAATAATCCATATTAATACCTCAAGAGAAAGCGCTCACAACTTGTATATGAGATGGAATAGATGTATCGATGGCTAATTACGCCGACGACATTCTGAATATGAGCCGACATTCTGAATATGAGTAAAAGGAATCGAATCAAATTTCCGCATTCTTGATGCTGAGTATTGAGAAGTTGGTTGTCTTTCAACAAAAGTAAAACTGAAATAGTGATTTTTAATCCTCGTTCCAAAGAGCCTAGAAATTGATATTGGTGGTGAGTTGCTAAAGATAAAGGATAAGTTTGCAAAATATCTGTTGAGACTTACGCCTTGGTCAAGTAACAGCAGCATATCAAGGAAGTACGGAGTAGCCCAGACCGTAATTGCTGTGCAGAAACGTTTACTGCGGTATAGGGAAGACCTTGATCCGACAAGCGATATGTAGAGACTCCTGAAATAGTTGATAATGTGTTGTTGAATACGTAGCTTTGTGGATTGAACGTCGGCGGGCAGTTAATAAATTGCGAAGTAACGACTCACTGAGCCGGGGTGCACAATCACACCAGCAGTCGTTTTACGAACGTTGCTGTATTTCTTCGTAAGTCACCCTTCACGACAAAGACATTTTTGTTTGCATCACCAGTTTTACAGGATTCATGGGATCTGAATCCGGAAGATCTAATACTAATCAGATCTAATCAGAAATACCATCTCGTTGCCCAAATGGTGGGGGATTTATTAAATTCCCATACAAATTGTATACCAAAAGAAATGATGAGATATGAAAGAATAAGATTTGTGTATAGAATGGCCGCAAAGGATGTACTATCTGAAACCTTCGCCATCGTGGCGCTGAATGACAGACCAGACAAGGTGGTAGTTCTCTACCACCGAACACCCGGGACCGTGTCGAATCTATGTGGGACATTTATGGCGAGGGGTGGCACAGAGAAATCATGGTGCTCCGAGCCGTCGATGCCCCAACATAAGAGAATCTGCTAAGCTGGGCTCAGAACGTTCAGTCGAAACAACTTCGGGTGACGATGCCATCCGACGAAAATTATTTTTTATACTGCGAAAAGTGTAAGGAACAATTTGAACTGGGAGCGGAGGTCCAAAAAGACAAACGGTGTGTATAGAATGGCCGCAAAGGATCTACTATCTGAAACCTTCGGCATCGTGACCGTGACGCTGAATAACAGACCGGTCCAATAATAAAGTAGTTTAGTTTCCTAAACGGTCTTGTTTCTGTCTACTCGGATTAGGGCACGCGATACCTGCATAATAGGTCCTCGGTACGTCGATCAGCCTTCGTTCGGTTTTCCAGAACGACGTTCTCGGGACACTACAGTTTTCTTGGTGACAGCGGTTAAACTATAAACGTGAGGGGGGCTACGATAACAGTATGTAGGTTTAGGCAGGATTTATACTAATTTGCTTTTGTCTAAATTACATAAATCACGCGTCTAAAATACGTACTGTTAAAACTCAGAACTCCCGTATTTGAAATCGCCTGAAGACGCACATTAACCGACACCGCGGCCATTGTGATAGCCAGACTTCGAGTGAAATCATTGACAGTTAAATCAGGAATAGACGCGAGTAATGCAAAGACTTTCATCGAACTTACAGCAGAATTAAATAATAAGTTCAAGCCCATTAAAGTTCTGGGGAGTTACCTAGCCAGCCGTACGGTGGACCAGGGGGGCATGTCGGATGGCGAATATGCCGCCAAAATTCGGGACGAAATAATTGAAAATTCTGCCATAACAGGGCAGGTTTCGGAAGAAATATCTAGAAGGCCTTTGTGCAAGGTTTACGAGACGATATTAAGTAGCGGTTGTTGGGCAATGAAGCCTCAACCTCTGACGAAGCAATCAGGAAAGCCGAAATGATCGGGATTGGAAGCTTTTAAAAGTTACAAAGGACAAGTGAATTTTATTGGTCGCAGTGGCAGGGAGGACTCGAGAGGGGTTAGAGGCTCCCAGGTACGCCTTTACAACTATAACAACGGACAAAGGGGCGTCGGTAACGGGAATGGAGCGTTTAGCAGATCGAACGAAGGAAATTTCAATAACAAAAGTTATAGCGTAGGGAAAGCTCGGGGTGGGTTATACACAGACACCAGCCACCCCCACCAGACAAGCAAGTAACGCCGGGGGAAGCGGGGTTTGTTTCCAATGTTCCAGAACTGACACTGGAAACGGTATTGCCCCCAAAGATAGGTTGAGCCGCAACGGACAGCTCAGCAGGGACGACACGGGGGCCACGGCGAATTTTCAAAAATCGGACGGCGCGAGATGACGAGGCCAGGACTTTGACGTCAGAATTGTGTGTTTGCCCAATCGACAGTGTCAAGATAAGTCAACCATTTCTTTGCCCTGATAAAATAGGCAAGCATTGATGTCCAGGCGGATGAACCCTGGAAAAGCGAAATAAAGAACATTTTCGGGAAATACCCGACCCTATTTTTGAAGCATGAATGAGATACGGGTTGGATTGAAGGATTTATAAATATCCCTGTAAAGGACGGAGAGAGTCAAAGTCCGCCTTTCATCAAACAATATCCCATACCTTTAAAGCTTCGGGAACCCCTCTACCAGCATCTGAGCAATATTGAGCAGCACGGAATCATCCAACAAATCTCGTCTAGCAAATCTAATAGTCCTCTGCTAGTGGTGATCAAGAACAAAAACGAAGTCGATTTAAATGACATAAAGTCAGAATACTTACGAGTTTGCCTTGATTTGCGTAGCTTGAACTCTAAAGTCGACCTAGTACACAAATACGTGATGCCAGAAATCGGATGTATTTTGCAGTCGCTGATAGACAAGAAAGTTTTCACGATTTTGGATTTAGCTTGTGCGTTCCACAGCTGCGAGATAGATCCTCGGGATGTTGATAAATTAGCATTTATCGTGTACACCGATAAAGGGGAAGAACGCTAAGCGTATAAACGCCTTTCCTATGGTTTAATATCGACACCGTTCGTCTTCCAAAATAACGTAACCATAAAGTACATCAAGGGAGAACTAAACAATTTTGCGCATTTGCTAAGTAGGGACGTCACCCACACGGGTAACAGCTCTAACAGCGTGAATTATATACAGGCGGTAGACTACGAAGAGATGGGGGGAGCGAATTCTGCTAGACAGGATCAGAAACGCGCAACGTCATGATGTTGACATACGGCAGGCAGTGACACTTGTTCAATGCGGTAAAATAGGCTTGGACGGACAGGCAGTCCAGTTGGGGCCCAGTGAGTCAAGGACTCAGTAAGAAAAAGGTTGACGGAGTCGGATACCCAAGATACCTACAAAAGTGTTGAATATTTGCCTCGGAGATCCCGGGTTGCGCAGGAGGGCGGAATCTCGGAAGAATACTCGAAGAGTATTGCGGTGGAAATACAAAAGTTGCCTGGGTTTTTGAGGTCGGTCGCTGACCGACTATTTGTAGAAGACGGAGTAATCTGCGTACTGAAGACACTTCCTTGGAATTCTTCTCTAAAATGGCCAATTAGGGAGAAGGCGCACAAAACAGTGGTTCCCCAGAAACTGATTTCGGATGTTATACGGTTCAGTCACTGCCACCCAAGTAGTGGACATGTCAGACAATTGAAGACTTTCGAAAAAGTCAAAGAGAATGTTTACTTTTCAGGGATGAAAAGACTAGTAGAGGAGTTTGTCGAGAGTTGCGCAGTCTTGTTTGCGCAACAAAGCTCGAGTTTTAGGGGTTAGAGCGCCGATGGAACGGCAAATTAGAGGGCTAGGCCCTTGGGAGATATTACATTTGGATAGTTTGGGACCCTTACCAAAGAGTTCCAACGGTGAATTCAAATACCTCCAAATCCTATGCGATTCTTATTCCCTTTACATGGTAGCCTTCCAAACCAAAACTTTGCAAGCCGACGAGATTGCCAGAGGCATCGTCCAACAGCTCACGGTTTTCAGTCTTCCTCTCCCTATCATTAGCGATAGGCACCAAAGCTTCGTGTCGGTTTTGTTCAGAAACATTTGTGATTTGCTGAACATAAAAAGAACCATGAGCACAGCGAGAAATCCAAATTCAAATTCATTGGCAGAAATTTCCGTGCAGAAAATGAAAACCTATCTGCGGTGTTTCATCGCAGGGAACGCTCACGCATGGGCGAATCTGGTTCTCATGGCTCTTCTCGCTTACAATAGTCAGATTACTTGTAGTTTAGGGCTGAACGCTTCCGAGCTGGTGCTCGGAAGACGGATCAGAGCACCAATCGATCAACTATTGAATAAGCCACAAGAATCATTCAACAATCCGTTGGATTTGTACCATCAGATAGCAAAAAGCATACATGATGCCTCGCGGTTGATAGGGGAAAAGCATAAGCAAAACCACGAGCGACAAAAAGAATATTACGACCGGAAGACCCACGAAATATTCCTGAAAAAGGGGGATTATTGTTCCCTACAAAATATCACCGGTCCAGGAGCCTCTAAATCTCTTAGTCCGAAATGGCGGGGTCCATATCTCGTTCTGAGCGACGAATTCAAGGGAATTACCTATCACGCGAGTAGGTACGCGAAGTAGGTACCATCCTATCCAGACAAAAACACGTCCTAATCCAGACGAAAACACGGGGACAGGTTAAGACGCGAAGGAGAGTCGGAAAGACAAACCGGTACATCACAGCCGGGCAACAGTACGAATACGCCACAAGCGGGTCGGTCAGTTCCGGACGTATCGCTAAATCCCTTCTCGCAGTTGAGGAATGTCGTTAGAACACGATTGGGACGAGAAGTCAAGCCGCCTAAGTGTCTGAATTTCTAGGTTTTCATTACTTACTTTTTTAGCTGCAACATTTTTTGCTGTCGCGCTACTCAGGCTCATCATCCGAACGAATGGCGATCACGCCAGTTTCGTTCGACTGTGGAGAAAATTTACTGATCTGGGTCCTATGCGGATAATTGTCGGGGATTAGAGTTTGGCACTGTTCTTGGACCTAGGAAAAATCTACATCACCCTGGAGGAGCTTGAAAACCAGATGACCGAGACTTTGAATTCTAAGGAATATCTGAAGTTAATCAAATATGAAATGTCAAACGTCATTCCAATCGTAGATTAAGACAACTCTCCCACTAGAGACAACGGAACTGGAATACATCAAAACTATCAAAAATACATTCGTAGCGTTAAAAGGGCATTTAAAGAAAATGTGGAAAGTCAAATAAACTTGTTTACCAGGGAAATAAAACAGATTAAAGAAGAAGTCAATATTTGTTCTTATATACAAGAAAATAACTTGAGCAGTAGAGTAAAGAGAGGGTTTGTAACCGATGCTGTCGAAAGATTGCTGAAGAGTGTAACTGGGGTTGCGACGTAATCAGACGTAAAAATATTACTACAGAAAACAATGTCAGTTTCAAGGAATGTTGAAAAAGCTGAACATATTTCGTCTGTTCATATCACGCTGATGAATGACATAAATGTAAAATGGAACAGCATAATCAGGCAGCATTAGAAACATTAAAGAAGGTAGTGAGGTCATTCCAGAACTCCCTTCGGTCCGTGGTACTCGACGCGAACGCGGAATTATCGACAAATTTAGCAATCACCATGTCAGTTCTGGACCAGCATGTAACGGAGATCCGGAGTGAACCAGTCACTTCTTTATGATCTAATTTTGCGACAAAATTTTGCATTCGCTGATTTACCCTGAACAGATGTTAGATACCTTGAAAACAGTTAACACTACAGTTAACCTCACAGTTAACACTACAGTTAACCTCTTATGAACTAGAAATACGTTTGAATAATTTGTTTTCCTACTATGAGAATATTTTTTGCACTACGCATGTCCAGAAGAATGTTTTACTAGCTACATGCCATCTGTCGCTCGTCGAGCGAACTAAAACCCAGTTCAATCTTTTCAGAACTACGGAATTTCCCACTCGTCTCTCAAATATTACAAATCTTTTTGTGAAGACAGAGTTTTTGGGTAGTTTTTAAAGAAAGACTTTTTTTGCAATTTCGGAAGATTATAGAAGATGGGGTAGAGTTTGATAGAGTTGATTTTGATAGACAAGCAATTGTTTTACCAAGAACTATTCTTGTTCCACAAAATTTCCTAATTTCCTCAGAAATAACTTCGAACAGCCCAGTAAACTTTTGAACAGCAGCGAAAAAACGGAAAAGTCCTATTCTCAAAACATTGCACCACTTGATTTTTTTTTTACTTTTGAACGGCTGGACGAGGAGCATATAGTTATCTCAACCCCTTGTAAGGAGACGATAGCTATTGCATGCCCCGAAACAAACCAGCTCGATACCAGGGTCAAACATCATCCCAGTCCTTTTTAGCGGGAAAATACCAAGATGAGGTATCCCCGTTTTGTTAATGTTCATGAATGGAAAAATTCATCGTGAGTCATGAGTAGCAGCAAAAATTAAAGATATACATACAAATAGTACAAAGATACCAGAAGATGTTTTTAACTTCCTTGGTAATCCTGATGAGAATTATCTACAGACCTTTGATACCATTATTAAGGAGATTGAAATGCAACAATCCAACAATTTTGGTCAAATCTCGTTTCAACAAGTTCTGTCGAGAGCCCGAGAACCCTCTAGCGAACCACTTAAGCACTTTCCTTGGATTAGTGTTATTGTGTCTGGTGTCGCTTTGGTAGGAGTAATAGCAGCATTTTGTCCTGCTTATCTGGAGCTGCTGGCTGGTGTTATTTCAGTGTAGTTACTCGTGTCTGTACATCTAATGTAAAATGCCTGTTTTGCACATCTGCACATAGCACTTTAACTTCATTCTGTAAAGTCCGTGCGATATCAAAATACCTAATCATCAATAATAAAAGGAGTTTAGTTTCGCAAACGGTCATGTTTTTGTCTAACCGGATTAGGGCACGCGATACCTGCAGAATAGGTCCTCGGTACGTCGATCAGCCTTCGGGTCGGTTTCCAGGAACGACTCGGTCGTTCTCGGGACACTACAGTAATATGGATATTCGATACGATTGTGCATCTGCTTGTCGGAGAGTGCCGACGCCTCAACTGGGTAACAACCGCTCTGGTGGATTTATTCTGATACGTACTTTAATCCCATTCTTGTTACGAATAGTATTTTAAAATTTAGAATATCAAAATTAGCCCTCCAATTAGTCGGAATAATTCGAGCTTTCGGGATCTGCATTAGTAAGAATAATCTTTCGTGGTTTTCAAATATCCTGTTGCTGCGTCTCCAGACTTGTGTTATCTACACCTTAGCTCGCAGACGTTAGTGACCGCGGTTAGGTGAACTTTGCGGTTAGTTAAGCGAGATAGGATTCGGGTGTGAAGCCCGGAGCGAGAGAATAAATTAACCTTACGTGCTTGCTGAAAGTGGTTGTTCTTAAGGAATTAATAAAGTAATTGTCAAAAGAAAAGAGTCGACCTCCCGATCCTAGATACGCCTTCGAAAGTTGAATATTGCCGCCGCTCGAACGCTACCATATAATGATCTCAAGTCGGACATAAACCGCCGGTCGGAGTATAAAGAATAATAACAACACCGGGGCAAAGACCTATCATTGGTTTACTGGTGATGCGTTGTCTTTCGTTTGGAGGGAGGGTATAGACTAGATGTTTTAGTCTAGTGCATATTTTATTGAGTGTATTTTTCTAGATCAAGGTTTTGGGCGAACGTAGAACGTCTATCGTAGAAACAGCAAAGATGTCACATGACACACTTTGCAAAATCGAATACCAAGTGCGCACCTTCGATGGTAGCGGAGATGTTTTAGTATTTGTTGAGACACTTGAAAACTTGAAATTTTGGGATGAATCTATTAAGAGTGATGAGCTTATCCGTTTAGCATTCATGAAAACGACAGGTCCAGCGGCTAATTTCATAACCAGTCACGCGAAATTTGAAACATTCGATGATCTGAAGAAAGCTCTTTCAAGTCAGTTCGAACATACATCGCTTAGAGCACGTTTAGTTCACGAGGCTCTTCGTTTGGAGGACGGCGAAAATCCGTTTCCGTTTTTCGAAAAATTAAATTAAAGACTTCGAAGCTCATGGGTTTTGATAAAGTTCCGTCGGTAACTGAAGAAAGTTTTATTGGCTATTCAAATCTCTTGAAAAACCTTCTTCTAGACAGTCTTTCTCCTAAACTGGGAATGAGAGTGGTCACTAAGTGTCCCAAAGATTCACACAGTTTCTGATAAATGATTTCCGTGCAATGAATTTGCTAAATCCAAATCGCCGCATGTGCTTTCTGCATATGCAACCTAAGCCTAGTGTACCAGCGAACGTAACCTCACGAGATAGTATGGTCCGTGATAACATGCAAAATAAGCATAGAGACGGCACTATTTATCGGCGTTCGAGTCGCACAACATTTCACCGTCGGGAGTCGTCACAAAATGAGCGACTGTCAAATGACGCAAGCGGCTTTAGGGGCAGATCTCGCGGTAAGGGAGGGAACGAGAATGTTCGTGAAAGTCACCGTGGGAGGTCCGAGTTCCGAAAACCGGGTACATCGAGTCAGAATTGCTTCAAATGCAACAAAGCTGGTCATTTTGCTCGTGAATGTCGCGCGCCACGTACCATACGATACTACAATTGCCAAAGGGCCGGGATTTGGCGAGACAATGTCGCGCCGGATCTAGTCCCAGAGTTTGTTTTACTTGTGAGAAACCGGGACATTTCTCAGGGGAAATGTCACATGTCGGAAAAAATCAGCAGTTGAAACTTGTAAGGGGACGCGCACTTAGTCAGGATTCGGTAAATTATGACGCGCATCGTGTCCCGGCGAATTCGAAAAAGAATATGGGGGAAGATTTTATTGCGTCGTATTTTGCTAATTGCAATGAAGTGAATTGCATTGCTCTGCCATATATTAATGCTTCAGTGTGTGATATACCTGTACGCGAGCTTGGGGATATCGGCGCTTCGATTTCATTAATTAGCCATGATACGTTTTTGCAGTTGCCCGTTTTAGCTAGGTCAAAAATAGTGCTACGGGGCATTCCATGGAAATGATTGGATGTATTTCAGAGAATGTTAAAATCGATGATCATGAATATTTAAGACGTTTTTACTAAGTGACAAACTGAAGGTACCAATGATTTTGGGGTACGGATTTTTAAAGAAGTACGACCTACTAATTGATGCTAAAAATGACAAATTAATCCGTAGAGGCGGTAATGGGGGAGAGGTTTGGCCTGTTTGTAAATTTTCTGACCCGTTGGCAAATCGGGTTAACCTTAAAGGACAAAGGGAACAAAATTGTTGTTTTACTAGAAGTCAGTCTTGTGGTCAGAAGTCGATCCCTTATCACCCTATGGGTCCTGTAGTTAATTCACCTCCTCCTGATTACCCTTGCTCACCCCCAATGTTGAAAATACTTGTAGTAAGTCTGAAATCGGGTTGGTAAAACCGGAGGTGGAAGCTGTGAAACCACTGAAACGCATACACCGTCTTCAACTCGTTTCTACGAAAGAAAAAAACAGTAAACGTTGCGTGTTATCTACCAGTAGGGGGCCATGGTACGGACGGGTTGTTTTTGGTTGCACCTACGAAGGAAATGAGTGAACAATTTCCAGATTTGGTTTTACCGGAGGAACTGGTAACTACACAGGACGGCATGTTTCAGGTATTCATAGAAAACTATTCAGACAAAGATATAAAAATTCTTTTGTTTTATGTGGCGAATGCCGAACCTGGATCGCAAACAAAATATTTGCATGAGTGTTACCGACTCATCAAAGCCAACGGAGTTTATTTCGGGTCCTGGTTTCTGCCAGACAGTGAAGCGGATGCGTTTCTCAAAAAGTTCAAATCAGATCATCTCGCGAAGAACCCAGTTCGAAAGCAAAATGTTGTATCTCGGTTACCAGTATCAGAAGAAACCAGCCCTCAACGGGGAGGTTTTGGAAGGGGCACACTTGAGAGACACCGGGTTATTTTGGGCTCGGGTCGGATTTTAGCGATGAGGTCAATGATGGGGTCAACCGTTCTGGTAGTTTGCCGGAACTGAGAGGACCGTTTGGGGAACTTGATTCTGATCACCCAGGGTCGGACTGCCGTGTCGATCTTAATAGCCCACCACCAATTTTAATTCGTGATAGAGCTTTAAGCCACCCTACGATTCGTTCAGAGGCGCTTAGATTACGCACACAGCTGCCCGTCGCGGTACACTCCAGGGTGTTAGGTTTGTCTGGCTAAGAGAGGTCCCAGACAAACGTCAAGGGAAATCCGCCCTCCGGCTAGGTTCGGGTACGATAAGTTAGAATGCCCGTACTTACCTGAAAATAATAGAAAATAAACTTATTTTTTCCAAATTATGAGAAAACAAACTGGAATTTAGTATTTTTATTACAGAATGGAAGATACTGAAATGCTTAAACAAAAATTGGATTCTACCGAAATGGAGAAGAAAGAGGCTGAAATCGCACTCCGGATGGAACGACTAGAGAATGCACAAAATAGAGTCCTATTGGCAATAGCCACAGAGAAACAGATTGAACTGAAAGAGGAGAGAGAAAAAGTAAAATCTCATAATAAGTTTCGGTTGAAAAATATAGAGAGTAAGGGCGTGGAGATGGGAGTAATTACAGGTCATCTTGGAGACGTGCAAGACGTACTTTTGGATAGTCAGGAAATACTCACTGGATATATGAGCATGTTAAAATTCTCTAAAGAAGTTCATAATGAGCGAAAAAGGGAGGTCGAACTGCTCAGGAAGGACCGTGCAGAGGCACGTCAAAAATTAACAGAAACACTGCAGTGCAGTATCTTTTTGGAAGTTGTTCAGGACCCAGCAATAGGGAAAGAGTGCGGACATTGTTTTTGTGGCCCATGTGTCTATAATTATGAAGATCATTACCAGCGCTGGGTAGTGGAGACAGATGAGCTATACAGCCTTCGATGCCCACAGTGTAAAGCCTTATGGAAATAGCTTATTCGGGTCAGCCATCTCGAGGAGTAGTAGAACCCATTCATACTACAGTTCTTCCAAAACAGAGATAAGAAACCAGTGTGCCATGCATTTTGACTGCTGTACTACATTCGTTATGCTTTATTGTTTTGTGACACGCTATTTTGCTCCATATTATCGGTATACCTAGATAATACAATACCACATTAATCTCTAATGCTTTGTTTTGTCAAAATGAACCCACCTACATTAAATGTTATGACTTTATTTGCTACGAAGAGTTATTACCTTTCAGAATGGAGAACATCACGTTTCAAAAAGGGATGTGCCCTCACTGCAAAGGCGTCACGACGCCTAATTTTGCAGGAAAGGGGAAGTGCCCTGATTGCCACGCCGCAGTTTTTGTGACTGTTTGGTCTGCCACTTACAAGACAACCATAAACAATTGGGGAGAACAGGAAAAGAACGTAGAACTCTGCTGGGGTTGCGGAGAAAGGGTAGTAAAAATAATAAAAAAAATTCAAATTGTAAGAATCGAAGGGGAGGTTTAAGATCAAGGGAGGTTCGGGAGTAACATTATTGGCTGAATTTTATTGAAAGATAGGTGACATTAAAATATTAAACGGGGTCAAAATAGTATTAAATTTAACGTTGCTGAGCGGAGGAGGATGCGTAGCCAAAAAGCAGATATAAATTTTATTATGTTGTTTTGGGGCTTTTAATTTGTGGGTAAATTAATAATAAGTTAAATTAGTAGTTGCTACGCGGTGATAAATAAAAAATAGATAAAATGGGGGATAATAATTAATATAATTAATATACTATAATTAATACATACAAACATTCGCATGAGAGTAAAAGCTAACGCATTTAATGTTTGGGGGGACACACCTTATTTCTCTTCCCTTATGCAATGAGCAATGAAGGAGATTGTAGCATACATAAGCGATTTCGAGTCATATCGAAATTTTCTGGCAGAAGGGAAAGACGAGCGGGTATCCGTCAATTTTTCTAAGGAATGTGTCCTGTCGCTGATAATCAATATGATAAGTAGTCCATCTTTTACCCCTGAAAATGAAATTGTTAGAAACTGAAATCCGTGGTGGAAAATAGCGTAAAAATCTTTGCAGAGAAGCTCTCGCTGCAATTTTCACAGCATGACAAAGGGAAGGAAATACTAGCTTCTATAAAAAGAAGCGGAAATAAGTGGTTTCTAAGGATAAATTCGCAAGTTAGTGAGGATAAAAACGACTTAGGATAAAAAGGATAAAAACGACTTACTCTCCAGCTGGAATGATCAAAACTTCAGAATTAAGCGGACTTCGAACAATGTATCCTAAATTCAGACCCGAAAACCTACTCTTGTGGGATAAGATTTAAACAGTGATTGACCCAGAGTTTAAATATTAAATGCATAAATATTTTTACTGTAGGTCTATCGTTGCACAAAACACAAAAATAACATTGGCTTCCACTGATTGTTCCTGCGCGGCTTACGCTTCGGGAAACTACCACACGACCAAAAATGGTATGGAATTTTTGTTAGTTGATGGCGCTTTGATCCAGAAAACAAACGGAGTCACAGTTGATGTTAAACTGGGTCATTTGCATTTGACATGTCGGGCGCTAACTGAGCGTGCAGAACGATTCTCTGAGGCGATAAAAGCACTATTCAAACGTAAATCAGCTTATTCGGCGAGACTGTTCGAAAATATCGCTAACAATTACGAGAACTCAATTTTAGTAAAAATTTACGCTATGGACTGCTACAAAGATTCAGTATTACATATGGTCAGAGAAAGAAATGCTGTCTTTTCAGGCTTGGCATTCGAGAAACCAGAATTAGTGTCTAATGTTGCGAATCAGCTAAAGCAAAAACTCGAATCACTTTTAAACGATAATTCGGTTTCCGAGAATATAAGGGACATAATCAAGATGGCGGATTTATTTCACGATTTAGTCACTCAAGGTACACTTTGGGATCTAAAAAATCGAATGACAAGTCTGAACTGGACCATTTCAGATATTCTAGATGGGATTAGTAAAGTAGAACGGACTTTGATTGAACTTGATGGACGACACGCTAATATGACTTTGGCTTTATAAACAGCGTTTTTGTCTTCTGCAATGCTTGAAATTGGATCGCATTTACAAGTCCTAGTTGATTATTTCTTAGAAGTTAACTGAGCAGTGTCAGTTTTAGAAGTAGGAAGGGTTCCTAAACTTTTGGTTCCGCTCAAGGATCTAAAATGTTGCTCGAACAAGTGGACCGTCTGATCCGCCCAAAAGGTCATTATGAACTAGTAGAGAGTGTAAGAACGAATTAATTCTTTTGCTTGGTATACGCTTTTGTTTGAGTCTTCTTTTAGCTTGGTAGATGAAAATAAAATACCATTGAAAAACGCGAACTCAGATTTTCAAATGTTCCACGTTTTGCCTGTGTCACTAGAGGCTTGCTTGACCTATGGTTCACTTTGGAGATAAAAGAAAGTTTAATAGTGATTTCGTAAAATAAATATAAGATTCTGAAGTTAAGCGAAGGCAAAGATAATAAGGACGAAAAACAGAGTAAAATAGTGGACCTCAGAACAATATGGGAAGATATAAAAGAGAAAAATAATAATTCGAATTTGGACTGTGTGGAAAATACCATAGCGCAGACACGTGACGTTCACACATTTTGTTCTTGGACAGTGCAAAAATGAAAAATCGAACCAAAAATAATTCAAATCAATGAGGCAGAACTTTTGTCGTCACAAAAGGTAAAATACGGAGGAAGTTGCCAGTCATTAGAAATATTTAAAATTATTGCTGACTACTCTGCTCACATAGTCACAACTCACAAAAACTGTGAACTTACATACGGAGGATCGGCATGGCAATTTTTTGGAGAGAATTCTTTGGAAGGAATTGATCTAGAACCTATAAGCCCTACAAAACTTGTCCCCCTATTTAACTGGAACAGTAACCAAATCCAGCTAGTTAAAAACTGGGAAGGTTCGAATTTGTCGGTTAAATGGTCAAATTTTGTCAACGACCTAGAAAAGGGATCCGCCATTCTATCCAACGAAGAAAGATTGAAGAAATCATTTTAACGGAGACAGTAAAATTAAATGAGCTAATTCTCACCATGGCTGTAGGGGCCGGAATGTACTTGGTGTTAACCATAATCTTAACCGTAATCATGTGCAAGTTTTGTAAAACAAAAAACCGAGTTTATTCCGAAATTACCGAATTACAAGAACTTTCAATTTCGCCTCGCGAAGCTATGTTTTGAGAGAATACGCAGAATTAATCGGAGTTCGTTAAGATACGTGACGTAATCGTTTGTCTACCAGACAGTATGACGTCCGCATGACGCAATCTCTCGCGGCTTCTAAACTCCGAAGTGACTTTCTGCTCTACGCAGACGTTTTAAAATATTTGTATTGCTCCCAGTAAGTTAGTAGCTGATCGGGAATAAGGTGGAAAAATGAAGTTGGTGTTTTACTTAATCGTGTTTCTGAGTTTTTCAGTTTTGAGCTTAGCAGAAATCAGGATCGGTTTGGGTCATGTATTGATACCTGAAGGTCAAGTGGACATGACAACAGCGAAGTGGTCAATTCTGGGAGACATTAACTTGGATTTCTTCAAAACCGTTCTCACAGTTGCCAGGAAGTATTACTTACTTTTCGCCAATCATCAAGACGATATTGATAAGCAGCAAATGCCTAGAAATTTGACCAAAATGTATGAACTTTACCGTGCGGAAAATCTAAAGATGGAAGAATTAATTTTTAATTTTGAAAATTAAATTGAAGGGATCTTCGTTATTACTGGAGAAGAAAAATAGAACTTAGCGTGGGCTGATTGATCTTGGTGGTGAATTATTAAGTGTTCTTTTCGGAAGTGCAACAGTTTCACAAGTAACGGATTTAGAGGAAGTAATGACAAGTTTAAAGAATGCTGGTGTAGCAAAACAAGATATCATAGTTCCGGAAACATACAGTAAAGAGAACCAAATTCAAATTGTCCCTTTTCCCTTTAGGAAATTGCCCGATTTCCCTGTAAGGTATTGTAGTACATAAGTAAATGAATTTTTTAAATGTAATAAAATTGTATATAATTAACCACTGTAAGCCCACGACTTGGCAAATTCCTACTTTCATCTTCTGACCTAGACTTAAGGGTCATATGAGCTTCTATCTCTTGTTTTTTGCTGAAAGGCAGAACAGGTGCTTGAAATTCTGTTGGAACAGATTTTTTGGGGGTCAGAGTGAAGTGTGATGGAGTCTATAACGTCGGAGAATTCGTTTCAAAATAGCAGTCGTCGTTTCGAAGCTACAAGATTTTTTGTTTTTGTTTTTGTTTAAATGTGGAGTTGATCACACGGTAATAAACGAGATATTAGAAGAATATTTCCAAGGAGCAAAAGAGTGGCCAATCAGAAAGATGTCAAGGTGGAAGGTCACTTTGAAAGAGACACAATGAAGTTGGAGGGAGGAGACATCAAAAAGTCAAACCACTGTATATTAACACCGTGAATTTCGGTTTTTCCAAAAAGTCACAAGCATGTCGCGGCTTTTGGTATATGAATACACAGGAAGATATGGTTCTCACCGTCCAAACTAGAATTAGTCCGACAGTATTTAAGCGAACTTGGGGACATGTTTCCAATAACATCTCCAAACGCGTTGCGTGAAAAGAGCAGAGGACTTGACTCCACCTTTATTTCTAAGACACTCCGAGATCTGTTATCAGGGAAAATAGTTGTGCACTAGCCCCGTGGGGTATACAGGTTTCGCCTCTAGTATGATTCCAAGATGAAGAGTAAGCTGGAAAACAATAAATAGATGGAAGCATCGTTCTCAAGTACAAAGGAAAGCCAAGGAAGAATTCTTCGTTTCCTAGGTACGATGAAACCGTCGAGTGGTGAAGATGAAGGAAGAAAGCCGACGAGGATCATCCGCACAATCCAAGGTTGATAGCAAAGCGAGGAGGACAAGTCTTCCTCGTCACGAAGCGCTGGTCATTCGTGGACTACGATCCTTGCCACCAATCTCTCCTTTTCACCGAGCAGAAAAACAAACAGCCCTTTTAAAGGCTAACACATCTTTCTAAACACGAATTGCTCCACTTCTTTGGCCTCTTACACTGCTAGCTCTCTGTCGCAAGCAGTGGTCGAATTCTTCCTTTCTTCGCGTCCTGTTCCTCGCTAGCGTCATAGAGCTGGACCTGCCTTAAGGTATTGACGTCGGGTCTTTATCCAAGAAGATCCAAGTCTGTCAGAAAAGTTTAAATGACAAGTAAAAGGGTTTTCTTTGTCAATTTTTTTTATTCTTTCTGGATTTAATCATTGTTTCTCCACTCATCCTTACAGTCACCGTTTTCTACCCGAAAATCGCTATATGATCAGGTTTTATTACATTTTTTTCTGCTTTCACCAAACCGCTCTTTAAGCTGAATGTCTATGGTAATCTCCTTCGTTCTGGCTCCTACAGAAGAATGCCACTTTTGTTGAGTTTTATTTCCATTTGTCCAGTATCTTTTTCTGTTATAAGGGCACGTAAGGGAGAGAATCGAACATGGAAAAGACGTGTTTCAATTTCCTCACACATATAATCATTTAAAATGTAATAATCAGAACAAATATTGGAAATTTGCTGAGATACCTACCAGAAAGCCGAAAACTAAAGAATAAAATAACAGATAATCATCGTATTTGGAAATGCGACTTGGTTCACTAGATCTGAGTATACTATGATTGTGCAAAACTTTTAAAACTTTTAAACAAGAACAATGAGCGAGTGTCTGGCTCATTTAAGAGTCGCGAAGTCCGATATCCATGCTTGCAACCTCAGCGTCATCTTCTTTATCAACCATTCTTAGTTTTGGTTTGTGTGACACTTCGACAATGCTATGAAAATTTCTTTTATTCTGAAGAATAAACTCAACTGAACTGCCGTTTTGCTTTGCCTTGACAGGGTCGAATTCGGATCCGTCAAGTCTGCTGTCTAGGTTTAAGGTCATAAAAAAGCTATATTGGAGTCATTACTAGTAATGTCCACATCTTGAGAAAATCTTCCCCATGCGCCTGTATACCATAATGAACAATATCATAGTGGACCAATAACGTATGTGATGGCGGGTTGTTCAAAACTGATAACCCTCGAACAAACTTAACCTCTGGGGAATGTGCTTTTATTTCGTCACATGTACTTTGCCAGTGTTTATAAAAGAGAACCTGTTTGTAAGGACAGGCCATCAAGCTATCGCGACCCTGACTCAGGCTAGAAATCAATTCGGTTATACCAGAATATGAAGGGGCCAAACACGGGTCAGATTTAAGATGTACTTCTACAGAAAACTTGTATATTTTCTTAAATATTGCAGAAAATCACTGAAATTTAACAGTCTTCAGATCAAAATAAATATATTTATTATAAAAGGAAAAGATGTAAAATAGATATTAAAAAATATTAAAAAGGAAAGATGGTGTAACCACAAGAAGTTCAGATCGACGTGACACTCCTTAGAAAATATTTTCAAAAGCTATTCGAAACACAGTGGTAAAAACAACTGTAAAAGCGAGGGCTATCAAACTCAAAATTCACTTCATCAGTTACCCGAAACAGTTTAAGAGCTTGGCCAGATCGCTGCAGGTTGTAGTGTTACTTCAGAGCACTAGGAGAAATGTACTACCAAAACAACGTCATGGAACCTACTGAATCTGTAAGATATAGGAAATACCGAGACTTCCCTAAGTAGTTCGAAGTTTCGAAAGAGGAAATTATTACCACGACGACTACCTCTGCAGGAACAAAGTTTGCTCCTTTTCTATTCGATTTGTTTATTCATTCTTATTATAACTGGTCATCCACCCCTACCTAGAAAACATAAACACAATAACAAACACTACAGGCGGACTCAATCCGTGGAAAAATCACAAAAAAGTAAATTTCCATGTCTTTCTAAGAAATCAAATAGCTAGAAGACTGGTAGAAGACTAATCCGTCTGGCTACCTTCCGTTCCCAGCTAGACGGTCGTGTCTCTGTACTTCTCAGATGAAGATCCATTGGGGCTTAGTCTTTCTCCGCGTCAGCGAAGAGGGGACGCAGCTTGGGGGAAATTTTTACCTTATCTAGGATTGTCTCGCACGCCAGCACCACCATCTTTTGGAAGGAAGTATAATAGAACTGAGATTCGACGGCGCAGCATCAACGAATACCGCATGTTGTGGCAAGAGTAATATGGCCTGCACCTCAGGCCTAGTGCCATTTATTGAAGTCTAGAAAAGTTATTCAGCACGGACACTGTGCGAACTTTTGCCCCTGGAGACCGAAATGGCTCACAAGACACGTTACCACACTGACGAGGACGGGGTCATTTGCAACTCATGAAAACGCGGAAAGAGCAATCGTTGGGATCCCATGCTTTATTCGATGTGACATAACCAATAAGTAGGCTGTGATATCTGTGCTTAAAATAGCCCTGGATTTCAAATAGCAAAAACAGTATATGGTTCTCAATTTTGCCGCGGATGTGCTAATCAGGATATAATGGACCAAACAACCGCCACCACAACCAAAGAGGACAAGAGCACCCAATTTTCAAAGGGGTTTATGTAATGTCATCAGACTGGTATACATGTGGATTGTGGAGCTTTGTTCAGCACGCCTACATTACGTTCCAAGCAGTTAAAAACTTAGATCTGATGTTAGCTAGACACCAAATATGGTTAGTATTATCACATGGTAGAATTCACACCTTCTATGGTCGTGAGATCCTATAATTACAGAATCAATTAAAGCTTAAAACTTTATATGACGTTGATATAAAAGTCAGTGTCGTCTTTCTTAAGTAAGCACTTAATAAAAGTATTTGCATTTTGCACACCTACGCCATGAAAGCGTTTAAAGGCGCTACGTTAGTGAGTGCAGAGACATTTGTATTAATATGAATTTTGCATCATGTAAAAGATGTTCATGTGTATGTAACAATAAACGAACTTGAACTTCCAGGGCATTCCTCTTCGTCGACCGCAAGGATTGACAATCGGTTTTGTCCACTGGAAGCCATTTGGAAAACTTTCTAAGTGGTAAAGTTCGAGGGTTGGCGTCAAATTAGATACGAAAAATACACAATCTCCATTGGGACCGACCATCCGTCCCAGAAAATGCCATCAAGAAATATGTTTCCAAATCCAGAACACTGTACCTCAAGAACAAGCAGCATGAAGAGTGATCCACCGAATGGCCGACGGCGTGGAGCCTGATTTAGCTTTCGATGAAGTCATGCCACTGTTTTCAGGAGCACCTTAAATATCATAGTGTTCCGAAATAGGACAGAGAGGTGGGACTCGCCATAAGTTGAATACAGGATCGTCTGTTGTTAAGTAAAGCCAGGAAATGGACACTGGGATTGACAATATTCAGTTATTTACGAGTAGAATATCTGATTCAGGCAAGAGGAACTTCCAGAAATACTCCTTGAGCCCAAGCTGACTGGAAAATGTACATTAAAATAGTTGATAAAACGAAAAACCAGCTACGATATTTGATAGCTCTTTTATTCCTTCTTTTGCTCCAACCTGTGATCATACCATCATGACATCCTACTATTTAAAAGCTGCGTTCGTTGCACTCCGGGCTGACTCTGGTGTTTACTCACCAGTGTCCGGTTCTTCCCTTAAAACGCGTTTTTTTTTTGGTTCACCTGCGAGTTGATGAAAACTTCATAACCCCTCGCTGAAGCCGGGCTCACGAGCAGGTTCTGGTTAGTCCGCACCGGTGAGATAAAACCGGACATTGGTTAGTTCAAAACGGGTTATAAGACTGGTGATAAGTCACCGGTGGATGCAAAAACGGCTTAAGAAAAACCGGAGACCACTGGTGAGAACTCCCGTGACAAAGAACGCAGCTATTATTCGGAGAATACTTTTCTTATCGTACTGGAAAATGCCAAGCCAAAACCATAATAAAATAACACATTCTCGCCAATAAACCATGACTTGATCCCAAATCCGAGCTAAGAAATTAATCTGATTTCGACATCCGCAGTTCTCTGACCTCTAATGGGCTTGTTTGGGATAACAATGACGTTGCAACGGGAACTGCGGTAAGACTTTCTGCAAGATTAGTGACCAAACCATGATTATAAAAAGACCAAAGTAGTTACAAAGAAGTTTCACATTTGCAACTTCGAAAGTCGAGTAAGGTCACTAGAGTTATGAGTTATGGAGAGGTAACTATATTTTACGTGTATCCAAAGTATACCTTAGTGTTGAATAGTAAGTTATAATTCAAACGGAAAGCCTACGAGCCCCATACGTCTCCGGAAGAGTTACGGATTTTTCCAACGCTCGACGCTACCAACATAGATAAACTTAAGTGCTCGGGTTTGAAGAACAAACGAAGACATTAAGTGCATGAATAATGCAAAGAAAAAACATCGGCAGCAATTTGCCAATTAAGAACCCAGAATGTTGGAATGTAATAAACTATAACCGAACAAGGGAAATAATTACTGTAAAATCGCATGAAGAATCAAAAGGAAAGACAACCTTCCTCATACGCCTTTTGAGAAGTTGTTTTTCCCTTGCTGTTTCGCTACTGTACTGATACAGATTATGCCTCTCGGTTGTAATTCCTGTACCCTTGAGCAAATATCCGGAATCTGGGGTGTCCAACACCCCACCTTTTAGACGGTTTTGAGCTGGCTTCACCTTCCAGAGCCATCTCGACGAAAACGGGTGTCTGGAATCCGGAAGAAAAATCTGGAAGGTGAAGCCTCGCTTTCACTCTTATTCTTGAGTCGACTGACAATGATCTACGGAAGTACATTCTGGCTTTGTTTTGTCCCGGAATAGAGAGGACTGTCTTCGATGATAAGGTACCACCAAGCAAGAAAAGGATCTTAATTATGATAAAAGTGGTGAGAAAATTTGGAGTATTTTTATTGGTAAGTTGTATAAGTGTTGCTGCCTTTGCTAGCGATCAGTCAATTAATGATTATGATGCCGATTACTATGAAAATGAAGGAAACCTTGTATTTAAGGTAGAGGTGGGGGCATACTATCTGATGCAAAACAAACAGGCTTGCCTCAGTCTACTGTTCAAAATCCAGCTAGTGCCCACAACATGCTAGCGCAGTTGCTGCTCTCTTTGAGGAGGTAAGCTTCCTTATTCACCTGTAAATGAGCCCTTGATTTCAAAGGAGACAGCTGCAACTATCAATTGCGTTTGGATGGTCCTGTATCTCTAGTAATTACCCGCGTTTGTCCGACAAATGTGGAAATACTCTTGCTAATCTGGACGGAAAGTGGGGTGAGGTCACCAGCTGCCACCAGCTTCAACACAAAGGTTCCAATCACTAGCTTCATATGTAGGCTTAGTACTGAAACAGCCATCTAAGTCAAAATCAGATTTAAGAGGAGAAGTATGTGTAGTAGCTTTGGTAGAGGCTTTATGGTAGAAGAGGCCACGAATATGTTGAGTGCCAGAGTTACAAGCAAAGTTCTGACAACGAAAGTCAGTAAGTCCATCACGTTCAGTCATTGTACTCCAAGTAGTGGCAGCTTCGTCTCCATCAACAGTGATTTCCTTATCGCCACAATTAACAACATAATTTTGCTTCCATATACACCATCAGAGTCGTGCTGTCCGTATCGTTTGTTATGGGTGATGTATCCATTTACGTAATGGAACCGGTCAGTAGGATTCCCGTACCTGACATTAAGCGGTGCGTCGAAAACACACATGTGCTCGAAGTTGTCATTTGATGAAACACACCTCCAATTGGTTTCACATCCGAGGTACTGCAGTTTATTTGCTGACGCAGTAAATGATGTGTGGGGGGCCATGAAGAATACAGTGTAACGTGTACAGATACGAGCATGATATCCAAAATTTTACTGGTGAGTATGTATGTGCTACTGCTCTTCAGAGGCACTTTGAAGCATTTTTCAAAGCAGTAGCTAGCAAAATTAAAGATGACGATAGGAAACCAGTAAAAGGATCGACAATCTTAAAGGAGATCGCGCAAACCACAGGGAAATTCTTGCGCGGCGAGATAAGTGAGGAGAAGGCATTCCAGAAAATAGACAAGGCAATGGAGAAAAAACCCAGCCATAACGTTCATTACGGAACCGCACTACGCATAGGTGACGAACCGGCGATCCTTCCATTCAAAGCTAAGAATCCGCGGTATTCTTCAGAATGGAAGATAACTCTTGGTGTGACAAAGTGGGGAGGCGACTGTCAGGTAAAGATAAAATCAAAGCGCTTAATGGCAGGACCTGTTTACTTCTACACCGGAACAAGAGCAGGCTTAAACATCCCGGAATTGGAAAAGACCAGGCGTTTATACAGTGGCCCAGCAAAGAGCAAAGAGTTTCGTGCGTACACTCTAGAACACACAGTCGAGGATGATGAAGACCCTTGCCGTGTACTGGAGTCAATGAACGATGATGCTGAAGAGCTTGACTCAAGCACCACTATCTTAGTGACTCAATTTGATTGGGAATCAGTGCGATAGGCTACCGTCAAAGATATTAGCAGCAGATGTCCTCCAGGGAAAAAGTTCAAAGACAGTGTTGGTGAATCACCCCGATTTCGAGGACTATGTAAGGATAACGATGCAAAGACCTCAGAGAAGCGCAGATTTCCATTATGGAAATTTTCAGCGGGGAACACCAATAAGGGACGAAACCTAATTAATGATGACTACATTGAAGACGACCAGTACTATGAAGACGTTAATGAGGAAACTGATGATGGAGACAAAAAGACGGATAAAGCCAAGAAAAAAGCAAAGCAGATAAAGAAACTAATCGAGGATTGGGGACAATTATCCGCAGTCACAGGATTGCCAAAGATGCCGTAAATATTCCTTTGGTGTCTAGCCACCCACCCCTGGTGGCTAGACATTGAGTGGGAGATTTCACTGGCGTTGGTAATATCGCTATTGGGTTACATCAGCGTTATCGGATGGATCCCAATAAGATTGCGGATACAGGCACTTTTCGTGATATGTTTTGGGCTATATGACGGCAAGCATGCCCCACTAGTCCCAGAAATGTTGTTTGTATTGAGGTTAACAATATTAGCCCTAAAGACAAAGCCATTTGAAAATTATACACTTACATGAGAAAACCGAAAGGTAGCACTGCAATACATTAAACCAATACAACAGCGAAACAGCGGTTCCAGAGAAGCAACGCACTGCCTTTCTCTGGCCAAGAGTCCTAATTATATATTCTTGACCACACTGGAGACTTGGACCGGTCAACGATTTTATTTTAGGTGTCCAGTGTGCCGATCCTGGACACATCTTTAGTCCCAACAGAAATAGTTGCAAGCACCGAGCCAAAAAGGGTTTCCCACCTTTCGGTCACTACTGCGAGTCGGTCAGTTCCGGAAGTTTCGCTAAATCCGTTCTCTCAGCTGAGAAATGTGGTAAGAACACGACTAGGGGGTAAGTCAGGCCTCCTAAGCGTATAAATCTATAGATTCGCATTCTTTGTTTTAGCCGCAAACTCTCTTGCCAGCATACTACTATGGCTATTCCGACGCAAGTCGATCCGACTTAATAAAAAAAATTATTATTTTAATAATTTTTAATTAAGTCGATCCGACGAAATAACTCTAGAGAGTAATGCGAAAACCTATCATTCCCATTCATCAAAACTGGGCCTCCGTCGCAGCGCTGCCCAGCTCGCTTTGTTCGTGCGTGCAGTGGCGGACGTAGAAAATTCTAGTAAGGCTAATATGCGGTGCTGGTTGAGTTTCGGTGGGGATGTTCATTCCCTCTAGCGGAGCTAGTCACGCTGCGATTTGACGGTGCGTCACTTTTTCGAAGTTCACGCAGTACTCTCAAGAGTCATCTTGTTCTGGTCCGAATGGGGAGGAAGTTCACTAACCTCGGTCCCATGCGGAAAATCGTGGGAGAGTGGAGTCTGGTATTATTCCTCGACGTCGGAAAAATCTACAGTACTTAGAAGGAGCTCGAAAATCAGGTGACCGAAACTTTCAATTCTACGGAATATTTAAAGTTGATCAAGTAAGAAGTGTCGAATGTGATACCAATCGTGGATCAGGACGACGGGCCCATGTACAGGTCAAGTTCGAAGATGGGCTCTGTAGCCCTATATTTGAGGGTGGGGGAGGGGTTTAAAATTAAGGGGAAACAAATATTTGTTGAAAGCTATTGAGATAGTCGATTATGGGGTTAGAAGACATGCTGAGCACGATGGTGAAAACCATTTTCTTGTCGGACAAGTAGTTCGTCCGGAATCCGGCCAAACGAGAAAGTTTGTTAAAAGTAAAAGTTTTATTTGAAGTCGATTAAATGTTCGATTTAGGGGTAAGACGAAGCTGAACACGATGGTGAAAACCATTTTCTCGCTGGACATTTAGTTCGTCTGGAATCCGGGAAAAAACGGAAAGTTGGTTAAAAGGAAAATTTATTTGAAGTTGATTATATGTTTGATTTACGGGTAAGAAGACATGCTGAGCATGACGGTGAAAATTATTCTCTCGCTGGACAAGTAGTTCGTCCGGAATCCGGCCAAACCGGAAAGTTTATTAAAAGTAAAAGTTTTCTTTGAAGTTGATTAAATGTTTGATTTAGGGTAAGATGACATGTTGAACGCGATGGTGAAAACTATTTTCTCGCTGGACAAGTAGTTTGTCCGGAATCCGACAAAAAACGGAAAGTTGGTAAGAAGTAAAAGTTTCATTTGAAGTTGATCAAATGTTTGATTTAGGGGTAAGAAGACATGCTGTACACGATGGTGAAAACCATTTCCTCGCGGGACAACTAGCTCGCCCGGAATCCGGCCCAAACTGGAAAATGTGTTAAAAGCAAAAGTTTTATCTAAAGTTGATTAGGTGATAGATTTAGGGGCAAGAAGAGACTCTGAGTCTGTATGATGACAATCATTTTTACTCGGACATATAATTAGTCCGGAATCTGGTTGTACCTGCATTTCTTTTAAGTCAAAGTTTTATTTAAAGTTGATCAGATGTTCTTTATAGGGAAAAAGAGGTACGCTGGATCAGTGTCTGAATTTTCTTTTTTTGCTGGACTAGTAGTTCGCTCGGAATTCTGGCGAAATTTTTCTCCGACGATTAGCCTAGCGAAGACTGGATCTGGCGAAGACAAGACCCAATTGTCTGGATCAAATCTTAGATTTTTGGGAGATTTTGGGACACCTTTGGTCTTGTTTACTTTTTGTTCACATAGCAGCTAGTTGTTTTTCTTTTTGTCTGATTTTCTTGTTAAGATCTGTTTTAAGATTCCCTAATTGGGATGCTTCCGAATTGCCCGATGGGATGATCCCAATGTTGGCCCGGAACCTGGTTTGAGCTAGAGACTTGAATGCGGGTGATCTAGGTCACCAGAGACAACGGAACTGGATTTCGTCAAACCCACCAAAAATACATTCGAAGTTTTAAACCAGCGTTTAAAGAAAATGTTCGAAGTCAAAGGAACTTGTTTAAAATGGAAATTCAGCAGATTAAACAAGACAGAAACGTTTTTTCATATATCCAGGACAACAATTTTGGCGGTAGAGTAAGAAGAGATTTGTCACCGATGTCATAGAAAGCTTGCTAAAGAGTGTAACCGGGGTTGCCACACAAACTGATACGAACCTTTTACAGCAACGTCAATTTCTAGGGATGTTGAAAAAATGGAACACATTTCATGAGTCCATACTACGCTGATTGAATGACATGACCTAAAATGGAACAGCGAAATCAGGCGGCACTCAAAACGTTCAAAAAGGTAGTCAGGTCATTATCAACTAATTTATCGATCACAATGTCAGTCCTGGACCAACATGTTACCGAGATTCAGTGCGAGCTAACATTGTATAACAACTACGTTCAGTCACTTCTTCATGGCCTGATTTTGCTTGTTAGCGACAAAATCTTCTCTTATTTACCCCAAAAGACTGCTTGCCACTCTAGATAGATGAAGTTACACTTGACCTCCTATGAGCTAGGAATACAATCAAATCTCTTCACCCGTTTGAGCCCAATGTGAACCACAAAATTTACAGAACTCTGTCTCCAACTCTGCCTATTGCGGCCGAATATCTCCTCTTCCAGTCCATCAAGTTTGACTGGAATCAGACCATACCCTTCTCTGACTTCCATTTCCTACTTCACCACCCCCCCCCCCCCCTACCATTACCGGATCCGGTCAGGACGCCAAATAACAAATCTAGTTCGCACCAATCCGGCACTGTCCAACTTGCATGCCACTCCGTCCGTCTGTTTGGTTTTTGTGTAAGTCCAAAAGTTTACGTAACGCCTTTCCAACTTTCCCAACCGTGGCCCTATGTAGTTAGGACGCATGTTTTACATGCATATGTCGTCAATTCTTATAGCCCATAAGGTTTCAATCGAATCGGACCGCCCGATCGCAACTTACGGACTCCCCTTCCCTCAACTCCCCCAAAAATGGTTGGATACAGGAAAAAAAAATTTCCTACGGCATTGTGTCGGGTCCTCAAGTTAATCGGGTCACTACACTAATAAGCCTGCAAAGTTTCATCGTCCCTAGCACATCTGGAAGAATCCTAACTCGCGATCACCGGAATTCCGCGAAACCCACTCCAAGTCCCCCACAGAGCTCCGATACGATCTGGTTCTGTCAGATGTTCCTTCAGCCCAAGCTGACTGCGAATCATATTTGACTGTGCAAAACGTGTATCTGTGACTGTGTATCTAACCTTCCAACGACCCAATCGAACGGCAAAAACAGCGGCCATGACCAGAATGAAATCATAGCACCAGCTTTAACTCCAACCAATTTTCACAGAAAAAGTTCAGAAAATAAGATACTTAGGGAGGAGTCTTTAATTGTTTTTCCCCAAGTTCATTTTCCTTCGTGAGCGACTTTAGCCTGAAGAGGACCCTTGCCAAGAAGGGCCGAAATATAGCTCTAATAAAATGTAGCTGACTTATCCGCTTTGCACCGTCAAATATAGTTCTGTCAATTATGTATCTAGTGCTAATACTTCGTATTCTCATCAAGTTCTATCCCAATCCCTCGGCTTAAGCGTTTCACGAGATTTCCAGTGCCCATCCTCCAACACCCCCCCCCCCCTAAAAGTCTCGGATCCGATCCGGACTTGGCTTGGAACATATGGTATGATAGCTCTTTCCACTTGCAAAGTTTCGTTCAAATTAAATCACCGTCCAAAAGTTAGCCACTAGATTCCAGATTCCCCATCCCTCCACTCCCCACCGTGGTCGGATCGGGGAAACGACTATCCTTGAGTCAGTCTGTTTCGGTCCTAGAAATGGCTACCAAGTTTCATCATCCTAGCACAAATACCGAACTCGCGGAATCACCAGAATTCCGGACCCAACCCCACAGTGCACGAATCCGGTCTGGTTATGTCAACGATGTTTCTAGGACATGTGCTTGTTCTTCCAACCAAGTTTCATCCCGATCCCTCCACTCTGAGCGTTTCCCAAGATTTCCGGTACCCCCTCCAATATCCCCAAAGGTCACCGGGTCCGGTCCGGATTTGAAGTGGGTCGTCTGAGACAGGAGTTCCTTCTAAATGTTAAGTTTCATTTAGATACGATCACCCGTTCGAAAGTTATAAATACCTAAATTTTCCGGATTCCCCCTCCCTCCGATCCCCCCCCCCCTCTCAGATGGTCGGTAATCTGATCGGGTACCTAATATTCCTGCCAAGTTTCATCGTCCTAGCTTATGTGGAAGTGCCCGAACTGGCAGAATCTGGACATGCGCGCCACCCCTACTAAACTTGCTGCGTAAGGTAAGACTAAAATCCCAAAGATAGCTTGTGAAACATCAAAATACATCCATGCTGTCCAAATTAGCTGAAATCAAGAGTAATCCGCTTACTGGTTGGTGGGTATGGGGGCGCGCATACGTTGTATCTTTATTATTTGTTTGTATCTGTTGTTAGATCAGTTATTAGTTGACCTATATATCCGTTTTTTTCGTGCTTTGCGTCCTGCCGGATTTGTGAAAATTTTACTTTTATACAAGTAAGTACTATATCAATGAATGAAACCTATTTCTTCTTTCAACAATTGCCTGGTGCAAAACATGGTCGAAAAGGCACCAATACATGCAACAGAAAAATGCTGGCGAAAATAGTATTTAGGTTAACCTGGTAGCGCAAATAAATCCATGAAAGGCGCAAATAAACCCATGAAAGGCGCAAAAGAAAATTGTAAACAGAAGCTGGTGCCAAAACAATTTGGCCATGGTCAGCATGTGTTTAGCAGAAAGGCATTCGGCAACGCTGCCACTTCGTTCAGCAAAAATGGACAAAAATATTATTTTATAGAGAATAATTATAGCTTTTATCCAGGCCCAACTTCCCACATTTGGTACGTTGTAGAGGCTGGAAAGAAACAATGGGAATTGCATGCATATATTTCGTTCACGGGCGGGGGGGGGGAGGGGGCTCAAATAGCAAGGTATCCTGAAAATATACTGATATTATTAAAGTTTAACAGAAGAGCCAACTTATTTTTGTGTCATTGAAGTGAATACACTTAACTATTTGGATTTTGCAAAGAGATTTTTTATTTTCCACTATCTGCTCTAGTAAGGACGTTCAGAATATCTTGGGCCGTCCCCGCAACGTTCATTCTACTATGACGCGGGAGATCTTAATCTCAACACAAACGTGGCTTTTCAGTGGGCAGTGGTGAGATCGGTGAAGGTTTCTTAGTGCCTGAACCAAAAACAAGAGCTGTAAGCTCATATGGCACTTGCAGGGGGTTGAGATGCAATGTTTTTATCAAAATTACTTTTCGCAGTGCGGTTCAGATGCGCACTTTAAGGGAGCTAGAGAAAAGTATTTTATTGTCGAACATGGCTGGAATGATACGCACTTTACATGCGCTAGAAATTCATCTGTAAGCAAAACCCTTGAGGCAAAAACAATAGCAGGCTCTTAGGGATCATTGATATATACCGTTTGGTCAAAAGTATTTTTTTTCACTTTTCGGTTAAAATGCGCACTTTAAGGGTGCTAGAAATTTTTTGTTTAGCAAAACCCTTGTGGCACAAATGATCATGGGTTGAGATGTATCGTTTGATAAAAAGTAATTTTCGACCTTGCGGTGAAGATGCGCGATTTAAGGGAGCTAGAACTTCATTTGTAAACAAAACCCTTGAGGCAATAATGATAACGGGCTCATGGAGATCATGAAAGTGCATATTTTGCTTAAAAGTATTTTCTTCATTTGTCGTCATGGTCGGTACTTTAAGGAATGGTCGGATTTGGAAAGTGACAATTTTTAAGGCAATCTTATCAAATTTCTAGTACTCCAACCAAGTTTGATCGTCCTAGCACATCTGGAAGTACCTTTACTTGCAATCACCGGAATTTCGGAACCCCCACCCCCTCCCCCATTTGTTTTCAGATCTGGTCCGGGCATGAACAAGATCACCAGAGACAGGTCCTCAGCTCAATTACAAAATTTCACTCAAATCCGATCACCCGTTATAAAGTTACGCATGACTCAATATTCCGGACTCCCCCTTCCTCTGCTCCCCCATTACTACCGGATCGAGTAAATTTTTATTTACAAGTCAGTCGGATTGGGTCCCTGATACGCCTCCCAAGTTTCGTTGTGAAAATCCCCAGAACAACCATCACCAGAATCCCGGGAAACTCCACTTCACCCCCCCCCCCCCCCAAGTGTCCGGATCCAGTCCAAACGTGTAAACGATTTATCTGGAGCAGATGCTTGTTATTCCCAGCAAATTTCGCTCCGATCCCTCTATTCTAACCGTTTCTCGGGATCTCCGCCCCCCTCCCCCTCCCATTCCCCCATAGCTGTCGAATCCGGTCCAGACTTCAGATAAAATATCAGAGCTATGTCAGTACTCAGGTATTAAGTTTCATTCCAATCCGATCAGCCCGTTCGAAAGTTACACACCACTCAACATTCAGGATTCCCCGTCCTCCACCCCCCCCCCCCGACGGTCGGATCGGGAAACTGATAATTTCCAGGCTGGTTTGTTCGGGTCCACCATATGCCTGCCAAGTTTCATAGCCCTAGCAACATCCGGAACTACCCTAACTCGAAAAAGTGTGACAAAAAGCTTGAACTACATACCAACCCCTTCGACCATCGATTACACTAGCTCTCTCAGCCGACACTCATAGATTTAAGCAGAGAATGACGTCATCCACCTGCCGAGCTATACTAGTGTGAAGAAAGGGATAGGTGTTTGACAACAAGAGCTACGAGCTCATATGGCACTTGTTACGAATAGGCACGGCTGGGTTATGTCAATCATATATCTAGTGTTTGCTAGGTGTCTTCCCACCAAGTTTCATCTCGATCCCTCCACTCATAGCGTTTTCCAATATTTCCGGTTCTCCCCTCTAGCTCCCCCCAAAAGTCACCGGATCCGGTCCGGATTTTAAGTGGGTCGTCTGAGGCATGAGGTCTTTCCAAATATCAAGTTTCATCGAGATCCGGTCACCCGTTCAAAAGTTATAAATACCTGAAGATTCCGGATTCCCCCTCCCTCCACTCCCCCGACAGTGCCCGAATCGGCTCGGTCATGTCAATGATGTATCTAGTGTTTGCTAGGTGTCTTCCCACCAAGTTTCATCTCGATCCCTCCACTCATAGCGTTTCCCAAGATTTCCGCTTGCCCCTTCCAGCTCCCCCAAAAGTCACCGGATCCGGTCCAGATTTTAAGTGGGTCGTCTGAGGCATGAGGCCTTTCCAAATATCAAGTTCCATCGAGATCCGATCACCCATTCAAAAGTATAAATACCTGAAGATTCCGGATTCCCCCTCCCTCCACTCCCCCGACAGTGCCCGAATCGGCTCGGTCATGTCAATGATGTATCTAGTGTTTGCTAGGTGTCTTCCCACCAAGTTTCATCTCGACCCCTCCACTCATAGCGTTTCCCAAGATTTCCGGTTGCCTCCTCCAGCTCCCCCAAAAAGTCACCGGATCCGGTCCGGATTTTAAGTGGGTCGTCTGAGGCATGAGGTCGTTTCAAATATCAAGTTTCATCGAGATCCGATCACCCGTTCAGTTCAAAAGTTAAAAATACCTCAAGATTCCGGATTCCCCCTCCCTCCACTCCTCCCACGGTGCTCGGATCGGGGAAGTGACTATTTCCAACTTAATCATTTGGGGTCCCTGATAACGCCTGCCAAGTTTTATCGTCCTAGCTTATGTGGAAGTGCCCGAACTAGCAAAACCTGGACAGACCGACAGACCGACGGACGGACAGAAATTGCGATCGCTATATGGCAGTTGGCCGAAGGGCAAGTGCCATAAAAACTACTCAATTCTCAGGATTCCCCCACCCTCCACTCCCCCTCCCAGATGGTCGGATCGAGAAACTGATTATTTCCAGGTTAGTTTGATTCGGTCCCTGATACGCCAGCCAAGTTTCATAGTCCTAACACATATGGAAGTACCTTAACTCGCAAACACCGGACTGACCGACCGACCGACTGACAGACCGACGGAAAAGTGATCGGTATAGGGCTAAGCACTAAGCAAGTTTCATAAAAATCATAAATCTGTCTCGTAAGGCATACAACAAAAATACAAACGCATAGAGGTACTACAAATCACACGAAAATTCTTCTATTTGAAAAGAGATTATTCGTGAACAGCGGAACAACGAAGTAACGCATTTTCAGCGGGTCTCCAAGCCAATTTAAGTGAATAAGTGATGGGTTACTAGATTATCCTATCCCAGCCCTTCGGGTAAACTTTAAGAGCCGCCAAGTGCAAGGCTAGCGTACTTTGGCTCGCAAAATTTACATCAAGTGGATGAAATGGCACAAGACCCAAAGGAATACAAGTAAAGGTATATTAGTTTAAATATTGTCAGGCTTGATTGCTAAAGAAGTTTTGCATTACTTCCATAGCCATCCAAAGCAGGCTTACCCCAAAATATAGAAGAAAAGGGATAAGTTATTAAAAAAAAATGCACCGACAAAATTTTGATTTTATTCTTTAGCCTAGATCAAAAGAAAAGACTTACTTTTATCACCAGGCTGTCCAAAATATATGAATGAAAAATATAGCGTATTCAAAACCAAATCACAAAAGATGAGTCTGCTATCAAAGAAAGAAGGTCGAAATATATTAGTTGCGTTTTTGCTGATACCATGGTATCTGTTACCACGGCAACTGGATCTGCAATTTGTCGTTTTCGCAGTATCTGATAAACGGTGCTCTGCAAATATGGTAAGGAAGAAAGCCTGGAGTTCTATTCATTGAGATTGTGCATGGAGTTAATTTTTATTTTAAGACATTTGAAATGACCGCCCCAAAAATAGACAAAAGGCGTTTCCGCGAGTTTCAACTTGTGCTCGACTGTGTGGCACACAATCATACTTCTGCGACAAACACTCAGAAGTGTGTGGCCCAAAACTGTGTCGCGGAAAAACGCTTTAGATACGAGGGATAGGTATGATAGGAAAAGAAGAGTTTTTATTTGTAACTGGTGATATTATTTTATTTGAATACTAGGGTAGAACAAGAGCTACGAGCTCATATGGCACTTGTACGAGTAGGCTGTACAAGAAAGTAGATGAAAACGTCACAAAATACACCCGCCATCCAAAAAGGCGGTTCGGAAATAGAAATAGGATATTTAGTTTCACTCATTTCTGAGCAGTTCCGGCATCGTCTCGATTGCAAATGCACATGACTGTTCAAACTTTCATCCCAATAAATCCATTTGTTTGATGCCTAGACGTGCTACACGATTTCCGGTACTCACTCTATTTCCACCTACCGTGGCCGAATCTGGTTCGGAATAAAAAAAAATCGACCACCTAAAGCATCTTCGTTTATATCATCTACCAAGTTTCACTCGAATCTGAGCATTTTTGGAAAGTTCCGGTACCCCCCCCCCCCTTCCCACCAACGTTGTCGGAGCCGGTTCGGGCCCAATCTCTTAATTCCCTCATCAAGTTTGACTGAAATTGGAGCATAGCCTATCTGCAAGTTTCCAGTACCCCCCCCCCCCCTACCTTGGCCGAATCCGGCCCAGACGCCAAATAACAAATCTAGGCCGCATAAACTCGGCACTGTCGAATTGCATCTCATTCGGTCCATCCGTTTGGTTTTTGTGCATGTCAAAAGTCCCCCCACCCCCAATTCCCCTAATCGTGGTCGCATATGGTTCGAACGCATGTTTTACATGTCGAGGCCATCGATTCGTATCACCCATAAAGTTTCACTCGAATCAGACCACTCGTTCGCAATTTATAGAAGTCCATATTTCTCTTCTCTTGCTCCCCCAAAAATGCTCGGATCTAGGAACGGAAGTTTCCGGGGGTATGTTGTGTCAAGTTATTAAGTCAAGATAATTCGGGTCGCTAATATGCCTGCAAAGTTTCGTTGTCGTTTTACATCTGGAACTATTCTAACTCACGAATACCGGAATTCCAGGAAACCCCCTCCAACTCCCCCCACAGAGCCCCGAAACCATCTGGCTCCGTCAATTTCATCTAGGCCTAATGCTTGTTCCATCCATTAAGTTTCGTCCCAATCCCTCTACTTTTAGAGTTTCTTGAGTTTTCCACACCCCCCCCCCCCCCCCATCCCCACAGGTATCGGACCCGACTCGGACGTGACACTGAACGTCCGAGGCGATAGCTCACCAGACAAGTTTCATTCAAATCCGATCACCCGTTCAAAAGTTATGCACGCCACTAGATTCCGGACTCCCCATCCATCCACTCCCCCACGATGGTCGGGTCGGAGAAACGGCTGTTCTCAAGTCAATCTGTTCGGATCCCTGACATACCTGCCAAGTTTCATCGCCCTAGGACATCAGGAAGTATGCCGAACTCGCGGGATCGCTAGAAATCCGGACCCCCACCCCAACTCCCCCACAGTGCCCTGATCCGGTCCGGTTATGTCAATGACGTGTCGAGGACCAGTGCTTGTTTTTCCCACCAAGTTTCATCCCGATCCCTCCACTTTAAGCGTTTCTCAAAATTTCCGGTTCCCTCCTCCAACTCCTCCCAGTGTCATCGGATCCGGTCCGGTTATGTCAATGACGTGTCTAGGACCTGTGCTTGTTTTTCCCACCAAGTTTCATCCCGATCCCTCCACTTTAAGCGTTTCTCAAAATTTCCGGTTACCTCCTCCAACTCCCCCCAGTGTCATCGGATCCGGCCCGGATTTAAAGTAAGGTGTCTGAGACACAAGGTCATCCTAAATATCAATTTTCATCAAGATCCGATCACCCGTTCAAAAGTTATGCACGCCACTAGATTCCGGACTCCCCATCCACCGACTCCCCCCACGATGGTCGGGTCGGGGAAATGGCTGTTCTCAAGTCAATCTGTTCGGATCCTTGACATACCTGCCAAGTTTCATCGCCCTAGGACACCAGGAAGTATGCCGAACTCGCGGGATCGCTAGAAATCCGGACCCCCATCCCAACTCCCCCACAGTGCCCTGATCCGGTCCGGTTATGTCAATGACGTGTCTAGTACCTGTGCTTGTTTTTCCCACCAAGTTTCATCGCGATCCCTCCACTTTAAGCGTTTCTCAAAATTTCCGGTTCCCCACCCCAACTCCCCCACAGTGCCCTGATCCGGTCCGGTTATGTCAATGACGTTTCTAGGACCTGTGGTTGTTTTTCCCACCAAGTTTCATCCCGATCCCTCCACTTTAAGCGTTTCTCAAAATTTCCGGTTCCCTCCTCCAACTCCCCCCAGTGTCATCGGATCCGGCCCGGATTTAAAGTGAGGTGTCTGAGACACGAGGTCATCCTAAATATCAATTTTCATCAAGATCCGATCACCCGTTCGCAAGCTAAAAATACCTCAAATTTTGGCTTCACCCTCCCTCCACTCCCCCCCCCCCCCAGATGGTCGAATCGGGGAATTGATGATTTAATATTTAAGCTGGTCGGGTCCCAGACATGCCTGTCAATTTCCATCGTCCCAGCACATCAGGAAGCACGGAACTCGCGGGATCACTACAAATTCGGACTTCTCCCCCCCCCCCCCCAACTCCCCCAAAGTGAGCGGATCCGTTCCGGTTATATCAGTCACGTATCTAGGACTTTTGCTTGTACTTTCCACCAAGTTTCATTCGGATCCCTCCACTCTAAGTGTTTTCCAAGATTTCCGGTTTCCCCCTCTAACTCCCCCCAGTGTCACCGGATCCGGTCTGGATTTAAAATGGAGGGTCTGAGACACGAAGTCCTTCCATGTATTAAGTTTCATTAAGATCCGATCACCCGTTCGTAAGCTAAAAATATCTCATTTTTCCTATTTTTTCCGGATTCCCCCTCCCTCCACTCCCCTCCAGATGGTCGGATCGAGGAAGCGACAATTTCTAATTTAATCTGGTCCAGTTCCTGATATGCTTGCCAAGTTTCATCGTCCTAGCTTATCTGGAAGTGCCCGAACTAGCAAAACCGGGACCGACAGACCGACAGACCGACTGACGGACAGAAATAACAATCGCTATATGGCACTTGAGTAAGCTCAAGTGCCATAAAAAACAGGTAGGCAGGGGATGGGCCGGGGTTTCATATCCAGAAGACGAAAATTCTTTGTTTGTCCTGCAAATTAGATTCTTGTACTTATCGAACTTGACCAGAAATAACCTACCTTTAACTCCTCTGTGGAATAAACTTAGCAGAAAGGTTGTTTGGCATTTTTAGAGGGGTTTCTCACTTAAAAAAAACAACTCATGTTTCTGGTGGGGTACAATTATTCTGCACTGTCAGTGGATGTCATCAGGTGCTGGAGGTCTGTCAAGGACATGCATGTCATTCATGTGAATTTGTTTTACGTCAGTTATTTTTATTTCTTACGAAAAACCAGCATAATAATCAATAAAGAAGTGAAAAAGTCATTAAAGAAGTGAAAAAGTCATTAACTTCTCACAAGCCAAACTATAGGACCAGTCTTAAATAAGGACTTCTTACTGGGTCTATTGATTATTCTTAAGGGAGAGGGGGCACCTGGACTTGAAAATCCTTCGTTTGCGCATTTGACAATGTCTTTAACGGAAATTACATGTAAACAAAATCCCTCGTTGACTGAAAACTGAAAAAAGTGCGGCCAAATGGATTCTGATTAGCAGAAAGGAACTCTGCGTAAAACCAATTCATCTAGCCGCCAATGTTCAGAATGTTCTGAACCCTTTGTACAGAGAAAGTGATCTGAGTGCTAGCAGGGACCCATAAATTAAGAGATTTATGGGTCCAGTCATTAAGAAATTTTTGATGCACTCTTGACCGAGCGTGAGGTAGTTCGAGAAATACCCACGGGGATAAAATACCCTACTGTCCAGATAGAAAAAATTTGTCGCAGCTATTGTGCTGAACTAGGGAATATTATTTCTCTGTAATGGAAGAGTGTCCTGGATCTTTGGTCCTAGCTTAGGTACCTGGTGGTATGCTAAATAGTCATGAGTGAAGATGGCTCATACAGAAAGGTATTATTTAAAATGATTCCCCTCTGAATCTGAAAAGGAGTCCATGATGATGACGGTGATGATTATCGGAGCATTCCCCGTCCGCGGGACTCGCGAGAATACGGGGAGTGAGTCCCCGGTACAAACAAAAATGCGGGGACTCCTCAAGTGGAGTCCTTGGGGAACGACGAGAATACGCCTATCAATACTGATGACTGCTGCTCTCAAAAGCTAGCTAGACATTTGTTTAGTCTTTTTACAAGCGCCGCCGACAGGATTCCTTTCAAGTAGACCGCAATTCCTTTGGTCATGAAAGGATGCAGGTCCCGCTAGAATTTTTTTCTAGTCATCTTTACGAATGGAATCCTTTCGAGTCGACCGGAATTCCTATCTACTCGACGGGATTTCTTGTCCGTGTAAACGCTACATTATGCAGCGTTTACAAGTACAGGAAAACTCGAAGAATCCGATCTTGGTGACAAGATTATGTTTACACGCAGAGGGAAAACAAGAAATTCTTCAGACCAGAAAATCCGACAAAAATAAATTCACTAGCCATTAAAAACATTTTTTGAGAACATTTAAGAATCAGTACCGATGACTGCTGCTCTCAAAGGCTAGCTCGACCTTTTTTTTGCCTTTTTACCAGCGCCGCCCGACGAGATTCCTTTCACGCACACCGGAATTCCTTTCATCATGTATGTAGCGCAGTAAAATGTAGAAAAAATAAATGTAGCGCAAAAAAAGTCTAGCGGGACGAGAATCCTTTCATGATGAAAGAAATTCCAGTCTACTTGAAAGCAATCTTGTCGGCGGCGCTGGAAAAAAGTACTAAAAAGGTCTAGCTAGCTTTTAAGAGCAACACTCATCAGTACTAATGTCATAAATGATATCAAAACATTTTTGTGTTGACAAGTGAATTTGTTTTTGTCAGATTTTCTGGTTTGAAGAATTTATTTTTTCCCTCTGCGTGTGAACATAATCCTGTCACCAAGATCAGATTCTGTTCAAGTTTTCCTGTACTTGTAAACGGTGCATAAACGCTACATAAAGGAAAACTTTAACAGAATCTGATCTTGATGACAAGATTATATTTACACGCAGAGGGGGGAAAAAAATCTTCAAACCAGAAAATCTGACAAAAATAATTTCTCTGGCCAATAAAAAAAAATGAGAGCATTTACGACATCAATACTGATGATTGCTGCGCTCAAAAGCTAGCTAGACTTTCTTTTTAGTACTTTTTACCAGCGCCGCCGACCTGGAAGGATAAAAAAAAGCTTACATGACTACTCACGAATGTTCATCTGCCATGCACACCACTTCTCCACTGGAGAATCACAGCCAGATGTTCCAGAAGGCATTTCCAGAATAACATTCAATGGCCTCAACTAAGTTGCATCGTAATTCCACACAAGCAAGCCGCCACACCCATTGATCTATTTTATCTCAGAAAACGACAGATTTGTGTTTATTCTATCGGTGAATATATATTTTAGTATATATATATAGAGAGCCGAGCGGCCAGCGACGCGCGTTTACACTGTAAATAAAGTTTTTTCGTATAAAGATTAAAGTTAACTGTAGTATTTGATACTTGGATTATCCTTATTTCTACACAGATAACATTAATACCAAATAGAGATAAGATGAATCTGCAGTTAACTTTAATCTTTATACGGAGAAACTTTGTACATGTAATAAAAGGACCGAGGGACAATCAAATCCAATGTTGGGTCTTAAATCACAGGACGTCACTAAGTACGTCCCGACAGTATGGAACTCCGATACAATTTAGTCGATACCCATTCAACAACTTCACATTCACTCTCACTACTATGGCACTATGTGGTTAGATTTTGCATGAACTGAACCAAATGGTGCCTGTTGGTGTGCGATTTCATTGCTCCAACAAGAGCCTCTCCAGACGCGCTCTCCAAGACGGAAGTACACTTGACTCAAACTTCGATAATAATGACGAAACATTTTATGCTTACCAAACGTTTTCTTACCAAACTTGATCTTATTAAGAAAAAAGAATATCAGTACAGTTTCTTGAGATTTCAAAAATACAGCGGGTATTGAAAATTTAGGTTTGACTAAATTGCTTGTGCTAAGTATGAGAGACATAGTTTTCTCTATTGCAATAAGCTCTAGTCCAACGTTTGACTTGTGGCCAAACGAGTAATTAAAGAGAAGGCCGAGGCAGAAGTTAAAAATCGGGATAATCATGTTTTTTAGGTAATGTTTTCCTTAATTCCAGTAAAGTTTGAACAATTCGTTCTTTGCTGGTCACTGTAGTTTCCCTGCACAATATTAGCAGTGGTCGACGCAGAATGTGCAGATAAAAGATTCCCTTTCGTTTTCGGAAACGCCACTGTTGTTACTTATCTTTGACACACCTTTTTCGATAAAAAAGAGTATGAAAGTGTTGGTTTCGTTTGCGGTATACAACGTTGCCAGATGGTGTGCATTTGCGCCATTTGGGCGCTATTTTAGGTGGCTGCTCTTCAATTTTTTCAAGTGTGCGCCTTCCGCCATTTTTGCACATTTCCCTAATTATCTGCGCAAATTGGACGCTTTTTGCTATCCAAATATCTTAAAAGTGAAAACTGCAGATATGGATATGTAAATGCCACTTAGTCCTTTAATAATTAGAGCTCGAGGCCCTGGAGGAATGTGGAGATTCCAAATTTTGTATCGACTGTTACAATATTTCGTTCGAGAATATCGTATCATGGACTGGGTTGAGAATGTGATACCCTTCTCCAGTGCTTCATATACCGGAAATCTTGTGAAACGGTCAGATTAGAGGGATCGGAGTGTATTTGCTCTAGATAAATCATTTACGCAATCGGACTGGATTGGGACACTTGGGGGTTGGAGTGGAGGAGGGTTTCCCGGATTTCGGTGATGGCGGTTCTGGAGATGTGCACAGTAAATAAGTGGCACGACCAAACTTACTTGGAAATATACATTTTCTCGATCCGATTATCGTGGGGGGAGTGAAGGGAGGGAATCTGGAATATTGAGTCATGTGTAACTTTGGAAAGTGTGATCGCATTCGAGTGAAATTTAATAATTGAACAGAGGACAGGTCTCAGATGAATTATTTCATGTCCTGATCGGATCCGACAACTGTTTAGGGGGGGGGGGGAAATAAGTTACCCGCTTAGACTTCAATAGAGGTCAGGATGGAACTTTGTTGGAATAGCAAACAAATGGTCTAGATAAATCATTTACAGAACTGGATTGGATCTGGGTACTGTGAAGGGTGCTGAGTGCTACGACATAGATCAGGATTTTATTTACTATTTCTCTTCTTACAAAAGAGAAGACCTGATTGACTGTTCTCCTGTCCTGCTTATAATAAACCGGGGCGGGGGGGGGGGGGGGGTCATGGTCGACTATTACCGACTTTCGAAGCAAAAGACTTCGTTTAAAATAAAAAATATTGTGGCGTTCGTGCCGACTAATTTTTATAACGGGCTGGTCGACAACATTTGTGGGGGGGGGGGGGGGCCTAATTTCATCCCAAAAAAGAAAATAGCGAAAATGCGCCCTCTTGCTGCGCGAGCTTGTGTCAAGCATGTAGCAACACTGGTGGTACATTCGTTATTATTATTGCATTTTATTCCATCTAACGAAAAGGAGCTAAATTAGGAGCTCAGAAGCTATTGACTGTTATATTATGCTGTCATATTTGACAGTGCAAACCGGATATGTCAGTTACATTTTATTAGAGCTATATTTAGGCCCTTCTTGGCAAGGGTCTTCTTCAGGCTCAATCCAGAAAACTCACTTAGACTCAAGCTGGAAAATACACATTGAAGTGAATTTTACAGCTTGAGCGTGAAGAGGACCCCTGCCAAGAAGGACCGAAATATAGCTCTCATTAGATATAGCTCGCGTATCCGTTTTGTACTGCCAAACATAATGTGCAGTCAGCTTCGGCCAGGGGCCGATCCAGAGGGGGGGCGAGGGGGGCGATCGCCCCCCCTAGACTGGCTGTAATTTTTTTTTTTTTTTACTGCACTTACGGAAGTCTGCATTAACGCATGTTCTAACTACTGTAACTAGACTCTAAAATCTTTTTACAAGTGGAGCAAGGAGCTTGAATTGTTCTTGTAAACAGTTGTCAGTTGATCAAGTACAGTTTTTACCATTATTGTAATATATGAAAACCACATTTTCGTTAAATAAGAGACCGACAGGGACACTTAAAACGCGAAAAAAACCAGCCTTGTGGCCGATGAAAAGGACACTACCTCCACTCCTTTCGGTAAGAATCGCTCCCCCTAGAACGGAAGGCTGGATCCGCCCCTGGCTTCGGCTGAAGGAATAATTATGGTTGGCTGCTGGGACGCTGGCGCCAGTCACGTCACAGAGATGCGTAGTTACCACGCTTAGTACGCTCCCGAGCATGGTAAGCAAATCATTACTATTAGTTACTATTTCGAGAAAGTTGGAACGGTCAGCGTAGTAACTTTTTGTGAGGATGGAACGGAAATAATAACTAATAGTTATTATTGTTAGAAGGGTGGAATACGCTCTTGCAATTTGAAGACATTAGGGACTAGCCGAAAGGGAGAGTGACTGACAGTTGTTATTTTTCCGCGAAACATATGTGCATCGGAAACTGGAATTGTTGAAGAATAGCGTAAGCCGCTGTCATCATAAAAAAGACGGAAGGGTTGACTTGACCCAGCCCCCATATGTGACAATTTGGAAGGTGAAACATGGCTTGTTACTAACGGACGGCCGGTGAAAATGATGGAGGCACATCGGGCTCTATCTGTCTTGATTGATATCAAGACAACATCTAGTACCGCAAAATGGTTTAGACATTAGACCCCCCCCCCCCCAACCAGCTTCATCCAGAAATATCCTCCCTCTTTTTCTGAAAACAACAATAACTTTCTCCATTCTGTTTGTATGGTAGTTTGGAGCAGTTTGTCACTTCCGATATTCGAAAATCGATATTGATTTATGTTCGATACTCGATATCGATATTTGGTCCGATATATCGATATCGAATATTGCAAGCACTACCATCGGCTCAAGTGTAATTAAGCTACCGTGATGTCTGCCTGTCCCTTTGTCACAATTTTACTAGCTCTGCACTTCCATGTGGGATAGGTAGGTAGGTACTTTGTGAATCGATACACGGCATTTCACTATACGCACCGCTTATGGACGAATCGTCCCGTCCCGAACCGTGGGTGCTACAATCCGAAAGCTTTAGGAAATTTATATAGCTCAATTTGTGCTCCATCCATTTCTTTCGCTCTGGTGTCGCACATGTTCTACGGAAGAAGGACTTGCAGACGATGAGAAGATGCTACTTCGAATATGCGAAACACTTGCTTTATTTGTCGAAGTTATACCACAGCCACATGCTAACGGAGCGTTTCGTTAAGGATGCAAGCGTCACACTTTTGGAAATTTCGTCGGACAAAAGGGCCAGTCAGGACATGACACTCTATATTCTTCCCTGGCCGATGGATGAAAAGTTGTACATTGTATCGTTTTGTTTTATTTACTTCCTTGATTTTGTTTTACATACTCCGCTTTTCAAACGGCGGTTCAGAAATAAATTACTTACTTACTTACAGACTTCCAGGTAAGCCAGGACGAAGAAGCTTCGTATGCATAGTAAGAACCCGAAGCAAGGACAACGAAGGTAGGACAAACTCGGAGGGTAAAAAGTTCACGGGCTCTAGATCGATAGATAAAGGGGGTTTTCCTGAATATCTTATGACATGGCCGATGAATGAAAAATTGTATATTGTATTTGTTTTGTTTTATTTGATTCTTTTATTTTATTTTACATACTCCGCTTTTCAAATGGCGGGTCAGAAATAAATTACTTACTTGCTTACTTACAGACTTCCAGGTAAGCCAGGACGAAGAAGCTTATTATGCGGAGTGTGCTTGCCGATTTTGTGGTGAGGTAGAAGAGAGTTTATGCCATCTGCTGACAGACTGTCGGGGGGTGAAGGAAATTAGACATAGTTTTTTTGGTGGGGTACCCATACTATTTCCTGGTATTATGGAGTCGACGAACCGTCAGGTAATTCGGTCGGTATGTGAATATTTTAACTGTATACCGGAAATTTAGATTGGAGGTAATTTGGTTAATAGTAGAAGGGTAAAAAGGAGTAATCTTAGTGTATGTAATATTGAAGGTCAATTTTGTTAGTTAAGTGCGAGTATGAATGCTGAAGTATGGCCCTTTGTTGGCTTAAATAAAAAATATTAATATTAAGAAAACGACCTCTTCCCGGATTTGATCATCTCGGTGGGGTGGAGGGAAGAGGATGTAGTGACCCACGGAAGTTGCGAACGGGTGACCCAAATCGGGTAAAACTTGATGGGTGGAAGACGTAGAAGCCCGAGATAATCCTTCTATTAGCCCGAGCCGACTCCGACCTCCGACTCCGACTTAAGCCACTTGAATCTTTTCTTTATTTGGGAATTCCTTATGGGCCATCAGTTTCCCTTTGCCGAGCTCATATGATGAAGTCTGTTCGGTGGAGAGTTTCAGCGAGCTTCGGTAGTGTTATTTCTGTTCGAGATTATTTAACCAGGAGGTTGTATAATGTTATTTTCTTGTATTTTTAGTATGTTTTGGTCAGATTGTTTTTTAGTAGTATTACATGTTGGGCCAATTTGTATGTATTTACTTCACTTTATATTCTCCGATCTTGGAGGTCAATAAAATATTTGAATTTGAATTTGACCATGGTGGGCTAGTTAGAGAGTAGGACAAAAGTTGAATGAAACTCGGAGGGTCCAAAGATCATGGCCTCTAGATGGATAGTTAAAGGGGGGTTTCCTGAATATCCTATGACATTCATAGCTCTCAATAGCTGGATCAGACACGGCTAGAACTTGATAGCTGACGAAACCACATGATTTAGACGGTTCGTTTGTATGTCTGTTTCTGAAGGTAGCCTACATGCTACCTACCCTTGAAGTGCCATATCAGCTTTCGGCTCTTGTTTATAATAATCGTAATAACAATGAAAACTACTTTCTGCTCTTATTTATACCGAGGGAAAAGAAATAATACTGATAACTTTAGGAGGAACGGTTTGATTTATTGCCTTTTATACAGTAGTTGATTCAAATTGATGAACCTAGGGCCTTGCCTGAACTAGCGGGCACTCAGGCAGATACATTTCCGCTTCGCCTCTTATTCTTGTGTTCATGCTCTGCGCGCCACCTGAAAGGGAACTGTGAAACTATGAGATATGTCTTTTGCTGCTAGATGGCGGTCATACTGTAAAACGCTGATTTTCAGTCTAACTGCAGTATAAAATGTATGGATAGTGTCGGAGTTCCGAAATCCGACGAGAACGAATATACGGGAACCTAGGAGTAGTAAGCCGTGGCCTGATCACAGAACTTGTGATCTGAACTGTGATCACAGAAATTTCTGGTGTAGGATTTTGCTCTTGTTTTTATGGATATGGAAAACATAAATTGTTATTTCCTACTCTACGATAGCCTTCTAGCCAACAGACCGTGTCTCGCAAAGGCTGCCATCCTCCACCGGATAATCAATCGACCAAACCAACAGTCTATTGTTGTTCATATAAACACGCTAAGTGCACTTGAGTAGCGTTCCAGCGACTTAATATTAGTTACGGTCGTTACTATTCTTGTTTTGATTGCCTTTTCATAAATCGCCACAATAAGTAAATAAGCTCCTCCCTCTTACTATTTTCGTTCCACGACCGTTACGACCGTTAAAATTTACATAAGATGGTCCCGAGCATCATAAGTGATAATAACTATCGGTTCTGCAAGAGCTCCCGTTAGAGTGATGACGTGTTTCCGCGTTGTTAGTATTTTCGTTCCAGAGAGCATTATAACTGTTACAATACGGCGCTCGCCCCTCCTCTTACATCATAACTTGTAACAACTCACTGGAACACTACTTTTTATCATAACATAGTGAGCATACACTGTTGGTTTGGTAGATTAATCACTCTATGATAAACACGTCGAAAACACACCAGTGAACCTCGAAAAGAACGAGAAACGTCACCAAACAATGGTTCAAATCCTAGGTCAACCAATCAACATCGTTTGCTGGGGACAGCTGATGACGTTTCCGGGTTTTTGCTAGGCACACGGCGATTCTTCATCTGCACGAAGAGTTAGTCATCAAGAGAAGAGTATTGTCAGACAGAACTGAAGTCACAGCGGACAAATGGTTCTGGTTGACTGTACATGGTTTGAATTTTGTCATTTCCCTCGGAACTCTTCAAAGTGGTCCGGAGCAACAGACTTCTACTGTTTAGATCGTCCTACCAAAAAGATTATGGGTTTGTTTCCTTCCCCGACGTTGAGCCAGAAGATTGACAGCCTGCCGAGGACCCTTGCCAAGAAGGGCCGAAATATCACTGATGAAGAATCGTAGCTGACGTATCCGCTTGTAAACATTGTTTAAATATATCCTACCAAATATTTACATCAGTCCTACCCAGTTTTGCGCTTTTTTAGTATTAGTATTTATTTGGTTCCTTTAGAACTTAAGATTGAATATACATTGTAAAAAAAATCTTTCAGTATTTGCTACTGGGATTAACCTTGTCTTTACAAAGATAATCTTATCTCTAATTCAGATTAATCTTATCTCAGTAAAGATTATATTAATCCCAGTAGCACATACTGCAGTTAACTTTAATCCTTACTGAGAAACTTTTTACAGTGTATTCACTGTAATAAATATCTTGCGGTATTTTCTACTGGGATTAATCTTGTCTCTAAAACGATAATCTTGTCTCTAATTCGAATTAATCTTATCTCAGTAAAGATTACATTTTCCCAGTAGCAAATACTGTAGTTAACTTTAGTCCTTACCCGGAAAAACTTTTTACAATGCATTCCCTCTCTTTTTACTGTGATACTTGGATACGTATTTATTAATAAACACAATTTAACTTTTTACTATTTACATCTACTGCACTAATGGAAAAACGTACGTTTTTAAAGGACGTTCATAAAGAATCTTGCAGTATTTGCTACTGGGATTAATCTTGTCTCTAAAAATACAATCTTGTATCTAATTCGGAATAGTCTTATCTCCGTAGAGATAAAATTAATCCCAGTGTCGTAGCAAATACTGCAGTTAACTCTAGTCCTTACTCGGAAAAACTTTTTACAGGATTGTCAGGATAATTGTTCATTGCAGTCGTAAGGTATGGACAAGAAACTCCCTGAAAAGTGAGTGTGGTAGATCCTAGCCTACCCAACCGTTCCAAATCGGTTGTCTGGTCACATCAATCTCAGAGAGGGACTATTCCCCATAATGCGCTACGCTACTACAGTCGTTTTGTTGGGCTATGATTTCCTAGTTTTTTTTGTTTTTGTTTTTTTTTTTTTGATCCGCGTAGCATCTTTCCAAACATTTTGATTGTTTACTTTTTGGGTTACGACTCCTCCTCCACTCGGTGACGTTAATATTTCCTTAATCTCTGTAACGTCACCTACTCTTTCTAAACAAACATACACACGTCAAACTTTAATAAATTTTAACTTCTTCATTTCAACTGTATAATTTAATTTTTTTAATTTAAATTTACCAATCTTAATACTTATTTATTCTTATTTCAATACAATAGTTTTCTAGTTTGGTGATCGTCATGTTTTTCTTTCGTTTCTTTTTTTCTGCTTTTTAGGATCCCAAAATGTAAGTGGAGGAATACATATGACATCGCAAAATTTGTCCGTCTTTCCGTCCGTCTGTCAGCAGGGTAACTCTCGAAGGGAATGAGATATTTTGATGAAACTTGGTGTGAGGATTCCTGGGGTCAAGGGTAAGGTCAAGCTCGTAGATGGGCTCTGTAGCCCTACATTTAGGGGTTGGTGAGAGTGGTTCAAATTAATGGGCAAACAAAATATTTTTAAACAGCTAATCTGATAGTCGATTATGGGGTAAGACGACATGCTGAACACGAAGCGGAAAACCTTTTCTTGCCGGATAAGAAGTTCGTTCGGAATCTGACAAAACCGGAAAGTTTGTATAAAGCGGAAGTCGTATTTGAAGTTGATTAGATGACAGATTTAGGGCTAAAAACAGACGCTGATTCTGTATGTGTCAATCATTTTTTACCCGGACATATAATTGGTCCGGAATCCGGTAGAAACCGGAAATTTTATAAGTTAAAGTTTTATTTGAAGTTATTAGATGTTCTTTATAGGGATAAGCAAATTGTTATTTTTTTGCTGGAAGAGTAGTTCGTTCGGAATTCGGCCGTAACCGGAAATTTGGCAGAAGTAAAGCAGGAAGTTTCGGTCAGTATCATCAAAATAGATATGGCTTATAGAGGTATATTTGAACTTGGTTTTCTCAGATGATTAGCGTGGCGAAGACTGGATCTGGCAAAGACAAGGCCCAATTGTCTGGATCAAATATTAGATTTTTGGGATCCCATCGAAACCTTAGGTCTTGTTCCGATTCTTGTCAGTCGGTGTGATAAAACTAGATTCAGTCAGTCGGGATTAGTAGGTTCATGTTCTTTAATTTCGAAAATACTTTATAACAATATCTGTCGATCAATAGGGGTCGGCAGGGGGTACGAGTATTAAACAAAAAATATAATTACTTTCAAAAGAACTGAGAAATGTTGTTCTCGGTAATTAAGTAATTTATTTGTAAACTGTCATTATTAAAAGTGGAGCATATGAAAGGAAATAAACGTAACATATCGTAAAACACAATTTTTTTATGTTCAACCAGGATACAGTGTAAAATATCTTACGCTGGTCGGTTTTAGGGATTTTTTTTTGGGACGACGAAACTTTCAAAAGGGTAATACTTGCATCTTTAACGTGTAACTTCTTCGCTGCTGAGTGGCTATGAAAGAATTTTAAAAAATAAAACAAACGAAATAGAAAACCGTTTTTTTTCCCTTGATCAGCTAGTTATCCCTTTAGATGATGTGCGAGGGATAAATATAAATTCGGATATTTCGGTTGCACTTCCTGCAAACCGTCCTCAGCTAAAAAACAAAATTAAATCACATCCAACACAATACCGACAGAAAACAATGCAGAACCAACGAAACATACCATACAACCACAAGTAAAACCAGAAGAAGGATGCGGATTGAACGACAGATAAATTCAAATAAAATAACGAATATTAAAATGTGCTTGTTAAAAGTGTAGAAGTACTAATGTGTGATTATTTTACAGTTCTGAGTTCTGTGTCTATTTGCAATTTACCAACTAATTTTACAATCATTCCCTGGCAAAGCGCAGAAGCTTTCACCCAGCATTTATGTAATCCCTGTTTACCATCACTGTACACAATCGTCATACTTTCACAAAACTTCTATTTCGTTCGTAATGAATGGTCAGCTTGGCTTTAAACCTTTTATTTAAAAAATAAAACAGGTGTTCCACATTGCTGTTTTTCTTTAAACTCACAAAATGTTATTATAGTCAATTCTAGGATATAAGTGTTCAGTTGAAATCACAGTCTTGATTTCTAATTCTAAGATCGGGCCAATCTCTGGCTGTGTACGCTCGGACTTTAACTGGGGTTTGATGAAGGCTGGTTTTGTTGTAAGTCGGTGATTCGAGATATGAGTGATCAAAATACAAGATAAGCAGCCAATACTATTTATATGTTTCTTCAAATAATCCGGTGCTCAATCGTCCTGATCAACTAATCATTTTTTTTCTAACCATTATTCATATTTTTCTGATCGTCTAATTTTCTCAACTTTTCTTGTATAGCACAGTCGTTTGTGGATCAGCCAAAAGGAGTAAAATAAAATTTAGATAGTGTGTTGGCTTATGACCTTAAATACTTGGGAATGAGACATTCAAAATTTTCAATAGTTGTTTTTACAAGGAAAAACCCACCAGGATTAGCTACCTCAAATACCTAGGTATTTAATTCTTATCTGGTCGGTGATGCATGGATTGATCCGAGGTTTGATCATGTCAAATACGTAGGCAATAAAACACATGCTTTCGTTCTGTACGCGATGCAGCCCTTAGTCACGATAGAATTCGTGGGTTTATGACGCCCCATTTCTTGTATGTTTTATAATAGGGATGCTTCATCGATAGAGCACGCACGGGTCAACGGCTAAGCGATGCCAAGTAAAAATCGACGATTTTTACAAAAAAATCGCGGCGCTTGGCACCGACTCGGCTATTTTTTACCGACTGGCCAACAACATTGGCCCCCCCCCCCTACACGTGAGGCCCCTGATGGTGATTAACATTAATTTTCTCCCTTTCTACTTACCTATAGCCGGCGACATAGGTTGTGAGCTAGCAGACCCACTTGACCCCGTCGGCGACGGAGATGGTCTCTTGGCTGAGGGAGCAGGGACATGGGTTGGCCCAGGACTTGCGGTGTCAGACGATGGTCCTTGCTCCCCAAGATGGCCGCCAGGGCCAGTTCCGTTAGAGGGGGGCTGGGAGTGCTGGTGGTTCTCCTGAACGATGGAAGAAATAAATAAATGATACAGAGCTATGAGGTTGAAACAGTGACACATGACAATCCAGTTAAATAGTAGTAAAATTCTGCCCCCCCCCCCCTAGTTTCGACACTGCTCTGATCTATGTGTTTTTTGTACTCTTTTGTAGGACCAGCAAGCAACCCCCCCCCCCCCCCCCCCTCCCCAAATAAAGTGCCTTCGAGGCACCTGGTGCCTCCGATAGCCTGAGTCGTGCCATCGATGCCGTCGACGGTGCAAGTCACGCCGTGGACGTGGCTAGTTATGCTGTTAAGCTAGGTTTTCAATAGTGAATCCGCCTCTTCGAAGCCCCTCGCCTGTATCCCAACCTCTCTCAACGGACTGCTGCAGAGGTCACCCTTTCAGATGCTGTATACTGATGGCCTCATTATAATCAATTCATCGGCTTCCAAGCTGATGATTGGCCTCTGGTAACTCACACCTCCCCCGCTTCGACCATCAAGGCAAACCACCCTCCAACTATCAGTATTAAAGAAGAATTATTTATATTCCACCACAGATCTGAATTCCAGCTCATTGAAACAAGAACAGACAACATATTTATGAATATGACTTCGTTTCTTCTAGCTACAGCCTAAGAAGATGGACCAAAATAATGGTAGATTAAAACATCTTCTCTGATCTGTTCGTTTGTGGCTTCGAATACAATTTTTTTTTCTGGCCCACGGTTTTTCAGGTGCAAAACTTGCGTCCTGACACAAGTACAAGTAGTAAGGAAAAATAAATGCGCTTCCGTTCCTGCTTTTAGTAGATCCCGGAAAAGTCAGCAGATGCTTTTTCAGTGGCATTTCGGCTCTTCGTGGCAATACATATTTTACTCAACGTTTTAAGGCGTACGACACAACAGCCAGTGTTATCTGTTGAAACCGCGCATACTTGAGTTGTCCGTTTTGAAACTTCTGAAAGTGTATGAAGTACGAACTTTGATTAAGATGTCCCAGACCCGTCATTTTTTTTTTACAGAAGACAAGCTCTTCGAAGATGAGGCGTGTCAACAAATACAATCTGATATACAAGCTAGTCCTGCTGGTGACATGTGTTTTATTTATTAGCAAGTTCGGCTTTGCTCCGAATAACGGCCTTCGAAGTATGGTGAACAGTCTAGTGAATTCACAGAATTTGAAAGTGAACGCTTTGTTTGTAGAGACCTCTGGTAGACCCACTTGAGCCACAGACAAGCCTGTGCTGTCGAGTCTTTCGCTCGACTCAACCCCGATGTAACGGTTGAAGTGTTTTTGACTGGATTTAGAAATCTAAATATTTCAAATTCTGACGACTTGAGAAACGATCAAAATGTCCTGCCGGAGGCTTACGGTAACATTGAATTCAAGTTACTTGATCCAGCTTCACTTTTCCAGAATTCGACTTTGTCTGGATATTTAAATTTGTGGGGTTCTCAAAACGTGGAACGAATCTCTGACTACTGCAGACTGTTGCTTCTCAGACACTTTGGTGGGTGCTTCATGGATTTGGACTTCATATTAATTCGGCCGATCACAAATGTTCCGACAAATTTTGTTGTTAAATCTAAACAAAGCACAGTATGCAACGTCGTGATGATGTTTGATAGAGACAATCCATTTTTGGAGGCACCCTTGGCCAAAGCACCCTCTACTTTTAACCAGGAGGGATATACTACAGCAGGGCCCGGATTGGTGACCCAGACTATTAAAGAATACTGTGGCAACGCTGTGCACAATATTTCAAATGACGCCTCCGACGGAATTACACTGTTAGAGCCTGAAACGTTCTTGCCTATCCACTGGAGTCAGTGGATGTCGGCGTTCAAGAACTCATAAGACGAGAGAATCTTCAGCAATCGAACATATGCAGTGCACTTCTCAAACAAAGTGTCAAAAACTACTTCTGTGTTTAAAAAGGCGGGGTCGCTCTACGACATGTTAGCTCAAATACACTGCCCTCTTTCACATGGACATGCACCAGACCCCTACTAGTTTGATAAATGGTTGTGACAACCACTCACTGGCTTTCCATGGATGATCCATGAGACATAAAGCACACAGCACAAGTCCCAGTCGATGTAGTTTCTGTTTTAATTCTAACTATGTCACACCTTGGAAACTGTGCTGCGTTTCTCTGAAATTACAAACCTATACGCCCCTCATAAAATCCAATGACCAATTGCCACCAGATGCGCTAGAGAAACAATCACACGTGTGAACTTGTATAAGTTATCTGAAGGGTGAACAAGTCATGAAGCTGTCGCTTCATACCGAGTCGGGCTTTAGCCCCGTTGAAAAGTCAATCAGCACTCGACAGTGAAATCGAGAGCCAGAACTGTTGATGAGTTCGAAAGAACGGAGTTGGGCAGAGCACAAATAGAGTCAGAGGCATTTTAACAGTTTCAAACATGGCTAGGCCTAAAGGACGACTCAGACGGCATTCCTAAAGTTTTTTTTAAAGTTTTTTGAAAAGTATTGTCCGTAAGTTTGTTGCCGCTCAGACAGGAATTTCACCTACAGGAGTGTTGCATGAAGCTGCCACCCTAAACTCCTATTTTGGGGAAATGACTTAGGGAAAAAGAGTAAAGGTTGAAATAAAATTCAGTGGAGTATCCTGAAAGGAAGCTTAGAACCTTCTCTTTCTGCTGGTACCATAGTTTACTTGTAATTCTTCAAGGCTAAGCTGGAGAACACAAAAGAATATAGGCACCCAAGTGATCATGAAGTCGCCCACTTTGCTAAAAATGGAATTTTGCTACATGGTGAAGTTCGAGGCCAGCTGTTTGGTCAGAGAGGTTCCTTGACCTTTTGCAAATAACAAAATTTGCTGTTTTCTTGGAATTTGCATGATTTTTCTGGGGGTGGCAGCTTCATGATCCAAGGTGGCAGGATCATGTACCATGGCCAATTGGGGGGTGGGCGGTGCCATAGTAAGGGCAGCTTCATGCAACACTCCTGTAGATAACATTGCTTGAATAATTTGTGGCAATCTGTTCTAGAAAGAATTTTTTTTTAACTGTTAGAGATTCTTACTTTCATAGGTGAACCATAGGTAGACATTTATTAAAGTCCTAATCCAGACGTTCCGTTTACCTTTTCTTAGTTATCGGCTGTTATCGCATGCCACAGGTTTGTTTTGAACTGAACGCGATTGCCGGGTTGTTCTTTCGGCTCGAGAAAAAAACCACGCCGAAAGTCTTCTTTTCGAGATGACGAGATTTTCCAGGATTCATTAGCAAAGAATTATCAGACCTAATTGATAATTTTTGTATGTCTTCGGAGGTACCACACTGGTCTTGGTTTTTTAATTTATTTGTATTTGTAATAAATAGTTGGAGCATTAGATGGAAATTATTATTTTGACCCTTGGCTCCCTACGTGCCATAACAGCTGTCCGGGATAATCGGCTTAGATTTAGTCCAGACAGAGTTATTTCAAACCTAGGAAATTTGGTGGATTTTTTTTTATTTGCTGATTGTTTTACGTTGTTTTTAGTGATTTTAAACATTCATAGTGACAGTAGGGATGGTTGGCATTGTGTATGTGGTAGAAATACCAGTTTTTGTGACCCGCTTCAACACTAAAAGCCATAATGGGCAATGGTTAATATCCAGATGTAGGAAAGGAACTTCTAATAAATAAATTAGAATAATCCAGTAACAAAAACAGTAAGAAGCAGTAAATCAGCTCAAAACAATTTAATGCAATAAGTAATTCTTTCCCTCAAACTCACCTGACAAAAACCAACAAGAACACCAGAGTTTAAAAAAAAAAAAATTATTTATAATTATCCTAGCAAAAAACGTTTCAAGTTATTCGACCTTATTCTTATTGTTATCACATAAACGACAAGAATCATCCTCTCATCAACTTTGAGTCTCCTATTCCCTATTTTCAAATTTATTTCGTATCTTATTTTCGATCTCTTTTCCTATCTATTTATTTATTTAATTCAGCAGCAGCCATATACACAGAGAAAAACACACATTATCACTAGTCTAAATATCGCACACAACCACATATGTATACAAAAATCAACAAACCACAAGTTCATCGCTCCATTTTTTCCACGAAGGCAGTGAAAGTTGAAAAATTGAAGCGGTAAGGATTTGGATGACGTTGTTATCTGAGCTCACTATTGGTCTACCTTCAAGTTTGTATGAAGTTCGGTACATCTATAGTCCAAAACCCATTTCACCGTAATATACTCCCCCCTGATTTTCTCCACTCCCGAATTCGTCTTCCTCGTCAAGCTGCCGACCCTTAGCCTCGTTTAGAACCGGTGGTAGCTTTGCGAACAAGGTATGCTCAGAGTTTCGTCCCCTCGTTTGTTCGTTTATATAACTCGGAGCGTTTTGAATGTTAATTTTTAGGCTATTTGTATTTTATTAATCGTAGTCTAGCATGTTATTGACCATATTTATCATAAGACGTCGGCATAAATATCGCAAAATTGTATATATGTGTAGATTGTTCTGTTATGACGTTATGTTTTGACGTAAAAACAACCCATCGGCTTGTCCGTTATCTGTTTTTTAGATTGTATTGAATTGAATTGACTTCCGAACTTTACGAAAGAAGTTAACTAAAGTTGAACTTCTTGCCTGCTTCCGTAAAGTACTTTACGCCGGTTAGCGGTGAAACTTTACGAACTTTACGAACACCGTCCTTATAAGAGGGATTGAAATAGCCAAACAAACCTTGATAACCGTGCAACAAGAATTGAAGTAACGTGTCATAGTTTACTTTATGCTAGCGCATCTAGCGGCCGAAAAAGGACTAATTTGGGAGGAATTTTATGAACGACGTATTCCGACCGTTGAAGCTGCGCGCGGCCTCCCTAGCTTAGATAAGAAAAACAGAGAAAGCTACAGAACCGGTGTTTCTGACGAAAGAGGGCATCGGAAGCAAGAAGCGGGAACTTGGCTAGTCAGACCCGATGAAAAATTTTTCTCAAAATAGAAGTATGAAGTTGTCCGAAAAAGTAGCATGCAGTACAAACTGTGCTACTACATGCGTCTACGTCAAGGCTACCGTGCTCCTGCATTCTAGTACATGCTACTATTAGTTGAGGCCCATCAATTTCCTGTAATGACTCGCCATTCAGGGGGCTTGTCATTTCCTATGTTGCTATGTTGCTCGAGCCTCAATTCCGCACAACACCTTCAATAGGTAAAACTAATATACTGTCAGAAGTTACATCACGACAACAGAAGGATGCGCGGTTTCAACAGATTACACTTTGGGATGTTATCTGTTATGTTTCTTTCGCTCCCGTTAGTCTTTTTACCAATGGAAGGTATTGTTGGAGATCTAGGCACGAAATAGTGTAAACTTAGTTGGTCATAACACTTTATTTCTAAGTGAAAAGGTATTATTCTTCAAAGTGTTAAATGCCATCTGTTATGAAACTTCTGACAGTGTAGTAGCAGGCACTGGCAACAGTTACCACTGCATACTACTGTTTCGCGCAACTTTGTACGACTAATCCTCGAACAAATTCCATCGTTTAGGGACTTCCTGGAGACTTCGGAAGATTGTGCCGCTGATTTTGTTTATTAGAATTCTAAGTACCCAAACTTGAAAGTTTACGACATTGTTCTTTCTGACAGTCTAACCACGTTTCTTACTGTCGTTGATGTAACCAGATAAGTCTCTCTGTAGACCGGCCCGTCCGTATGAACGAATATAAAATTCCTATGGATCATGGCGGGAAAAACAGATACAGTGAGTCAGTAAGCACTAAATACTGGATGTTCAGCACTCACCTAACAATTTGAATGAATCAGTTGACAAATCATCTTGAGCGACATGCTGTTCAAAACGCGTTAGGTCATAGTGCCCTCTTGGTACCATGTCAATGTTTTTTGTTTTTTTTGGCTACTCCTCCTTCCCTCAGCGTCGTTAATTTTAATCTATTTTTACCCAGTTTTAACTATTTACCTCACATAACTTTTGAAAATAATTTCTTTACTATCCTTCCCCCTTAAGACTTTTTATTTTTACTTTTTTCTGTCCTACAAACCTCAACCATACATTAAAATTCTACTCCCAACCAAACTACTATAAATTACGAAAAAAAAAAAATTGTTTACTATACCATACATATAAGGGGAAAAAATGAAAGAAAGGGACCAATAGATCTTTCCGACTACAAACAACTATAAATCATTTTCAACTCCACACAGTATTTAAATTATACTATACCATTTTGGAAACAAACTTCAATAATTTACTTTATCACATATTTATAAATCTTTTGTTAAACTCAAGCTTCAAAAACATAAAAACTAATTTTACCTTTTGGTTTATATGAATATTTATTTTCAGTTTTATTTTTCCGCTGAAGAGCCGACAGGATTCGAATTAAATTATCAAAGAGTAGGAGTAAGACAGACCAGCTGGCCTGAAGAGATGTTTTTCCTCTCCTCTCACCGAGACAAGTGTGGCACATAATCTTTCCTTTTACTTCTACATCTCTACTTTCCTTTTCTACAGTAATGATATGATATGATATGATATAATATTTACTTGCCTTGAAAGTCCAAGGGCCATAACAACCACACACAAATAAGTATCTGTAAATACAAAAATAAACGGTCACACTACTATTTCACACTAAACCCCACTCAAACACTTTTCCCTGTGAAGACTGGCCACTTTGAGGAACCTCACCAGGTTTCTTATACGAAGAAAATCCCTACTCCGCACAATATTTAACAACCACTTCCTTCCATGAATTCATCACAACCACACATAAAATTAATTTTGTTATGGAGACATTGCATAGCACTTTGCTGTGCATAAGTTCTCCTAGTTAGTTCCTCCCTCGCTATCATCTACTTTTCTATATATTTCTTCGGTTTTCAACACCATCATTAATTTTCCGGCATCGTGACACAGGTCACTCGGTCTTCATCCCCAGCTCCAGTTAGCTGCTGTGCTAATCCAAAGTCAGGCTTTGATGCTCAATATACTCTATATACTCCAAAACGCGCCAGGAAGAAAGAGTAAGCGTGCCCGTACGACTCAAACTCAACGACTTAAATCCTGTGTCAATCAGTCACCACGATTTTTGGCAGCAGACACCCCTTCTGCCTTTCTTCCGCTAGATACTCGGAGAGGCTGGAGATTTTGCATCGGCAAGGACAGATAGTCATCAAGAGTATTCTCACCTCTCTTCAAGGAGGTCAGACGGTCAGCCCTCACACTGTCAGAAGTTCATAACAGATAGCGTACAACACTTTCAAGAATAACACCTTTTCACTTAGAAATAAAGTGTTATGACCAATTAATTTTATACTATTTCGTGCCTAGATCTCCAACAACACCTTCAGTAGGTAAAAATACTACACTGTCAGAAATTACATAACGGCAACAGAAGAATGCGCGGTTTCAACAGATAACACTTTGGGATGTTATCTGTTATGTTTCTTTCGTTCCCGTTAGTATTTTTGCCAATCGAAGGTGTTGTTAGAGATCTAGGCACGAAATAGTATATAAACTTAATTAGTCATAACACTTTATTTCTAAGTGAAAAGGTGTTATTCTTGAAAGTGTTATGCGCAATCTGTTATGAAACTTCTGACAGTGCAGTCAGTCGTTTCACAACTAGTAAGTAGGTAAGTAAGTTATTTATGACCCGCCATTTCGAAAAGGCGGAGTAAATGAAGAAAATAAAGAAAATAAACAAAACACATAAACACACAGAAAAAGACACTTAATTTTCAATTTTCAATCTTCGGTCAGGAAGCAGTGGACGACGTCGTGCTCTGGTTGGGCCCTGTTGTCCATGATTTTCGAAAGCGATGAGGAAACATTCAAAATTTCTCCGTCAAAGTATGGTTATGACATAATTTCGACAAGTGGAGCAGGTGCTTCGCATATTTAAAATAAGATGATCTCATCTTTTTAATCTCCTTCTTTCGCAGAACATGACTGACGCCAGAACGAAATAGTGTAGAAGGAGCGCAGATGGTGCTGTACAAATTTCCCAAAGCTTTACGATTATAGCGCCCCCGGTTGGGGACGATGCGCCCATAGGCGCTACGGATTGTTTTATAAACTTCTTTAACAACTGAAGAGCAAAATTTTGACAATGATGATTTGAACGTTATGCCGATCCACCTTAGAGAGTGTGTTGATTTGACGATGAACGATCCAAGAGATATGCATTCGACGCATTTGACGAAGGGTTGAAATGCAGGTACTCACACTTTGACAGGTTAACTTCAAGGCTAGTTTTGAGAAGTTCCGACGACAGCTTACTTACATTTTTGTGAGTGTGGATCAGCTACGGCTTACTAAGAGCAAGTCGTCCGCGTAGGCTATGTAGCTGAAGGCATAGTCTTTATAGAAGTAAGCAGGATGCAAAGAATCGAGACAAGAAGATATGGCCGATTTGAAGATGTAAGGAGATAAGACTCCCCCTTGGCGAACACCAGTTCGGATAGGAATACTCTCTGACAAGCTACCTTGCCATTTAAACCTTACTGAGGAATGACCATACCAAACTTTTAACAGACTGACAACAGACATATTTACGCCAGAAGTAATGAGAGAAAATATGGCCTGAGAACGAGTTATATTGTCAAAAGCACCAGCTATATCTATAGAACAGATATGTACAGAAGATTTGTCGCGGGTAGCCTGTTTCATCATTTTTGTCAATATGTGATGAGCGTGCGCACAACTGGCGCTCGAACGGAATCCAAACTGCATTAAACCAAAGCGACATTTTTCAAATATTTCTGGAAGAAGGAAGTATTCCAGGATTTTGCTTATGGTACAGAAAACTTTAATTGGCCGATAGCTTTTGCAAAGGTCCGCATCTTTCCCTCGCTTAATCACTGACGTTATAGTACCCAAGAGGAAACTATTCGGAACCCAACCCTGGCATACACAAATTTGAAATAGCAGCTGAAGGTGTTATGTTAAAGCTGGACACTCAATTTTGAAAATCGGCACTAAGGCCATCAGAATCTGTAGAACCAGTTCTTCTTAATCTTCGGAAAGCAATTTCGATGGAAGAACAAGTAACGGGAAGAACAGAAGGTTGAAATATTTGCCTTGGTAGGTGTTTAAGAAGTAAATTTTCAAAGTGCTGCTGAATACGTTTTTGCAACTAGTGAATAGAGCAATGTACTGGCTGGTCCAGTCAGCCATAGTTAGCGCGGAAGGAGGTATAGCTGAACCTTTATCTGTACGAAGGACCTTTTGCCACGCTTTTTTTCAGTGGGAGCATCTAAGCCATTCAAACGATTATTTTTAAGTGAAGATTTATATTCACGTTTCGTTTTAGCTTTTAGATTAAAGACAGTACCATTCCCTGGGCGTCGACAAGCAATCCAAATTTTTAGCCAAAATTTTGCCCTGTTTTTTGCCTTCTTAACTTCAGGACTGACTTTCCAAATAGGTTTCCTTGTACCAACTCGAATTCTCTCAGTCGATACAGCAATGTCGGCTGCCAATTTCAAGCAATGGACGAGCTCGCTATAATAACAATTAATATCAACGGACGAAGTAGTAGCTGCTATACCAGTCTGAAGAAGGTGAAAAGGAACTTTTAAAAGCGAGAGAAGACATTGGACTTACTTTGAACCTTGATAAATGCGGGTATATATGTTTCAACGGTACTCTACCAAATTCTCCTCTTAAAATAAAAAATACATCCATTCCCTTTGTTAAAAACTTTCGGTGGCTTGGCTTAACAGTCTGTAAAAATACTTCGTCCTTTCGCCAGTCTGCAGTATCTTAAGCTTGTAAAAACATTAATTTGGATATTCTAAGAAGAAGTGTCAAACTGGTCTAAGTATAACCGTAAGGCTTTGGTTTCTTTGTATTCATTTTTGTATTGTCTGGCACTTTTGTTCTACTGAAAAAGAGTGATAATAGTAAACTACGTGCATGTTACTACAAATACTGTAAATACCTGATTTATTTGCCTATATCGTATCGAAACCGGAGAATAATCCAAAAATACAAAGCCCCCGATATAACGGCAAAACTCCAGGAGCTTCATACAAATTTATCTGGACAAGCATATGAACGGCTTACTCCATATCACGGGCTCATCCGTCTGTTCTGTTTTTTTTTGTTTAGTGTCTCTTCAGTTGTTTATTTGTTTCTTTATATTCTTTACTCCGCTATCTTCACATTGTTTTTGTGCAATGGGTTACAAATAAATTATTATTATTATTATTATTATTAGTTAACACAGAAATGTAGAGCAGAGCATCTATACAATTCCAGTTACGCTTTTGGATCCAGGCCTTCTTGGGATTTGGACAACTGATTCGAGAAACAGGGACAACCAAACAGAAAGACAGAGGCAATGGTCGTCCTCAATTTTCTCCTCATCAATCTCAACAATACCGTCAATGAGACTTGTCTCAGAAACAATCAAATGATCAGGGTTGGAAACATTAACACTACGATTATGTATATGTGAAAGGTTAGAGACTTCTCAATGAGACTGTGAGCTACCGGTAAAGAAGTGAAAAGTAAGTCAGTCCGTACAGAAGAAGTTAGAAGACCAGTGTTGATATCCCCAACAAGAGCCCATTTCATTCCTTTCCGTGAAATGTCAGACAGTAGTGTTCTTATTTTCTGACAAGCCTTAGCAAATGAACTGTGTGATGCAATGTTCCACCGGTCGCAAGGTAAATATATTTGTTAACAAGAACAATATTGTCCAACTGAACGGCAAGAGCATAACGCCCAGACTGGAACAGTTTTGGTGGTGCTGAACACCCACTGGCTCGAAGAAAAATGGCTAACCCACCGGAAGGACGACCTCTAGTTTTCTTTGCCGGCTGGATGAACACAACATGCTTAAGAGATCGTCGCAAACTTTCGCCACTAGGGGCGGATAGCTTGATTCGTTGTTTCGTCTTGTACCTACGAATTTTTAGCGATTTTTCGTCTGTGCCGAGTTTTGCCTGTGCCACCACGCAAAGTTTGCCGGGATCTTCAATGTCCCGCTGACAACTCTTTTACATATAAGGATAAGATAATCATTTCTTTTTGACTTCTTTTATTTGCTCAGTCTTCTGACTTTTTAACCACGTCGTGTTCACTTTTCAAACATTTTGCGCCCAGCCGCCGAATCGGAGAGCAGGAAGGCTGTATAGAGTCGACAAGCTCTAACAAGAAAATCGCTAATTTCAGGTGGAAAGTAATGGCGTTTACGAAAATCGTTTTTTCTGGTCCGTTTCATAGGGAAAAGATCATTTCTAGTAAGAGTTGTGCTTTAGAATTCCATAGGAGAGTTAAGGATAATGCAAAAGGCAGAATACGCAGTCTTTTAAGTTCTAGATGCAACTTTAGCACTACATGCTTATCTCCTCCGTTTGAATTCTATTATCTTGAGCCTATAATAATAAATAATAAACTCTTTATTTCCATAATAGCACGTGGCTAGCGGCGGACGTCATACGTTACAAAAATAAAACGATTTATACTATATACAATTAATTAACATTTCAGACGTCTAACGTTTTTCCCATCGATTCGTCATTGAAGTGGCCCACGAAGTAAGGGACGAAGGACGATAGGTATCTCTTTGAAGATTTTCGAGGCGGGGGACAGAGGAGTTGGCATCTTGAAGTGAGGATTCCTCGACGAGTCCTCGGCCCACTGCTGCGTGCCTCTTGAAAATCAGGCAGGATTTTACGGTGAGCCTCGGACTGCAGGCATTGTTTCCCGAAGCGCATGGTGAGGTCGTGACGCCTTTCAGCCAGCCTTTGCAGCCTCAGTTTTTGCAGGCTGTCATCATAGGACATGTAATTAGCCCCAAGCATAATTTTACATGCCCGTTTCTGGACATTTTCAAGTTTTTCGGTTTGCACAGCAGTTAGTCCTGGATGCCAAGCTGGACAGGCGTATTCGGTCTGGGACCGGACGTACATGCAGTATAGCCCACGCATAATTGAGACGTTGATGTTGAATCGGGTAAGGCATGCAAACGATTTCAGACATAGGGCAGCCTTTTGGAGAATGGATTCAACATGCGGATCCCATTTAAGGTTGCTTTTGAAAATCACCCCCAAAATTTTTATTTGATCCTTGATGTCTAGTCCAATATCGTCTTGCGGGGGGATCGCAGATTTTAAGAAGCTAACTTGTAACACATGGCTCTTTGTTTCGCTAACAGTAAGCATGACATCTTGAAGGTCGTGTTTTAGCTTGGAAAATATAGATGAGATGGTGATTTGCTCTGCGACCCTAGTTGAGGTTCGGAATGAAATGCTCGACAGGTCGTCGGCGAACTTGTAGCGACTCTGTGATTCTGCTAGGACGGAGTTGAACACGATCAGGAAAAGTAGCGGTCCTAATTTTGTCCCTTGAGGGGCTCCACACCAAATTTCAGCAAATTCAGATACTTCTTTGTCTCCGAGCGCGACACACTGCCTCCGTTTGTGTAAGAAACTGGCTACCATACGCAAAAGAAACTGCCGAGCGCCCATTTTTTTCGCTCGGTTGATGGCTACTCGGTGATTAAGGCTGTCGAAAGCCTTTACGATGTCACTGATTAGCACTTCTGCGTATGCCTCATCTTTCTCGAGATGTCTCATCAGATCATCAATGAGGCTTACGAGATAGTGGGTGGTGTTGTGTTCGGGCCGGAACCCAAATTGCCGGGGATCTAAATTTGCTTCGATGTCTTCGAATAGATATTCATAAATGAAACCTTCAAACACCTTAGAAAGACACGGTGTTTTTGAGATAGGGCGCAGGTCGTTCGGCGAAAGCGGTTTTTTTACTTTGGGAATAGGAGTGATATAGGCTGACTTGAAGCAGTCAGGAAATGCACCATCGATGAGACATTGGTTGAAACAGGCTGCCAGAATGGGACCAAGTTCCTCGGAGCACGTAGCTATCAGCTCGATAGGAATTTCTAGGGGGTAGTGTAGGGGGTAGTTCTCTATGTGAAAGGCCATAGAGAATTCCAGGGTCCTTATCGGAAATGTTCGTGTCAGTATGTGTCAGTATGTAATGCCTTAACGAGAACAGCACGCTGAGGAAACGCGGCTCTTTCTACAAAGGGAAAACATGTTCCAGAAAGGTAAGCCTCACATTGTGTTCTCACTGCAGTCCAGATTTGTGTTGTCTTTAAATTCAATTTTGAATTCAATGCATGCGGTATTTTACTATTAATTGTAAATTCGCTTTGTCGGTACTGTTTACTGAATATGGAACCCAGAGCCGGGATCGACTAAAAGCAGGAAGGGAAGGGAACACGAGAAAAGCAAGAATCGTCATCGCCTATCGTCAGAAATGAAAAGGTGAATTACAATGTTGATAGTTTCCGACCCCTCACTGAACTTAGTGCCTACCCACGTCAGGATACTAAAACGAGGAAGGGATGGTGAACTTTGAGCTTGGAAAGTTGCCGACCCTTCAAAGAATAAAAAACAGAGGAAGGGAACGGTGCAGATTTCCAGTTTTTCGCAGTATTGATTTCTGGTGACTGCCTTCCTTGTTTCAGTACGCCCTTCCTCGTTTTAGTATGCCCTTCCTGGTTTTAGTATGCCTTCCTGCTTTTCTCGTGTTCCATTCCCTTCCTGCTTTTAGTCGATCCCCCAGAGCCTACCGTACAGATTTCCTCCGCCACAGTTAGGAACCACACTGTCAGAAGTTTCATAACAGATAACACGAATATGCGCGGTTTCAACAGATAGTGCGTAACAGATAACACTTCGGGTGTTATCTGTTGTGTTTCAAAATGTTGTTCATAATAAGTTATCCTCAGGAAGAACCGAAAAACTGCCAAAAAGTACCTGCTGAGTTTTCCGACATCATGACGATAAGGAATAAAGCCAGTAAATGCTTTTTGGGCTCTTCCTAACAAAGCTTGTTATGCATAACAATGCATGTATAACGTTTTAAAATACGACAGATAACATTCTCGTGTTATCTGTTATGAAACTTCTAACAGTGCAACCCTTCGATAATACCGCTCGGAATACTCCAAATACGGACCAACGGCTCGGGTACAGGGTACACGTATTTTGCAATACTAGCATAGTCCAAATACGTACCAATGGGCTCGGGTACACGCTAAACCTATATTAGTTACTTGGTTTCCGACCACAAATTAAAACCAAGGATAACCCCGAGATAAGAGAATAACACTGTCAACATCGTTTAACTGTGGAACGGAACAGAGATTTCCGGTTGGTTCCCGATAGCCAAGTTTGCCAGTTCCGCAAACACAAACTTCGTTACAAGTTGTTACGAAGGTTGCGTTTGCGGAACTCTAAATACACCTAACAAAGGGTTATATATTTCAACGTGATAACTAAAGTTGGTTTCCTAAATGAATTACACTGTCAGAAGTTTCGTAACAGATAACACAAGGATGCGCAGTTTCAACAGAGAATGTGTAACAGATAACAGTTGGGATGTTATCTGTTGTGTTTGACAACATTGTGCATGAAATGTTATGCATTAGAAGCTTTGCTAGGAAGAGCCGAAAACAGCCAAAAAAGCATCTACTGACTTTATTGTTTATCGTCATGATGTTGGAAAATTGATGAAGAGGCTTTTTGGCAGTTACTTCGGCTCTTCCTGAGGGTGAGGGGAACAATATTTTGAAACACAACAGATAACACCCGAAGTGTTATCTGTTACGCATTATCTGTTGAAACCTCTTACAAGAAAAGATCTTGTCACTATAAGAAGGTTCAAAGCTACCGTTTTAGTAAATACCAATAAATGGCACTGTGACATTATCTATTTAATTATTGGCGGCACTATTCAGCCTTTCCGCTCTCCGACGCTGTGATTACAAAGTGGGAAAAGAAGCAAAAGGAAAGGACCTGGAAACACAAGATGGACTCTTTCGCCTATGAAGTCTCCAAAATGAAAATAAACATGTTGAATATTGAGCGTGTTCCACCCATCTACAAATAGTAACTATTAGTTACTATTTCAGTTCCAACCTCACCAAAAGTTACTACGCTGACCTTTCCAACCTTCTAGAAATAGTAACTAATAGAAACTATTTGCTTACCACGCTCGTGAGCGTAGTAAGCATAGTAACTACGCATCTCTGTAACGTGATTGGTCGGATTCGCCTGTGGCATGATATTCTGCTGGGATAGAAAAATCGTTCCAGCCTTGACTGCAAAATACAAGAATTCGTGACGTCATGCGTAGTAACTATGGTAAGTAGGATGGAACACGCTCATTGTATGCATTAGTTTTGAAAGGTTATTCGGCTGACCTTGAAACTGCTTGGCTTGCAAAGCTCGGCTCGGTCTAAAAAAACACAAAAAAAAAGGTTAAAACGAAAGAACTGGAGAAGGGCAGTGATTTCTCGAATAGTTTTTAATGCCACAGGAGAGCTAAGAACAAGTAGAAGGACCTTTTAACGAATTAGAATCTATTTTTGGGCAGAAAAAAAAATAATTAAAATGGTTCAGACCGGAAAATCTATCTGGGCCATGAGATGCAGTCGCCTATCTATTTCCTGATACCCCTAGCATATCCTTCCACCTATAGTTCATAAATTATGAAAAACAAAAACGCAATGTATTCGCTTAATTGAGGTTAATTGCGAGGGTCCATTTACACACTGCGTAAAATCCGAGTGTATTTTGAAATCCGAGCGTATTTTACGCGTGTTTTGAGCTTGAAAAGATTTCTAGCAATACGGACATATTTGGATACAAAACGGAACGATTTCTCAAATACGTCCGTATTGCTAGAAATGTTTTCAAGCTCAAAACGTGCGTAAAATACGCTCGGATTTCAAAATTCGCTCGGATTTTACGCAGTGTGTAAACCCACCATTAGCCCCTTGGCTCACCACACGGTCACTCGTTCTAGCTAGTTTTAGCACTCGTTTTATGCATTTACATCATGGTGAATAAATCTGAACTGAATTGAACCGAATTCCACGATGCCGGTGAATCATCGGCAGGGGCATAATTCCTATTATTCCAGTTCAGCTGGAATACTCCTCTCCACTTTCTACTCAAAAGACAGTATAGAATTTCAGTTTCTCGGGAACCACACCTCAGATTTTGTATTCGTGAATCTGTTGATCTATGAGATCGACCAAAAAGAGGCACGGGACGTCATAGTTTAAGAGGCAGGCGTTTTAAAAAGAGGCACGAAAACCAAAAGGGCCCTTCAGGTTTCATGGTGAGAGGCCGGAACAATGTTCTAATGTGCCTTCTTTTAGGCTCTGGAGTTACAGACTCATACTTACTTGTCTACTTCTACAACTTGATAATCTTTTTTAGTACACAGAAGACCGTGTACACCGTGCCGTGCGTATTTTTAGTCGACCCCCTTCTTATTTGCGAAGAAAGACGGTGAGTTTTCCACACTATGAAGCTAGGGCTCTGATTTGTCATTTTTCAGAAGTAATGCAGAACACAAGCTCTTCGAAGATTAGGTGTGTCGCCAAATACAAGCTGATCCCACTTATCATGCTGGTGACTTGCTTCTTATTTATCAGCAATTTTGTCTTTGCTCCAAGGTTTTACGTCCAAAGTGCGTTGAACAGTCTTATGAATTTACAGAGCTTCGAAGTTAACGCTGTGTTTATAGAAACTTCTGGAAGACCCCACTTAAACCACAGACAGGCCTGCGCGGTGGAGTCCTTTGCTCGGACCAACCCCGATGTAACGGTTAGAGTGTTTTTGACTGGATTTGGAGATCTAAATATATCAAACTCCGAAGAGTTCAGAAACGATCGGAACGTCCTGCCGGAGACTTACGGTAACATTGACTTCAAGTTACTTGATCCAGCTTTACTTTTCCAGAATTCGAATTTTTCTGGTTATTTAAAGTTATGGGATTCTCGAAAGGTGGAGCGGATCTCTGACTACTCCAGACTGTTACTTCTCAACCAGTTTGGTGGAATCTACATGGATTTGGACTTCATATCAATTCGGCCAATCACAGAAGTTCCGACAAATTTTGTTGTTAAAGCTAACCAAGGCACGGTATGCAACGGCGTGATGATGTTTGATAGAGACAATTCATTTCTGAAGGCACTCTTAGCCAAAGCACCCTCTACTTTTAACCAGGAGGGATATATTACAGCAGGGCCCGGATTGGTCACCCAGACTATTGAAGAATATTGTGGCAGTGCCGTGCAAAATATTACAAACGACGCCTGCGAGGGAATTACAGTGTTAGAGCCCGAAACATTCTTGCCTATCCATTGGACAGAGTGGAAGTCGGCGTTCAAGAATTCATCAAACGAGAGAATCTTCAGCAACAGAACATATGCGGTGCACTTCTCAAACAGAGTGTCGAAAACTACTTCTGTGTTTAAAAATGCGGGGTCGCTCTACGACACCCTAGCTCAAGTACACTGCCCTATTTCACATGGACATGCACCAAACCCCTACTAGTCTAATAAATGGTCGTAACAGAATCCTTCACTAGCTTTCCATGGGTGATCCACGGGGCTCAAAGCACAATTCGCAGTAGATAAAGTATCTGTTCCAGCACTTCCAGCTTTAACGTTTTTGGAACTATCACATAAACGTCACCCGAACGACTCAAACTCAACAGCTCACAGACTGTGTCAACCAATTTGATTAGACGTTCAACGTGGTAAACCAGAGCGTCGGTCTGGAGGTAAGAATAAACGCTGATCGCTATGTCCCCGCCGAACAAGTAGAATGACCGGAATCTGGCGAAAGTCGGACATTTTCTAAAGGTAACAAGACCATAGGTTTAGATGGGATCCCATAATTTTAATATTTGTTCCCGACAATTCGGTCTTCAACAGACTTCGAAAAAATTTTACTTTTAACATTGACAAACAGGTTAAGGCCAAGGGCAATAATCGGAGAAGACCAAGCTCGTATTTGACAGTGCAAACCGGATACGCTAGCTGAATTTCAACAAGTTCAGATATATTCAAATATCCGTTTTGGATATTTTACCCTATAGCCTACGTCGTATCGCCTTCCTGCCTTACTTCTGGGATCGACTAAAAGCAGGAAAGGAAAGGCAAGAGAAAAGCAGGAAAGAATACTAAAACCAGGAAAGGCAAACTAAAACGAGGAAAGAAATACCAGGAATCGAGGATTCGAAAAACTGGCAAGCCTTTCCTCTGTTTAGTAGCCCGTGAGGGGCCGGCAACTTCCATTTGTAAAAGTTCACCTTTTCCTCCTTTTAGTATTCGAAAAAAAAATGGAATGCTGTGCCGTGCTTTTCCTCTGTTTAGTTTCTCGTGAGGGGTCGGCAACTTACATTTGTAAAAGTTCACCTTTTCCTCCTTTTAGTATTCGAAAAAAAAAACTGGCGCGCTGTGCCGTGCTTTTCCTCTGTTTAGTTTCTCGTGAGGGATCGGCAACTTACGTTTGTAAAAGTTCACCTTTTCCTCCTTTTAGCACTCTGTTGATAGGCGACTCAGATCATGAGTCCAGTGAGGGGTCGGCAACCAAGATATTTCAAGTCCACCGTTTCTTTCCTGGTTTCAGTAACTATTCACGGATTGTACCTTAGAGTACCAAAACTAGGAATTCGAAAAAACTGGCAAGCCTTTCCTCTGTTCAGTATCCCGTGATGGGCCGGCAACTTACATTTGTAAAAGTTCACCTTTTCCTCCTTTTAGTCGAAAAAAAAAACTGGCGCGCTGTACCGTGCTTTTCCTCTGTTTAGTTTCTCGTGGGGGGTCGGCAACCTACGTTTGTAAAAGTTCACCTTTTCCTCCTTTTAGTATTCGAAAAAAAAACTGGCGCGCTGTACCGTGCTTTTCCTCTGTTTAGTTTCTCGTGAGGGATCGGCAACTTACGTTTGTAAAAGTTCACCTTTTCCTTCTTTTAGCATTCTGTCGATAGGCGACTCAGATCATGAGTCCAGTGAGGGGTCGGCAACCAAGATATTTCAAGTCCACCGTTTCTTTCCTGGTTTCAGTGACTATTCACGGATTGTACCTTAGAGTACCAAAACGAGGAATTCGAAAAAACTGGCAAGTCTTTCCTCTGTATAGTACCCGTGCGGGGTCGGAAACTTACATTTGTAAAAGTTCACCTTTTCCTCGTTTTAGTATTCGAAAAAACTGGCACGCTCTGCCGTTCTTTTCCTCCGTTTCGTTCCTCGTGAAGGATCGGCAACTTACATTTGTAAAATTTCACCTTTTCCTCCTTTTAGCACCCTGTCGGTAGACAACTAAGATCGAGTCCAGCGAGGGGTCGGCAACTAAGATATTTCAAATTCACCATTTCTTTCCTGGTATTAGTAACTTGTCACGGATAATACTAAAACGAGTGAAATCGGGAATTTAAAATTTTTAGGGGACGGCAACTATAGTTCCCTTCTTCGTCTCGACTCGTTTCTTTTAGCGTGATTCCAGAGGACATAATTTTAGAGAGGGAAACGCAGCTAATAGATTCAAATTACCATACCTTTCTTCGTTTGAAGCTGCGTTCGATCTGAGTGTTTCTTGTCTCGGTCTTGTCTTCGTATTACTGCCTTGTTACGGTTTAAAGCCTTTTTATTAGCCTTGTCAGCTGAATGCAAAGGACAAGCATAAAAAATAAAACGCAGTCGAGAGCAGAAACGAAACTTGCTCCCATATCATGTCATCATTCACGGTGTCCTGTGACAGGGCATTGACAATTGTCAGCGGACAGGACAAATAAAACGACATTAAGCAGACAAGGCAGTTAACTAAAACGGGATTTCGCTGACAGGGCCGAGACAATGGTAAATGGATTGCGGCTTTGGTATCCCCTTAACGTTCACTATTTCTTTTCCAGTGATTCTTCTTCCTATGATCTCGAGTAGCGTCATTCATCGATTTCTGCAAGCAGGACGACATCCGGGAAAAGGAACGAGCGATTGCAAACCTTTGAACTAGCATAAATCGCAAATGGTAATGTTAAAGCAACACTTCCAGAAGTTTTGTAGCGCATCAGTGTGTTAAACGTTATGAGACAATACATTTTATAAACTTTTTAAGTGCTGTGTCAATAGAACTTGGTTGAAGCCGGAACAGTTTTTGGGATCCCAAAACGTAAGTGGAGGGATACATATGACATCGCAAAAGTTGTCCGTCTGTCCGTCCGTCTGTCAGCACGTTAACTCTCGAAGGGAATGAGATATTCTGAAAAAACTTGGGTGTGAGAACTCATCGAGTCAAGGGATAGGTCGAGTTCGTAGATGGGCCCCATAGCTGCATATTTAGGGGAGGGGTTTCAAATTAAGGGGCGAACTAAATTTTTTTTTTAAAAGCTAATGAGGTAGTCGTGGTCTTGCAATGCCTCTTTTCACCTAACCGTCTGAAGAGGACGATGATGGAAAAAGATAGTTCTTTCTAGTATGTTCAAGCTAGAAAGGATTCCATGTCCGCGAAGAATTCCGTTTCATTTTGCCTGAAGATTCTGCTTCCGGCAAAGGCTATTTATTTTCCTCCTTTTCAATGGATTAATTAGCTACGGGATTAATTTCGCTAGAGGATAATGGAAGTGACGAGAGACCTAGAAGTGCCTATATTACGAAACTTATAATATGAGATTCATGTTTCCATTACTGTTTCGAATATCATTTCTCCCGCTCTCTTCCTTTTTCCACCCTCTTCCATTCGTCGATTCATGCAGCAGGACCACAGCCGACAGAGAATAAGCGGTTGCAAATCTCAAAGCAACTCTGCCAGTAGTTGCGGACTGTAAAGCGCATACGTGTTAAATGTTATGAGAATATACCTGGTATAACCATTATAAGTGCTTTTCAATAACAGAGAGAGAGAGAGAAAGAGATAGGTATATTCAGAAACTATCGTAGCATAACTAAATTCAGTTTCTTACAAATTATAAATAAAGAACACATAAATAACAAACACACACTAAGGTTCAGCATTGAACATCGAAGTAAAAAAATGGCACAAACGAGCACGTTCTTTGCAAACGAGTTCCCGTAACGATTAGTGAGGACTTTACGGGGTAGAAGTTTATTTTGTAACCGAGCCCGATTACTGGGAGGGGCTGGTTCCGGTAGCAGTGACCGGTGGCTCGTATTGGCTAGGACGGATTTGCCAAACTGCAAAATCAGTTTTTCAAGCCGGACTTTAAGCGGTGGTAAGTTCAGTTTCTCAAGGGCCTGTTCGTAGCGTATGTCGCGGTTTCGGCTGGTCGTAGCCGGAACAAGGCGGTTTCAGCTGGTCGTAACGGGAACAATTTGTAAAATAGCTCTGAAACTTTTGCTCTTGTCACGCCTCTTTTCGACTGACCGCTTGATGAGGACGATGACGGAAAACGAGTTCTTTCTTGAAGGTTCATGCTAGAGATTATGGGACGTGAACTGGAAGGAACAAAAAAGGAAATCTTAAGACGCTGAAATTGGCTAGCTTGCCTCAGTTTCTTGTAATACTTTATTATGACCTAGTACCTTTTCATGCTGAATCTTTATTAACTTTCAAACTCTTATTTAATTTGTTTCTTTACTGACGTTCGCCGATGAATATAGGCGAATTAAAATGTGAATACCAATACAGTGCCATGACAAATATTTGCAATTAAACTTGTGTAACTTTACAAAAGTTATAAAACCTTCTTCCACAGCTTCTGTTCTTCCTCTTGCCGTAGTTCTCCCCCCACCTCCTGTTAAAGAAAAGTAAATCTATTGGTCATGACGTCACAAGAAAACTCTTTTCCAAACCTTTACTTATTTTCTTAGTCCCATCTCCTGCTCTGTTTACTAAAGTCCACGATTTCCTGTGCTTAGTGGTTGCCGTTTAACTGAAAAGTGCTGAGAAAAGACAATCTAGACACCCGTCACTTATTCATTTAAATAGGCTAGTAGACCAGATGGAACTACATTACTTCGTTGCTCCGCTGTTGACGAGTAATCGATTTTCGCATAGTGAATTTTCTCTTACCTCTGGTACCTCTATGTGCTTGTCCCTTTGTTTTACGCTTGACGAAAACGATTTACGAAAAAGATGTGTTCCTGCAGTCAGCCCCTGCCGCGAGCTGATCACTTGCGGCTAAAATTGGCGTCCGTGTTTGGACTAAAATTTTCCTCGCCATAGTACTGTTTCGTTGAGGGGACGACCGTAGATATTCTAAACGTCACTACTGGAGCACATAAGGGAAAATAATTAAATTTCTGACCAAATCCAAATAATCTATTAAATTCCACCAAATCTAATTCTACTAAGTGATGTAACAATCAGTCTGTTTTCATTTAAATTTTAAGGCTTGAATATTTCCCATCTCAAATACTTAATATTTTTTTGCTCACGTGTAATAAAAATAAGAGGATATCAAAAATACTTTCAGTTGATCAGAAACAATTTCAACTGAAAGAAGTAAGACGTTCGTTTAGTTTTGTTTATGCAGGCCCACAAACCTGAAAGACGTCAAGGTAGCATTAAACAGGTGTGAAGACTGGCCTAGCTATCTGGTTCAAGTCACTTACCATGAGATAGTATTCTCTGCCACTTGTACTCCAAGTCTATCTGTAATTGCATGGATTTTCAATCTTTGGACATTCAAATTTCATTTAAGTATCTGCATTACAAAATATAACTGAGTACTAAGCAATTTACTAGAACTTTATATATAAATAACTAGTACTTGTCTATAATAATTATTCCGATACATTTTAAATAGTTTCAAAGTGTAAGGCTTGATGTGATTTAAATAACATAATGAAATTCTTTATCCCATCACGGAAATATTCATTCACAAAGAAAAGCTTCCATGCAATTCATTAAATTGTTGTTGTTCCATCGTCGATCAGTCGAAGACGTGACGGGTAACGCCTTTTTAGTACCTCGACCTGCAAATTGTGAATAGTCAGCCTTTGTCTGCCGTAACCACTACCATTTTTATATTGTTTCGTATGAGGTCAGATTCGATTAATTCCGTTTCATGTAGATCAGAGGTTCTCTTTTCTTATAACAACTAATACATTTCCTATTACTATATTGAATGTACATCTATCGTGAGTATTGACCTCACGTCTATTTTATTCTAGTATCTACTCTCTATGATAACGTTGACTATCCATTGACGGTGACAAGAGCCCTCATGCTCTGTCCTTTTTTCTTGCAAGTTCTACTCTCAGTGGGTCACTTAGCCTACTTCTGCATCCTAGTGTATTTGCCTTAAAACGAAAACAGTGAGTATCCACTAATATTTGTCGCTTTTGTTCAACACTAAAATTTGCCAAGTCAATGTAAAGTACCAAATTTAGTTCCATTATAGAGCATATTTTTCTTCCCCTATAATTTTTGTTTCATAATAACATACGTCACTTCATTCAAACGGGCAACAGACAGTCCAAACACTATTCGTACCGCCAGCTATATTAATCTGCCATTCACATATTTTCCCATTTTATTTTATATATGGTTATAAACTTGGTGCTTTTTCTTATCTTGAGCTTAAGAATTTGCTTGTTAACCTGAGTCAACAATCCTGTATGTTTTCACTCATGGACATCACTTTTTCATTTTCAGGTTATTTAATCTAGCAACTAGGTCATCACGATAAGAAAGACATTTGCAAGTAAAATACACTGAAGTCTCAGGTGTACACTCAACGGCAGAACCGATACAAACCTCACCCTTGACCTGGATCAACTCAACGAAAGTACTTATTTGAATTCTCAGGTGTACACTGCACTAGGTACAGCCTCTCCTGAGACAAAAATGCAATTTCCTTTGTATTAAAATGAACATGTACTTTCGTGCAGCCTTATCCCGTAAACACAGACCATAATCATAATAGGATTCTCGGTCGTTATAGTGTGATTCTCTGAACAAAAGAACGTCATCATCATAGTTCGCTTTCGGATCACTCCTCTGTTGCATTTTCATCATTCCTCAAATGTTGGTTGGTTTAGAAATGCCATGGAGCCCTTGCCAAGTTCTACTTTTAACACGTTCTGTTGTCGATATTTTTCCGCTCTCATACTATCTTATATCGGAAAAATAAGGGAAGAACAAATAATCTAATAGAACCTCCGTCTTTGGTCTCATTAGCAAATATGGGTATCCCGCCAAAACTGGGCCGAGCTTTAAGTATTTCCTCTAGCTTTGAGTCATTGCACGTCTACTTCCCACTTTGCCGCTGGACAAATCAAAGGAAACAATTCAGGAGGCGCGAAGAGCCGCGCGCTCGGCTTTTCCTTTTTAACTTTCTTCTCCGAGGCTCTACTGCGACATAGCTGTTTGTAGAGGTAACGAATTGGGATATTCGGCGTAGCTCCTACCCACCGATCGTTTGTATCGCGCTGGAAATAAGGCGTTTCTACTCTGCATGGACGTATTACAGAGATCGTGAGACTGAGGTTCTCGTCCTTATTTGTTCTTGGTTATTGGCTGAAATATCATTGGCTCGGGCTTGGCGGTTTTACTGCTAAAAATGTTTCACTTACATATGCTCCAAAGCAGCATTTCTGGTACTCCGTGCATGGACTGTGTAATGTATTTGTGTCCGCAAAAGACATCGAAAATCAAAATGGCCTCTCGCAGCTGTATGGTAAATATCGGTCATCCGTCCTGAAACAGAATAGTTGCTTTATAACATTTTCCTCGAACAGGTATGTAATAAGATTGAAAATATCCACAAAGGTTTATATTGGAAAATAACACCGATACTACAACTGAAAATAACTTATCCGAGCAGGAGCCCAGGTAGGTTATGAAAAATATCTTCCAAGCGAAGCGAGGTTGACAGGGGAATCGAGGTTGCTATTCCGATATTCACCTATATGGATGTACGTTAACTATTATGACTTTTTTCCAACAAAATTTTTTGTTTGTAAGTAGTACCAGTTTTTCTTTGGTACAGCTTTGTTTCTTTAAAAGTCCAAATACTCTGTATGACTAAGTCAAGAAACACATAAGCGAATGTCGGGAAGAACGAGAAACGCCGCCCAAAAGATGACTCAACTTTTGTGGCAAACAATCAACGGCGTTGGCTTGGAGTCCTGCGGTGACGCTATTGCCGAATTAACTAAACTAAGAATTTTGTATCTTTAAAAGGGCGCAAGTCCCAAAACACGCCAGTGAATCTCGTGAAGAAGAAGAAACGTCGTCTAAACAATGACTCAAATTCTGTGTCAACCAATCAACGGCGTTGGCTGGGGAGAGCCGTGGGGATGCTATTCGAGCTGGTTATCAAGAGGACTAACTAAACTCGGAATTTTGTATCTCAAATTCTGTGTCAAGGTCCGGCTTTTTGGCTACTTTGGTAGTGAATTTATTTTAAGGTAAGTGTCAGTGTCATATATGTGAGAATGGGCACTTGCTTTTTTTAAACAATGGCACTTGTGCATACTCAAGTGCCATATAGCGATCGTAATTTCTGTCGGTCTGTCTGTCTGTCGTTCTGTCCAGGTTTTGCTAGTTTGGGCACTTCCACACAAGCTAGGACGATGAAACTTCACAGGCATATCACGGACTCGACCAGATCAACTTACAAATAATCACTTCCCCAATCCATCTTTCCCCGGATCCGGGAGTCCGGAAACTATAAAGTAAAACGGGAGACGGTAAGACGGGAGACCACTGAGCCATGCGACTCTGTACAGAAAAGCGAATGCGCGAAAAGCGAACATGCATAACTTTGGAAAGGGTAATCGGACATACGTGAAACTTGACCTTTGTGTTGCCCGTCCAGTGTTCTACCACTGAGCCATGCCATGATGTATAAAAAAGTGAACGCGATAATAGATACGGTTTAAAGATGGTCAGTCCAAGTCAAACAAATCTAGTGAAACGCTTGGCAGGAATATCGGGGTACCGACCAGGTTAACTTGGATATAATCATATTCCGGATCCGATCATTGTGGGGGAGTGGAGCGATGGGAAATCCGGAAACTACGGTCTGTCCCGGTTTTGCTAGTTTGGGCACTTCCGAATAAGCTAGGACGATGAAACTTGACAGGCGTATAAGGGACCGAACCAGGTTAACATGGAAACAATCACTTCCCCGATCCGGCCATCGTGGGGGGGTGGAGGAACAGGAAATCCGGAAACTAGTAACACGCATGACTTTAGAACTGGTAATCGGACTTGCATGAAACTCATATGTCAAGAATAAGTGCTTCAGATGCTCAGTTTCAAATCCGGACCAGATCCGATAACTGGGGGGGGGGGGGAGCTAGAGGGGGAACCGGAAATCTGGTGAAACGCTTCCAAATAAGCTAGCACATCAAAACTTGACAGGCATATGAGGGAACCAACCAGACTAACATAGAAATAATCACTTCCCCGATCCTGCTACCGCGGGGGGGGGGGGGGGGCGGAGGGAAGGGGAATCCGGAAACTAGAAACATAACTCTGGAATGGATAATCGGACATGCATAAAACTTGACAATTGTGGAGAACAAGTGTATCAGATTTTCAGTTTCAAATCTGGACCGAATCTGGAGGGGGGGGGGTTAGAGGGGGAACCGGAAATGTCGTGAAATGCTTAGGGTCGAGGGATCGGGATGTCACAGTAGAGGGGTTGGAGGGGGTTTCCCCGGATTTCCGGTGATCACGAGTTAGGGTACTTCCACATGAACTAGGACTATGAAACTTGGCAGACATATTAGGTGCTCTTTCAGGTCAACTTGAAAATAGTTCTTTTCCCGATCCGATGATCATGGGGGAGATTCTATTGACATGCAAAACTCTGGAACAGGTGATCAGACGTGCATGAAACTCATACTCAGATGATCAATTTCAAGTCTGGAACGGATCCGATAACATCAGGAGGAGCTTGAGGCGGGGGGAGAAATCTCTTGAAACGCTTATAAGTCGAGAGATCGGGATGGGACTTGGAGGGAAGAACAAGCATAAGCCATAGATACATTGTAGAGGCTTAACGGCCTGCCATTCAATTTGCAAATATATTATTATTATTGACTAAACAGAACCGATCGTGTCACAGTGGGGGGAGTTGGAGGGGGTTTTCCCTAATTCCGATGATCACGAGTTAGGGTACTTCCAGATGTGCTATGACCGTGAAACTTTGCAGGCATGTTAGGTACTCTATTAGATTGGCTTGAAAATATAGTCCCTCCCCCGATCCGATCATCGTTGTAGGAAGATACAGTTGTCAATGAGTGGTATAACCCTTCAGATTTACTAGATCAAGCCCATTTTCTGATGAAATGAATATCGGGAGAAAGATCCAGCCTTGAAAACTGCAAACTGTATCTGACAAACATGCTAACTGTTGTTACAAGTGCCATATGAGCTTTCAGCTCTTGTTTAAACAAAGCAGGATGGCATCACGAACTACACCTGCCACCCAAAAAGGCTGTTCCGACCTAGGAATGGGTTATGTAGTTTCAAATTTCCTGTTAGTCAGTTATTAAGTCAATAAGGTTGGTAACTAATATGCTTGCAAAGTTTCATCGTCTTAGCACATCTGTAACTATTCTAACTCGCAATCACCAGAATTCCAGGAACCCCTCCAAGCCCTTCTTGGCAAGAGTCCTCTTCGGACTGGAGTAGGACCCTTGCCAAGAAGGGCAGAAATATAGCTCTAATACAATGTAGCTGACTTCATCTATTTTGCACCGTCAAATATGAGTCAGCTTTATCTACCCATCCAACTCCCCCCACAGAGCTCCGATACGATCTGTCTCCATCAATTAAGGCCTAATGCGTGTTTTCCTTACCAAGTTCCATCCAATCCTTCGACTCTAATCATTTCAGAAATTTTCCAGCGTCCCCCTCCCCCACAAGTACTGAATCCGATCCGGATTTGACATTGAGAAGATGAGACGGTAGCTGTTTCCACTTGTCAAGTTTCATTGTAATCCAATTACCCCTTCAAAGGCTGTTCATGCCCCTAGATTCCGAATTCCCTATCCAACCACTGCTCCCACGATGGTTGGATTGAGAAACGACTATTTGTTTGGGACCCTAAAATGATGACTTAACTTCTGTGTCAACCAATCAACGGCGTTGGCTGTGGAGAACTGCCGTGACGCTATTTCCGAATTAATTAAACTCGGAATTTTGTATATCAAATTTTGTGTCAACCACTCAACGGTGTTGGCTGGGTATAGGTGCGGTGATGCCAACAAAAAAATACAATCTGTCAACCGTTGGAAGTTTCTCTTGGAAATTATTTATGGCACATGCCTTCCGGCCATTTGCAACTGTGATTGTGGGTTATGGCACTGCCAGGTTTGCTAAGAAACTTGGACGGCCAATCAGGGACCGGAATAAACTTACTATGAAATATTCACTTACACGATTTGACCATCACGAGGGAGTGGTGGGAAAAGGATGCCCGAATATTCGCGCATGCGCAACTTTCTAGCGGGTGATTGGATCTGAGTATTGGATCTAGCACATTTCTGACTGAATCATACATTAATTTTCGTGATCCCGAAGGGCCCATAATCATTCATACCTTAGAACAGCGTATGCTTCCAATTGCCTTATGTGCTTACAGCTTTTGTTTGTTGAACCTACAGCTTAAAATTAGAAACTGTTTTCGCAGCGAGTTCCCCTTTTCTTTGCCCCCGTGGATTTTTTGACTTACCGAAAAGAAATGTCTGTGTCGCCATTCATTGCTTCAATCATTTCAAGGGTTCAAGCCCGTTTCCACGCCACCAACTGAGGTAGGGCTGCCAGCGCGCTTAGTTTAACGAACTATCCCACAGAGCTGCTACAGAGGTACTTAGCAGTCCCCCATTTCTGTCTTGGGGCTAAGATTGTAAAGATTGGGAGTGCTGAGTATAGGTGATCATGTACTGAATCTGTAGCCACCAAAGACATCAAAATGGCATCTCAGAGTCGTACGGTAGATGTCGGTTACTCGTACTGAAAGAGAATATTTACTTTATAACAATTTTCCTCAAACAGGTATGTAATAAGATTGAAAATATCCACAAAGGCATTGGGCAGTAAGAGTGGCAGTGGCAAACCAGCACTTTCACCCTTACTGCCAAAAGTCTTGACATATTCGGGTCATCCGAATATTTACAAATTTTAATGCAGGTGGTTATTTGGTGGGTGTTTCTCGAATTTTGAGCATTCCAAGCACTTGATTCCCAATGCTCAATATGTCAGCACTGGGCATTCTCGGGTGGCTTTGAGCGGTGGACAAGTACTTCAAGATGGTGACGGAGGGGTATCAGGGCTATCAGACTATCTCCCTAAATAAAGCAAACTAGGCTCCTCTGCTAAGCCAGTCTCGCTTCCTGTAATGACAAATCTTCATCTATTATAGTATCGATACCACGATTGTCCTGCAGTCTGTTCTTCCACTGGAGTTAAAAAAAAGACACACATATCAGTCCTAAGTGAGTAGTTAGTTCCTGATGAAGCATTATATGAGCAATCACTTACCTAGTCTCAATGTTCACGAGCATTAATCATCCTCCAATTCTACATTTCTTGGTGTTTTCTCAATAACCGTATCGACGATCAGCAGAGATAATGCCGGTAAGATGATTTCAATATTCAGGACAAGCCATTTCTTCTTTTCTTTCGAATTTCGGTGGCTGAACGGCTGTGTTGCCAGCAATTTTGGTTCTTATTACCAATTAACTATCGAGATAGCTCCAGGGCAGGGGCGTCACGACTGGGGGGGGGAGGGGGGGGACGCCCCCCCCAATGCCGTCGGCCAGTCGGTAAAAATAACCGAGTCGGTGCGAAGCGCCGCGATTTTTCGTCAAAACAGTTAATTTTTTTCACCGGCGATAGTCGGTTTTTCTGAAAATTGGTCGATTTTTCGTCAAAATAGTCGGTTTTTATGAAAATAAGTAGATGTTTCTGAAAATCAGTCGATTTTTTTTCAATAATGTCATTTTTATTGTTGAAAACAGTCGTTTTTTCTGCAGAAAAAGTCGGTAAAGTTTTCAGCCAGTCGGTAAATTCCTCGTCCCCCCCCCCCCCAAACATTTTGGCTAGTAACGCCTCTGCTCCAGGGTATCCAGAATATATATTCTTTAGCTTCGTAATTATATAAAATTGCTTGATTTTGGCATTTCTTATAATCTTACCGATCGCAAAATTCTATATTCTTGTGAATGAAATCAGTTTTATTTCACAAATCAAATAATCCGAAGGACCATGGCAACAGTGTCAGGCGGCAGCAATCAAAAGCAAATTTCTGAATCCGTCTGTTGAATTGGTTGAATTGAATTGGTTATCTGTGCTTATTTAGTATCTAAATGTTCCTTTTGCTAATTTTTTCAAACAAGATGTCGCAGCAAAAATGATGTCTTTTTCCTCAAGTCGACAGGAGAAGTATAGTAGAGGTATGCTTATTTGAACACTTCTTCAACTGTTTCACTACCTTGAATTTCTTCCTTGCATTTAAAACAGTCAAATGGAAAGGAAAATAACAAACTTAATATCAACTTGTTTAAAAGACAGGCAAATTTGAAAGGAAAAATAACGATCTTCATAAAACTTACAATTATTAGGCCATAACGACATAGCCAACTAACCCCAGTCTACCACAAATCCCTGATTTTTGGATACCCTATGCCAAACGCTGGGTATATCTAGCGTTTAGCATAGCCTATGCCTAACGCTGGATACCCTATGCCAAACGCTGGATACCTGTTGATAACCTAACCCTGACCTACCTCAATAGAAAGGAGTTCTGATTGGTTGATTTTTTAGAGCGTGTTCCATCCTACTTACCGTAGTCACTACGCATGATGTCACGAATTCTGTTTTTTTGCCGTCAAGGCTGCAAGATTTTTCTATTTTCCAGCAGGAGTTCACGCCAAGGACGAAACCGACCAATCACGTTACAGAAATGTGTAGTTACTACGCTCCCGAGCATGGTAAGCAAATAGTAACTATTAGTTACTATTCCGACAAGGTTGGAACGGTCAGTGTAGTAACTTTTCGTGGGGATGGAATGGAAATAGTAACTAATAGCAACTATTGTTAGAAGGGTGGAACACGCTCTTAGCTTCACTCAAATCATCAATATTTTACTGGGTTACCGTATCCAGCACCTGGCATAGTGTATCCAGCGTTAGGCATAGGGTATGCCAAACGCTAGACATATCCGGCGTTTGGCATAGGGTATCCAAAAATCAGGGGTTTGTGGTTGACTGACTAACCCTGTCTTCATCTTCAACTGTACATCAACCCACCCTAAATTGAGTTTTAGTCAATGTTGTCCTGACTCCTGGTCTTAAACTTCAGATCTGGTAATTCAGATTTTCTGATCGTTTTCAACCCTACTTACAGTAGTTACTGCGCTTGAAGTCACAAATTCTTGCTTTTTGCCATGAAGGCTGGAATGATTTTTCTATTCTCCAGCAGAATATAATGCCATGTTTGAACCTGACGAATCATGTTACAGATATGCATAGTTACCATGCTTACTACGCTCCAGAGCATGGTAAGCAAATGGTATTTTACGAGGTTGGAACGAAACTAATAGTTACTATTGTTAGAAGGGTAGACACACTCTTTATTATCAATTTTGTAATGTTCCATGTCTTCCTTTGGGTGCATTTGTTGGTTTGAGCACCATATATTTGGTTAAGTATGGTTGTGCTTTGAAGTATGAAAGAAATACCAGGTAACCAGTTGGCAGTTAGCAGCAAACTGACATCCAAATTTTCTTATAAAAAGTAGTAGGCTATGTTAGAAAATTTGTTGCAAGTATTTGTAACAAATGAAGAGTAACATCCGTATCCATTGAAACTTATTTAAGAGTTAGCTTCCTGACTGTTTGAACCCTTCCTGTGTGGTCAGCAAACTGTTTGTCCGAGTAAAAAGCTTAAAACCTTTCAGGGATGTCATCTAACAGCCCACTTTTAGCAATGGAAAAAAAAAATCTTAGTAGACTAAGGGCTCACTGTCTGATAGATCAGTGTGCCTTGCCAACAAATATGATGAGGAGAAAAATACATACTTGAAAGTAGGTTGTAACACAATAGGCTACTCGACATTGATTTGGCATGGTTTAGTATATAATAAATGGCAATAGGCTACTTTATTGTACAAATTAAATTACTTAACATTGTTATATGATGACTCTCAAAGTAGCTTATAATAGACTATGGTATTGCTCAAACAATGAGAGATCAAAAACAGTAAAATTGAGCACTGTTGTTTTCTGGTTCCTCCTTCCTCCCCTACACCACCTAGTAGACTAACTACTTTCAAAAAAAAAATAGTAACATAAGAGTTGTTAAGTGAGTCTAAGCAATACTTCTTCATTCTGACCAGTAGTAGAATCACTGGTTATAAATTGCTTGCTCTTTTTGGGATCCCAAAACGTAAGTGGAGGGATACCTATGACATCGCAAAAGTTGTCCGTCTGTCCGTCCGTCTGTAAGCACGATAACTCTCGAAGGGAATGAGATATTTTGATGAAACTTGGTGTGAGGGTTCGTTGGGTCGTCGGACCAGTCAAGTTCGTAGATGGGCTTTGTAGCTCTACATTTAGGGGTGGGGGAGGGGATTCAAATTAAGGGACAAACAAAATATTTTGAAACAGCTAATGTGATAGTCGATTATGGGGTAAGAAGACATGCTGAACACGATGGTGAAAACCATTTTGTCATCGGACAAGTAGTTCGCCCGGAATCCGGCCAAAACCGGAAAGTTTGTTGAAAGTAAAAGTTTTATTTGAAGTTGATTAGATGTTCGATTTAGGGGTAGGAAGACACGCTGAAGACGATGGTGAAAATTATTTTCTCGACGGACAAGTATTTCGCCCGGAATCCGGCCCAAACCGAAAGTTTGTTGAAAGTAAAAGTTTTATTTGAAATTGATTAGATGTTCGATATAGGGGTAGGAAGACATGCTGAAGACGATGGTGAAAACTATTCTCTCGATGGACAAGTATTTCTCCCGGAATCCGGCCCAAACCGGAAAGTTTGTTGAAAGTAAAAGTTTTATTTGAAGTTGATTAAATGTTCGATTTAGAGGTAGGGAGACATGCTGAAGACGATGGTGAAAACTATTTTCTCGACGGACAAGTAGTTCGCCCGGAATCCGGCCCAAACCGGAAAGTTTGTTAAAATTAAAAGTTTTATTTGGAGTTGATTAGATGTTCGATTTAGGGCAAGAAGACATGCTGAACACTTATGTGAAAACAAGTTTCTACCCGGACATGTAGTTCGTCCGGAATCCGGCCAAAACCGGAAAACTGTTGGAAGTCAAAGTTTTATTTCTAGTTGATTAGATACGCGATTTAGGGGTAAGAAGAGATGCTGAGTCCCTGTTTGACAATCATATTTTACCCGGACATATAGTTCGACCAGAATCCGGCTGGAATCGGAAAATTTGTTATAAGCTAAATTTCTATTTGAAGTTGATTAGATGTTCATTACTGGGGAAAGAAGATACCCTGATTTCGTCTTTGAGCTTTCTTTTTTCGCCGGACAAGTAGTTCTGGAGTTCGGCCGGAACCGGGAAATTGGTAGAAGTGGCAGGAAGTTTTCGTCAAAACAGATATGACTTATAGGGGTAAACACACATGCTGAATCCAAATCTGAACTTGGTTTTCTCAGGTGATTAGCTATTTGGCCTTAATCTGTTTCTGAATTTTAATTGTAAAAATGTTCAAGGAGTCTGGCGAAGACTGGATCTGGCTAAGACAAGACCCAGTTGTCTGGATCAGATATTGAATTTTTGGGATCCCATCGAAACCTTTGGTCTTGTTCCTACTTGCAATCTCTCTGATGTGTTGTTTTACTTCCTGATATTGGTTGTAGCCTGGGTCATTGTCTGATAGATTTTCATTGTGAAGTTTTTATGTAGTATTTTGAAATATTCAAGCAGCAGTAGCCTAACCATTAGCATCAGTCTTGATATAGCAGCATCAGTTACGCTGAAAGCTACTATAACTTACATCATACAACTAATTTTCGAGAAAGCTTTTTCATTGGGTGGTTCCCGATGACAAATTTGTAGCCTGCGTAGTAGTACGAAAACGTTGCATGTAATACTATGTAGTAGCAAAGAATACTATCATTTAATATGCCTCAGACTGGTCAAATCTTATGTAGTAGTATCCAGTAGCATCCTATCTTGCCATAGTAACATCCAGTCTTGCTAATAGTACCATATAGTATTATGCAGTAACACGGAAGCCTTGAAGTAGAAGCATGTAGTAGCATCGTTAGTACTGCATGCAACTTTTTCGACTACTTCGTAATACTATTTTGAGAAAAAAATTTCATCGGGTTCACAAGGTGTCATAAAGAAATTGGAGATATTGGTAGACCTGGCTTTTTACTGTGTTAATGTTTTGGGGCAATAATCTGTCCTGCCGAGTACAAAACAAGCTTTCAGATGAGACTAGAGCTCACTCTTCTAAATCACAAAATCGGGCATGAGCATGACCAAACAACTATATTATTGCTTTAAACGATACTTTTACATTTCAGTCTCTGGATTTGGTGAGAATTCTACAGCGAAAAGAGAGGAATAGCAATAACAAACAAACTGAGAGAACAACAACAGGTAAGAAATAAAAGTACTTTATGCCAGAAAGTGTAGTTTGAAACGAAAGTCCGTCCATCCCTTTGCTATAACTGTAACTCTCCACCAGATTCGGCGAATTGGGGGGGAGTTCTAGGGATAACCGGAATTCTTGTGACAAGCTTAGACTGGAGGGATCTGGATAAAACTTGGTGGGAAGAATAGACACAAGATCTAGATACACTGTTGACAGAACCGGACCGGATCAGGGCACTGTGGGGGCAGTTGGATGGGAGGATCCGACCATCCTTGGGGGAAGGAGAATTGAGGGAGAAAAATCCGGAAACTTGAGGCATGCATAACTTTCGAACCGGCGATCAGATCTGAATGAAACTTGACAACTGGGAAGTAGCCTCTGGCTGTTCATTTCTGCTCCCTATTGGATCCGACAACTACTGGAAGAGGGGGGACCCGAAATCCCAAGGCCTGCTTATAATGAATTGACCTAGACCCGATTTGAGGGGGGGGGGGGGTAAAGTATAATCCCTAGGACTCGCCAGTTTATATAACTGTTGCGGTTCCGGGTATTATAGGGAGATTTGGAGAGAGAGGGGGCGTAAATCTGATTCTGACGGAACTTGAAAACCTCTTAAAGTGCATATTACGAAGTGCTTATCATCTTTGCTCACTTCAGCGCAAAGTGCCAAAAAATAACGTTGTCCAAACTATAAATCTCGTAATTACCAAGGATCCATGATATGTTTTGCCTCGAGGGTTTTGCATAAAAATGAATTCCTTAAAGTGCTCTTCTCAGCTACGAAGTACAAAAAAACATTTGTGTGCAAACGATACATATTCATGATCTACAAGGGCCCATGATCATTTGCGCCTCCAGGATTTTGCTTACTCATGAATTGCTATACCTCTTAAAGTGCGCTTCGTAACTGCCAAGTGCAAAAAATACTGTTGATCAAAGGATAAATTTGTGTGTACCCAAGGGCCCATGATCATTTTTGCCTCCCAAGTTTTTTATTACAAGTTAATGCTTTATAACATTCATCCTAACCGCAAAAAATATAAAGAATACTTTAGATCAAATTATACATTTTCATTATTCCCAAGCCATGATCATTTTTAATCACTTTTACTTTACTTAGAGCTTTACTTACAATTGACTATCTAGCGCCGTTAAGTCCGCATCTAAACTGCAATGTGAAAATATACTTTTGACCAAACAATACATTTTCATGAGATCCAAGGGCACCAGGGGCGTCACGACTAGGGGGAGGCTCCCGCCCCCAATGCTGTCGACCAGCCGGTAAAAAAAAACCTAGGCGCCGCCAAGCGCCGTAATTTTTTTTCAAGACAGTTGATTTTTGCCATGAAAACCGTCGTTTTTTCCGAAAATCGGTCGATTTATCGTCAAAATAGCCGGTTTTTCGGAGAATCAGTGGATTTTTCTGAAAGTCAGTCGATTTTTTTCAAAACTCATTTTTTGTTTACCAGTTAGTCGGTAAATGCCTCTTCCCTCTCCCCCCAAGGATTTTGGCTAGTAACGCCTCTGAAGGGCACATGATTGTCACAACGAAATTCCTAGCCCTTTTCTTTAGAGTGCGCATCATTACGGCTGGGTGCAACAAATAATTTTGGCTAAACGACTCATTCTCATGATCCCTAGGGGCGCGTGATTGTTCTGGCCTCATGGGTTTGATCACAATAAAACAACGAATCGACAAATTTCCACTTTCATCCTCTCAACCAGCCTTGCAAGTGCCATGTGTTCTAACTCTTGTTTATCCTTATTTTCTTGCCTGACAAGTTGTTGGCCCGGAATCTGACTGAATGGGAAGTCGGTTGAAAATTCGACGGAGGCATTAGCTTGGTATTAGTCACTGAGTCCATTTCCGAACATAATTTTTTTCATCCGAATTCCGTAATTCTCCCGGCATTCGGCAAACCATGGTAATTTGGTAGAAGTAAAAAAAAAAATCGGAAGTCGATAAGCTTTGAAATATGGCTGTAGAACCGTGGTGATTTCAAATCTATTCTTGGTTTGTGAACTGACTGTCGTTCTTTAGCCTTAAAAGGGAACTTCGAGGTGAGGTTCATTTTTCTGACTTTGAGCTTAAGAGGAACTTAAACAAGAAGAGCTGAAATATCGCTCAAATAAAATCAGCTGTCGTATCCGTTTAGTTCCGTCAGCGGTTTAGGCGTAGTCCGCGAAACCACAAGAATATCCTTTCTTGAATATTTTTTTTGTGGCTGATTAAGGAGCTTATAAATAACATGCATACTCGTCTAGCGAAGACCGGAAATTTACAAGAACAGATTTTCTGGATCAAGAAGTTCAGTAAATATTCTATTTTTGGGATCCTATCAAAACTTTGGTATTGTGAAAGTAAGACTACCTAGTTTCCCGTTTCTTGGTCCCAGTCGCATCCGTCGACAGTGGGGGGGGGGGGGGGGGGGGGGGGGGGGGCGATGACTCATTTTTTTTGTTAATTAGTACCTTTACATTTCAGTGCCTTGGAGACTACATTGACATGAAAAGAGCAAAAGCGAGGAAAAAATAAAGAAAACGAAGCAGACGAGATTCCGAAGAAAGTTGAGAAAAGAAGTAGAATTGGGAAGGGGATGAATGATTTATATAAGCGTAAAAATTTCTAAGTGAAATCAAAATGTATTATTTTTTGTGGTAGAGCAGGAGGGCTGCAGGACTGACACCCGGAGTAACTGCTGACTTGTAAGGATTCGCACTTTAAGGGACCCAACCCCCTAGCTGCTCACACCCCACAGGCTACTGAAGAGAAATTTGGCCTGTGCCCTGCCCACTTCCTAGTTTAGTCGTCCGGAAGAATGTGGCTGAACAACTACTGAAAACAGTAAAGTTGCAGCCACCGACCTAGAAGTGGGGCTCTTCACCGCCTGGGATCATCCGGAAACTGTTTCGCAGGAACTGGGAAATATATTTAGTATCCGACTATTATTGATCATGTCGGTGAAGAGTCCCAGTTTTAAGGCAGTGTTGCTTTCGATTTGCAATCACGACTTAAGCTGGCTTCAAGGGTTTACAATCGCATATTCTCTGTCCCGGATGTGGTACTGCTTGCATGAATCGACGATTCACGTCACTCGAGATCATAGGAAGAAGAATCACCGGAAAAGAAATAGTGATCGTTAAAGGGGATACTAAAGCCGCATTGGATTTATTTTGTCTCGGCCCCGTCAAACAAATACCGTTTTATTTAACTACCATGTCTGCTTAATGCCGTTTTATTTGTCCTTGTTAATTTTCAGTGCCGTGTCACAGGACGCCATGAATGATGACATAATCTGGAAGCAAGTTTTGGTTCTGTCTGGTGTAGAGTTTCTCAGCTGCGTTTTATTTGTTATGCTTGTCCGTTATATTCATCTGACAATGCTAATAAAACGGCTTTAAACCGTGACAAGGCAGTAACGCGAAGAAGAAATACTCAAATCGAAAAATTACTAGAGGCGGAATCCCTAAAAGATTTATTTAGCCCTTGACTGAGAATTCGAGTTGCCGACCCCTCAAAGTTCCTATAGTTGGTGAAGATACCTTTGTTTCCCACCCCTCTCTTCGCTGATAATTCTAGTTGCCGAACCCTCAAAGCTACTAAAATCAGGAAGGGAACCGTGAACTATGAATGTCGATAGTTGCCGACCCCTCATAGAAGGAAAAGTTTGAATTCGTAATTTTTTTCCTCGTTTCAGTACTCTAAGGTACGATCCGTGCCAAGGTAATAAAATGAGGAAAGAAATGGAGGACTTGAAATATCTTAGTTGCTCACCCCTCGAAGCTACTATAACGAGGAAGGGAACGGCCAACTATGATTTTTGATAGTTGTCGACCCCGCAAAGGAGAAAAATTTTGAATTCCTAATTTTTCCTCGTTTTAGTTCTCTAAGGTACCATCCGTAACTTCAGGGTACCAACATAAGGAAAAGGTGAACTTTTACAAATGTATGTTCCGACCCCTCACGAGGTATAAACAGGGGAAAAGCGCCAGTTTTCGAATATTAGAAGGAGGAAAATGTGAAATTTACAAATGTAAGTTGAAGACCCCTCACGAGAAACGAAACAGAGGAAAAGCACGGCGCAACTTGCCAGTCTTTCGAATACTAATAGGAGGAAATGGTGAACTTTTACAAATGCAAGTTGCCGACCCTCAACAGAGGAAAAGCACGGCACAGCTTGCTAGTTTTCGAATCCTAAAAGGAGGAAACGGTGAAATTTTACAAATGTATGTTGCCAAGCCCTCACGAGAAACTAAACAGGAAAAGCACGATGCATCTTGCCATTTGAATACTAAAAGGTGAACTTTTACAAATGTAAGTTGCTGACCCCTCACGGGATACTAAACAGAGCAAAGCCTTGCCAGTTTTTTTTAGAATTCCGAATTTCTTTCCTAGTTTTAGTACTCTAAGGTACTATGCATCAAAAGTTCCTATAGTTGCCGACCCCTCAAAATTTAGAATTCCCAATTTCTTCCCTCATTTTAGTAACCTAAGGTGTCACCATCCGTGACAAGTTACTAAAACCAGGAAAGAAATGGCGGACTTGAAATATCTTAGTTTCCGACCCCTCACTGGACTCATGATCTGAGTCGCCTATCAACAGAGTGCTAAAAGGAGGAAAAGGTGAACTTTTACAAACGTAAGTTGCCGACCCCTCACGAGAAACTAAACAGAGGAAAAGCACGGCACAGCGCGCCAGTTTTTTTTTTTCGAATAATAAAGGAGGAAAAGGTGAACTTTTACAAATGTAAGTTGCCGACCCCTCACGAGAAACTAAACAGAGGAAAAGCACGGCACATCATTCGATTTTTTTCGAATACTAAAAGGAGGAAAAGGTGAACGTGAACTTTTACAAAAGTAAGTTGCCGGCCCCTCACGGGATACTAAACAGAGGAAAGGCTTGCCAGTTTTTTCGAATTCCTCGTTGTGGTACTCTAAGGTACAACCCGTGAATAGTTACTGAAACCAGGAAAGAAACGGTGGACTTGAAATATCTTGGTTGCCGACCCCTCACTGGACTCATGATCTGAGTCGCCTATAATCAGAGTGCTAAAAGGAGGAAAAGGTGAACTTTTACAAACGTAAGTTGCCGACCCCTCACGAGAAACTAAACAGAGGAAAAGCACGGCACAGCGCGCCAGTTTTTTTTTTCGAATACTAAAAGGAGGAAAAGGTGAACTTTTACAAATGTAAGCTGCCGACCCCTCACGAGAAACTAAACAGAGGAAAAGCACCGCACAGCATTCCATTTTTTTTTTTTCGAATACTAAAAGGAGGAAAAGGTGAACTTTAACAAATGTAATTTGCCGGCCCCTCACGGGATGCTAAATAGAGGAAAGGTTTGCCAGCTTTTCGAATACTAAAAGGAGGAAAAGGTGAACTTTAACAAATGGAAGCTGGAGACCCCTCACGGGATACTAAACAGAGGAAAGGCTTGCCTGTTTTTCGAATCCTCGATTCCTGGTAATTCTTTCCTCGTTTTAGTTTGCCTTTCCTGGTTTTAGTATTCTTTCCTGCTTTTCTCTTGCCTTTCCTTTCCTGCTTTTAGTCGATCCCCTTACTTCTGCCTAACTTCCGGTTTCGTCCGGATTACGGACAAAATACTTGTCTGGCAAAAACTACACCTCAAAAATGAATTCAGCACGTCTCCTTATCCCTACATCGAACCTCTAATCAACTTCAGATTAAACTTTTACTTTTAACAAATTTTCCGGTTTTAGCCAGATTCCGAGCGGTCTATATATCCGGTGAGAAAATGATTGTCATATGCGAATTCAACATGTCTTTTTACCTACAAATTGAACATCTTATTAATTTTAAATAAAACATTTACTTTCAACAAATTCTCCGGTTTTGGCCGGATTCTGGCCGAACTAGTTGTCCGGCGAGAAAATAAGTTTCATATTCGGACTCAGCACGTACCCTTGCCCGTAAATCGAGCCTCTAATCCTCTAATCTAAACAATTTTCCGGTTTTCGCCGGTTTCTGGGTGAACTGTTTGTCCGGCGAGAAAATAAACTTTCATATTCGAATTTAGCATGTCTCCTTACCCCTAAATCAACTATTTCAACAGCTTTCGAAACATATTTTGTTTGTCCTTAATTTGAAACACCTCCCCCACCCAGAGCCCATCTTCAAACCTAACTTGTACTTTGACCCAAAGGATCCTCCTACCAAGTTTCATCAAAATATCTCAATCTCTTCGGGAGTTATCCTACGGACAGACATACAAATTTTGTGATGTCATAGGTATCCCTCCATTTACGTTTTGGGATCCCAAAAACTATTCTAAAGACGGTCGAAACGCTTATAAATGAGCAAGATCTGAGTATTACTTCCTCACCCGGACCAGTAGTAGTATGACCGGAATCCGGCCAGGACAGAAAATCTGGAAGAAGTTTAATAGAATTTTAAAGCTGAAAAAACAAGACCAAAGTTTTCAATGGGATCCCAAAAATCTAATATTTGGTCCAAACAACTGGGTCTTGTCTTCGCCAGATCCAGTATTCGCCAGGCTAATTATCTGAGAAAACCAAGTTCATATATACCCTATATAAGCCATATCTACTTTGACGATACTGACCGAAACTTCCTGCTTTACTTCTGCCAAATTTACGGTTTCGGCCGAAGTCCGAGCGAACTACTTGTCCAGCAATAAAAGACAATTTAGAAACGAATTCAGTTCATCTTCTTATCCCTATCAAGAACATCTAATCAACTTCAAATAAAAATTTGACATTTAAAAAAATTTGCGACGAATTATACGTCCGGGTAAAATGATTATCATATGCAGACTCGGCGTCTCTTCTTACCCCAAAGTCTGTCATCTAATCAACTTCAAATAAACTTCTGCTTTTAATAAATTTTCCGGTTTTTGCCGGATTCCGGGCAAACTAGTTGTCCGGTTCGAAAATGCTTTTCACGTAAGTGTTCAGCATTTCTTCTTACCCCTAAATTGAACATATAATCAACTTCAAATGAAGCTTTTACTTTTAACAAACTTTCCGGTTTTTGCCGTATTTCGGACGAACTACAAGTCAGGTGAGAAAATGGTTTTCACCGTTGGTTTTAAAGCTTCTGCTTTTAACAAATTTTCCAGTTTTGCCTGATTCGGTACGAACTACTTGTCCTGCGAGAAAATGGTTTTCATCACTGTGTTCAGCATGTCTTCTTCTTTCTTCTTCTTCAGTCTACAAAACCCCAAATGTATTGTAGAGGTTTGTGAATATGTGGTTAAAGCATTCAGTCTCAGGAATGAAATTTTAGCTTAGATTACGTTAGAATAGTATTCTAGAGGTGTAATTGTCTATTTGTATAGTGAAAAGTGTATAAAATCTTGTATGGCCTTTTGGCTGAATAAACAAGCGTTATAATCGACGATCACATTAGCTGTTTTAAAATATCTACAGAGCCCATCCACGAACACTTGACTTCGAGAGTTATACACACTTGACTTCGAGATATATCGTGCTGACAGACGGACGGACGGACAGACGGACAACTTTTACGATGTCATAGGTATCCCTCCACAGACGTTTTAGGATCCCAAAAAATGTTTTGAATGGTCCGATAAAGTCACGGTGAATTAGGAACTATGAATTCTTGCCTCTGATGAATAGCACGGATGTTTTTGTATCAAATGTGTGTGGGGTTCGGCAAAGATCGAACAACTGCAAGATCTGATTTTCTAATAATCAATGATCTATGTTGTCTTACTACAAATTCGTGCTGGTAGGATATTTAAGTCATTGTTTTGTTTTCTCTTTCTCTCTCTTTCTTTTGTTTTTCCTAACCAAAGCGAAATGCAATCATTCTAATTATTATGATCTCACAGTACCAAAGTGAAGTTCAAAAACATGAAATCGATCATTTCTATACTATTTTTTTTCTACTCGTTCAAGAGTTTCAAGTAATCCCAACCCCACAATGTATTATTTTATTTATCTTATTATAAGTAAAACAAAACCTGGTCAAAACAAGGCAGATAGCCCTCCCCTGCATTCTCGTGGAAAGGCAACACAGCTAAGCAAATATTCAGTTCCCGTCACCGCCTTAACCGGTGGATCTACGCGTGGGAGGCAGGGACCGTGTCACAAAAGCTTCTGATGCGGAAGATAGGAGCAAGGTTGCCACGTGTCGCACGATAGTGCAATTAGTGCCATTAGCAGGGGCGTCGCAAGGGGGGGGATGCAGCACCCCCCACCTTTTTGAGATTTGGTAAAAAGGAGGCCCAAAATTTTACTGAAATCGTTCGGTATTTCTTCGATAGCAGAACTGTTCGTTATATTTACGGGGATTCGGTAGTTATATAGAATCCTAAATAGGCTATCTGTACAAATCTCTTCAGTATAATGATCGGGATTCGGTATAATTGCCAGTATTCGGTGGTTATCACGAATTTGGTGAGAGAATTTACTGAAATCATTTGGTAATTTTTCGATGCCGGAACTATTCGGTATATTTATGGAAATTCCGTAGTTACACAGAATACCGAATAAGCTATTGGTTCGAAATTAAACTTCATAAGGGACTCGCGTAACCTTGTCTTCCCGTATCCAATCGCGCGATTATCGACTGTTTTAAAGCTTCTATCGATACCCGGTATCGATACGCGTATCACCCTATCGGAGTCTAGCCGCCATCTTACCCAATCCGTATTCAGTCGTCACTGTAGAAAGAGCAAAGTTTAAATAAGGATGAATTACCAAGATTTTGAGGTAAGAAGAGAAAAGTATATGGAAGGCTGCTAGTCCACACACATCTATGGATTGTGTGAGGCTGCAAAAATAGCCTGAAAAGCTGGTTTTCTGCAGATCTCTGGATGCTGCACAAGATTTAGCTGAGAAGAATCTTAATCAGATTACCTTGAATCTGTGAATAGGCTGGAGAGAATCTGCACATCTTTGGATGCTGTGCATAAATAGTTCAAGAAAACTATGTTCAAAAAATAATATTATTTCGTCTGGATTGTACTAACATGCATTTTGCCTAGCCTAGCCTACGTAACAGTTAATGCAGTTGTAAAAATCTAAAAAAAAAAAATTTTTGCCTATAACTGAAGAGCATACCGTACTGATTATCAGGTACCACTTATGCAACCAGTTTCAGTTTAATTGAAGTTACTGTGAGTCAGTACATTTACTTTGTGAAGAATTACTGTAGAAGATGGCTAATAATTGGGTTTTGCAGGACCAAGATGAAAGTGGTCTACCAAAGAGGGCAAAATACGACCACGATTATAATACAGTAATTGGTGATGATGAGGACATTTTTGAGCCGTTGCCAGAAATCGAAGTGGTGGATTATGACCCTGAAGAGATGCTAAACGAGCCTCAACTTCAAGGCCAAACGAAACCTAGTGGAGCACGATGGAAACCGAGGCCTGAGCTTGAAGCTGCCCTTACATGTGCTAACCGTGGGTTGACAAAGTTCGAGAGACTAGGAATATGCAGGGAATTTCCCAGACCTGAAAATATAGTGACCCCAAAAATGGACCAGTTGATTTATTCGATTTTACCAAAAGCAGAGGCAAATGATAAGTACCTCAAGAATATGGAGAATATGCTCCAAGACATTATGGGACCGGTGTCCGCAGTGTATAAAACACTTCTCGATAGTGTGGATAGTGGGACAATGACCCCTGAACAAATTGAGTTAATGACCTCAGGCCTAACTGCAAGCTTAAAGCTCCTGGGAAACCAGGTTAGTATGGTGGAGCGGAGGCGGAAAGCGGCTGTGTTGTCCGAAAGGCCAAATCTGAAATCATTGGAAACCATGGAATCCTCAGATCCAAACTTTCTGTTCGGGCCAGAATTTGTCGAACGAGTCATACAGCACAACAATGCTGCTCAAGCACTGAAAGGTGCGTTTCGTTTTCACGGGGAACCCTCGAGAGCACACAGGGTCTCTCGAGGGTCAAGAGGCACCCCTGGAGGAAGAGGTGGCATCCCAGTTCGAGGCGGATATGGCGTGGCCAACAGTGGCTTTGTCCGAGGAGGAAGCTCCTATAGAGGAGGAAGGGGATCATACTCCGAGGGCCGCGGTGCACGAGGCAGAGGAACATCATATGACTCCAAAGGTAAGTCCCCATATGTTACCAGTTATTCTGAACGATTCACCTATTCCAAAGGCAGGAAACCTAAAATCCTGCTACGAGGCATGGACGTGTATAACGAGGGACCCTTGGGTTTTGAAAACGATCAAGGGATACGAGTTGGAGTTCCACACAACTCCATACCAATATTCCGTACCCCAGTGGGAGATTTCGGGTCAGGTTTCGCACCAGTTGATAGAACAGGAAATTGCGAGACTGTTTGAAATAGGAGCAATCCAGGAATTAGATTGCTTACCGGAGGGAGCATTTGTGAGTCCCCTCCTTGCGGTGCCAAAGGATTCGAAAGTGAGGATATGTTTGAATCTAAAAGAATTAAACAAGTTTCTGTCGCAAACTCATTACAAAATGGAAGGAATGAACAATGTGAAAGATTTGATACAGCCGGGAGATTTGTTAGCCAAAGTCGATTTGAAGGATGCATTTCTGAGTGTTCCAGTAGCGAGGAAACACCAGAAATATTTGATATTTTGTTGGGAAAAGAGGATTTATTGTTGGAAAGTACTGGTGTTCGGCTTAGCATCAGCCCCGAGGGTTTTCACAAAGATTATGAAGCCAGTAATAGGTTGGCTTCGAAGTCAGGGTTACCGAAATGTAATTTTTCTGGACGATATGTTGACAATGGCTCAGGGAATGGAGAATGCAGTAAAGCAGATCAGGTTGTTGTTAGACAAGTTACAGGAACTCGGGTTCACGATAAACAAAGAGAAATCAGTCATATCCCCAGTTCAGCGCATAGTTTTCCTAGGACTCGTGGTGGATTCGGAAATGTTAAGACTGGAATTACCAGAGGAGAAAATAGCTGCGATAAAGATAGCAGCGGGAAAGATTTTGGGCAAGTATTCCATCTCAGTCAGGGAATTAGCCAGCTTCATAGGTATGTTGACGTTCGCCCAAACGGCTGTAATGGGGGCCCCATTACATTACAGAGAGCTACAGAGGTGCAGAAATATCCAACTGAGCCAGTCTCCGAATTACATCCGGAAACTAATGTTATCGTTAGGGGCAAAGGAGGAAATAAATTGGTGGATAAAACATTTAGAAATGCACAACGGGAAATGTTTGATAGCAGCCCAGCCAACCCACTCCCTGGTAACAGATGCCAGCCTGTCCGGTTGGGGCTGCCACATGGGGTTGAAGGTGGCTCATGGAATCTGGTCCCAAACAGAGAAGGAAAGGCACATAAATTGGTTGGAATTGATGGCAGTCTGGAACGGGTTGACCACAGTAGGTTCCAGCCTAGTACATACCCATGTCCAGGTGTTTTCGGACAACAGGACAGTGGTAGCTTACATCAACAA